>CM053771.1:348223078-348352540 GCA_028658325.1 Potorous gilbertii | reverse complement strand
AGAATGCCATAAATTTGTATGAAAATATTTTTCCTTGATTTCATTCTCAAAATGAGGAGCTAGGAAGTCAGGGATACTATTTTATTTTATTAATACTATTTTATGAGTGGAAGGATTATATACAGCATTTTTCTCTATTATACCATTATATTCCATGATTATACTTTCACAAACATTGTAATATTGAAAGAGAAAATGTTATACCCTAACTGAATCTTAAAAAGATTTAAACATAGATTCAACAAATCTATCTAACCTGTTATATAAGAGAAGGTATCTCTACACTCACCTACAAAGTTAATTTTTTCAGAGACAACTAGATAGATAGCAATGGTAAAATACAATTTTTAAATCTATTATATTAAAAAAATTTAGACTGGGAAAGGATCCATGAGTCCATGTGGTACTATCCTCTCATTTTAAAATTTAGGAATGAAGCCCAGAGAGATAACACATGTTGATAAATGAACAATACATGATTAGCCTCTTAACTCATTTCACTTGCCATGGTGGCCCATATTTTCTTTTTCTGTAAAGCCATAGTGCAGTCCTTTTCTTCAGTTAAAACTCATATTGTTACTAAGTGATGAATAAACAATAACCAAAATAAAAACAAGAAAGAATTCTAATTAAATATATACACATCTGATTTATGGCTTACCATTAACAATAACTATGATATCTCGAAAGTCAATTTCTCCTCTAGCTTCCACTCTTCCTTCACATCTGTATATTCCTTCATCACTTTTGTTGATATTAAGGATCTGGAGATTATTATTTGCTAACATAGCAAATCGATCTGAAAAATGAATAAAGTAGAAGAAATAGTATTAATAATTGAAAGTAGAGTCTGATATGCTTTAAATTACCGGGTGAATATATGACCCTTATTTTACAATTTTCATTGACAAAAAAATTTAAACGTAATTTAATTAACTCCAAATAACATTGCCCCCACCTTTTCTTCTGAAAATGAATTAAATATTTTCTTCCTATATTAAGTGGTTAGGCTATAATCCCTCTTCGCTCCACCAGCCCTGCTCTGGTATATGGATATCAAAAATCATATACAAAATAACATTACACATAGAGATGAGTTGTATCACCCTAACCAAATGAATCAAGGTTTTGATTACCTATAAGAGGAAATTTTGGGTTAGAGAAATATTAGTTGAATAACTTTTTTATTTATAAAATATTTCTACTAATAAATTTATATATACTGAGGAAGTAGTTAAATGACGATAATTTTTAAAATTTTATTTATTTGTTTTAGTTTTCAGTATTCACTTCTATAAGATTTTGAGTTCTAAATATTCTCCCCACTTTCCCCTTCCCAAGATGATGTGCAATCTGATATAGGCTATACATGTACAATCATATTAAACATATTTTCACATTGGTCATGTTGTAAAGGATTAGAAACAAAAGGAAAAACCATGGGAAAGAAGAAACAAATAATCAAAAAAAGAGAAAATAGTATGCTTCAATCTGCATTCAGATTTAGAGTTCTCTCTCTGGATATGGATAGCATTTTCCATCATGAGTCTTTTGGAATTGTCTTAGGTCTTTGCATTGCTGAGAACAGTTAAGCCTATCAAAGTTGATCATTGCAGTGTTGCTATTACTGTGTATAATGTTCTCCTGGTTCTGCTCACTTCACTCAGCATTAGTTCATGTAAGTCTTTCCAGGTTTTTCTGAAGGCCACCTGTTCATCATTTTGTATGGCACAATAGTATTACATTATTCATATGCCACAACTTTTTCAACCATTCCCCAACTGATGGGCATCCCCTCAATTTCCAATTCTTGACCACCACAAAAAGAGCTGCTATAAATATTTTTGCACATGTGGGTCCTTTTCCCCATTTTTATGATGTCTTTGGGATCATAAAATACCATGAATGGTATTGCTGGGTCAAAGGGCATGCAGTTGTATAGCCCTTAGGGCATAGTTCAAACTACTTTCCAGAAAGGCTGGATCAGTTCACAACTCCACCAACAATGCAAGACTACATAATTCTTAAATCACACAATGAGTGTATGCATGACT
Source organism: Potorous gilbertii (assembly GCA_028658325.1). Classification (NCBI taxonomy): domain Eukaryota; kingdom Metazoa; phylum Chordata; class Mammalia; order Diprotodontia; family Potoroidae; genus Potorous; species Potorous gilbertii. The sequence goes on along the minus strand of CM053771.1, from coordinate 348,350,486 downwards.
ACGTTATTAAACTGCCTTTTGGGATCTTGTAATGGGTACAATATGCTAAGGTCACAACACATGTGGGTTAGAACAGTTCTTCCTTAAAAGTTATTGAAACTTTCCTTGATATTTAATCGACTTAGGCAGCTGATGTAATGTTATTGTTGCTAGAGCATGAGTACAAAAACAGTTAGAACATTAGAGAATGGAGTTCCTCCATCAGGTAAGCAGCATAATCAATACCAGCTCAGAAGAGCTGCACTCAACTGAAACTAGGCTGTAGAGTTGATGAATATTCTTTAGTTCTTTTGAATATCCTCCTACTACAGCTAAGTAAACCTCCTCATGTTGACTGTTAAATGGATTATAAATTTCTTGTTTTGGCTCAATTTCTGAATTACCAGGCTGGCCAACTCTGGCTTAATATATACCTACATCTCTAAAAATGTATCATAAAGATAGACTGTAATTAAGATTATATAATATTTCCATGTTATGCATATGTACATATAGCTACATAATTCATGAATTACATGATCTTTTATTGCCAATAATGAATTGCTAGCCAGGGAAAAGTTTATGATACAGTGTCTTTCATATACACAAGCTCTCATTATACCTTGTATTTTGGAGCCTGAATGCCCCCACAATTGTGCCTCCAGCAATGATCTCTACAAGCAGAATATCTGAAGCAGGGGAGTGAATATAACTCTTTCTAAAGGCATTGAAGACCTTAACCTAACTGAAAAAAAAACACTAAAGAACAGCAATAGTTACTCAACTAACTTCCTACCATTCCATAATTCATACACAAGTCAAAGGTATCATCAATTAGAGTGTTATAGAAGCAACAGCCTAACCTCTGCCCTATGAGCATCAAGTTAGTTTTTCCTCTAAAAGGTATAAATATATAAAAGACAGCACACAAGGGGCAGTTACATGGCATCATGGATAGAGCATTGGCTCGGGAGCCAGGAGGAGTGGAATTCAAATTTTGCCTCAGACACTTCACACTAACTGGCTGTGTGACCCTGAGCAAGTCACTTAATTGTGATTGCTTCACATAAAAAAATTAATAAAGTTAAAAAAAAAAGACAATACACAAACCTTGGTTGGTTCAAGTGTATAAAGGATGGTGCTGTAGGCATCATTTCCTAGCCACTGGAGTACATGGCAGCCATGAGGAGCTACAATAGTTCTTGAAAGCTTGGCTGGTGGATCCCAAATGGCCATTTCAACCAAGGAAAGTTTCTCAGATGAATTAACAAGAGGTGTTGCTTCAGTGACTATACTTTTTGAATATCCTCCTGTTATGACTAAGCAAACCTTCATTTGCATGACTTAGAACTATCACATTTCGTTCTAATATCCAATCTAAACTACTAGAGGACTGACATGAAGAAGACCCTGTTCAGAATACAGGATATTAGAAAATAAGTAGGTCATATTCAACAATGAACCACATCTTTGCTATTTTACAGTTAATTGGAAAATGCAGAGAAAATAAGTTCTCACTATGCTTTACTGTTTGCTACTAGAACAAGACACACCTTATAGTCTTTTGTATTAAGGTGTCTTTCACTGATGTATCAAAATTATCAATATTCCGTGTAATATACATCTTAAATAAATTTCTTTAACAGCCCTGTTTAACCAGAGAAGGCATAAAATAAGGATATGTATTCTGAATCCTTGGCTGCCAATGTTCACATCCCCTACCCCATTGGCAATAGGTTGCTCCCTATGCGTATCCACTTCACTTTCTCTCCCACTCCCCACCAAGTGACACTTTAGATCAGTCTGCCCCCTTCAACTGTGCCCTCTGGATTGCCTTAGAACGTTACTCATATCTCCCATCTTTTAGCACTCCCTGAAACCTGTCTCTCTCTTGATCACTGCTGCCCTAGCTGTCACTCAGTGCACTTTCCCTCAGAGTTGGTGACTCATTGGTTGGGGTGTTGGCATCAGAACACTGATCTCCACAGCACCACTTCAGAATTCCTTCTACCACCTTCATTAACCAAGCTCTCCTCCTTTAGGGTCCATGTTATCTACATTTATTACCCAAGCCAGATTTTGATAGTCACTACCTTTACATCCCCAGGATATTATCTTTCCTTCTTCAATGCCTAGCTCATAGAATTTGACTACTTATATACTTAAGAACCTCAACATACATATGGATGCCTTTTCAACTACCCTAATTTCCTAATTCCTCAAACTACTCCATTTCCATGACTGCCTCTACTCTGCCTCAATTATATACAGAGATGGTTATAAACCTTTGATTTTTGCCATGTTTATAAATCTCACAATTTCTCTATATGATCATAAATCTTTTATCACTCTATCTTTCCTCATACTTTATCATCCCTAATCCTATTTCTCCTCCTCAATGTGTCCTCTTCCTTTTGGTTTTTTCCCTTCATTCCCTCACTGGTCACACTACTCTCCTTTTTCTACCTTGATTTATTGTTGGACCAACTCAATTCTAGATGCTGTCCTCTATTCTTGATTCACCTGTCCTGTTGTCCTACTGCTAATAACAGACATTATTGGATCAATTAATTGGACCTTGCTAGGTCGCAACTCAAGATTATTTTCACATTCTATATTCTTTGCTCCAATTTATGTCTCTGAATGAAGGTAGAGGAAAATCAAAACACTACTGACTAAACTCACTAAAAGTTTCTCCTTCAAGGTAGCAAACTGGCTATTCCCCTTTAATTAAGAGGCTATCTCACTACACAGTGGCTATTCCAAACTTAACACCTTTCCTTAAGCCTTTCAAAGCACCCCTATACCCCTTCATCTTAGCTGAGGGCCTTCCTTCACTGAAAAAAAAGTCAGAACATTTTCTTAAAGATCCTCTTCTCATCAACTTATCTCGTCTCTTTCAACCAGCTTCTCTTACTATCGCCTCCTTTGCTCCTGTCTCCGATGGAGACCCCTTTCCTTTCCAATACAAAACAAATCCCTCTACATACACATTTGATCCTAACCCCTCTCACCTCCTCTAGCACTTTGTAGATATTGGAGGCACAATTAACACCCCACCCCCCAACATATACACACTATCATCTTCAATCTCTCCCTCTCTACTAGCCCCTTCCCTACTACCTACAAAGGTACCTGCATCTCCCCATCCTTAAAACAAAATAAAAAGTTGGATTCTTTTATTCCACACTAGCTATATCATTCCTCCTCTTGATTGATAAACTCCTTGAGGAACTCTATCTAATCCCAGTGTCTCTCCTTTCTCTCCTGTCTACTTAAACCTTCTGCAATCTAGTCAAATGATACCGATTATCTCAATGATCTCTTTATTACCAATTCTAATGGTCTTTTCTTAATATTCTCATCCTTCCTGACCTCTCTGTATGTTTTGTCACTTGATCACCTCGTCTTCTTGAATATTGTCTAATTTCCAGGTTTTCATACCACTGCTTATTCCTGATCTGTCTGACCACTCCTTCAGTTTCCTTTGCTTATTTTTCATCCATGTCATATCTTGTAACCAATGACTCTGTCATGGGCCCTCTTCTCTTTTCCCCCTACACTCAGTGATCTTATTATCTCCAAATAGTTCATTTATTGTCTCTGCAGATGATTGTCAGGTTTGTTTGCCCATCCTTGAACTCCAGCCCCTCATCACAAATTACCCTTTGGCACTCGTCCCACTGACAGCTCAAACTCAACATATCCCAACCCTCCTTTCTTATGAGCTTCCCTGTTACTGCAAAAGACATCATCATTCTTCCAATCACATAGGCTCACAAGCTTAGTGTCATTCTTGACTCTTCACTCTCACTCACAGCTTCTCTACTCAACTCATATCCAATCAATTTTCAAGTCTTGTCATTTCCATGGCCTTCATAACAACTCTCTTATATGCCTTCTTCTCTGCACACTGAAGCAGTCCTGGTGTAGGCTCTCATTACCTCATAAGTGAATTATTACAAAAGCTTGCTTAAGTCTCTCCTCCCCTGCCCAAGTCCATTCTCCATTCAGCCATAAAAGTGAGCTTCCTAATGTACAAGTCTGGCTATCACCCTCTTACCTAACAAACTCTGGTGGTAATGCCTTATAAAATACTCTAGTTTTTAAAGCTCCGCATGACCTGCTCCTTTCATACCTTACAGTCTTCTTATATTTTACTTCCAGGCATATGTATTCTATAACCTCACAACACTGACCTCCTAAATATTTCTCTCCTAGGACACTCCATCTCTCAACTCTGAATATTAAAAGCTAACACTTTCATTTTTTAAAAAATAGTATTTTATTTTTTCCAATTACGCATAAAGACTATTTTTAACATTCATTTAAAAATTTTTTTTGGATTCCAAATTATCTCTCTCTTTTTTTACCACTTCCTCCCTAATTTGGTATATAGGTTTATATAGGTTATGTATGTGCAATCGTATAAAACGTTCCCATATTAGTCACGTTGTGAAACAAGACAGTCCAAAAGAAAAAAAAAACATAAAAAAATAAAGTGCAAATAGTTTACTTTGATCTACATTTAGTTTCCATCAGTTCTTTCTCTGGATGTGGATTGCATTTTCCATCATGAGTCTTTTGGAATTACTTTGGATCATTGTATTTCAGAAGAGAGCTAAGCTGTTCATAGGTGCTCATTACACAATGTTACCGATACTGTGTATGGTGTTCTCCTGGTTCTTCTCTCTTCACTTTGCATCAGTTCACGCAAGCCTTTCCAGGTTTTTCTGAAATCCTTTTGCTCATCATATCTTATAAGTTAATACTTTCTATAAGTTACACTTTTAGATGGTGATTATCGGAAAGACCTTGTAAATGCTATTTTGGTATGGGGCTCAAGAGTAAGAGTAACCAGTAGCGGAAGTCTATTTCCCTTCACCAGGATAACCAATGGGTTCCTGAGACAGTTTTAATGTAACTGTGGTATATGATAGTCTATCTCTGAGAACTTTAAACCTGCAAGTGTGAGAGAAAATTGGAGAAGTGAGTCAGACTTAGAGAGAAAAGGGGTGTTTTGCAAACTTAGGTGAGATATTGGGTCACTACTAGTGTAAGTATTAAAAATTCATTGGATAGGGCCCCATTGTGCTATACTTTCTTACAATGGAAAGATGAGAATAGGTGAGGATAGTGAATGAAAGAATGCGCATATGTCTGAAAGAATGAAATGCATTTATTAAGGATCTGCTGTGTGCTAAGAACAATGCTAAGCCCAGGGGAAATAAATATAAAGGGAATATAGTCTTTGTTCTGAATGAAATTACATTTCAATTGGCAGAGGCAACACATAGGAGAGTTTAGGTCAAAGTGTTTGGAAAAGTCAGGTAGCTGATCCTTAGACTACAGAGACAATACATAGAGGACAGTTCAGATAAAATGCGGATGGAAAGACTCAGTGGGTTAATCTATAGAGAGCAGTAGCAAGGCAGGTGGAAATGCTTGTATTCCGGAGAGAACACTAGCTATTATAAGGCCTGATGTGGCTTAGGATTTAGTGGCAGGGCAGATGGTAAAACCTGGTGGGGAAAATGATATTAGGAAGCATGAGTCAGAAAAAAATAAGAAAGGAGATTACCTCTACATCATGAAAATTTTCTTCAAAAAAAATTCAAAGGTTCAGAGCATTATTAAGTGTTAAGTAACACCCTAAAATATCACTGATTACATTTTAATAGGTACGAAATAATTCTGTGCTGATGTGGGAATCATCTCTGTAAAAGGTACATGTACTGTCAGACCACTGATTTGTCAGAGCAAAGATAGGAATTAATAAATAGTTAAAAAAGAATAATGACGATAAAAAGATATGGCATAAAATTGAAATTATTTGATTCTCAATTGATAATGAAAAATGAGGAAGGTCCAGTAAAATGACATTGACATCAATTATGATAATTTTACACAAAAGGAGTCCAAGCAGTACAGAAACTGCCTTAGTCGATAAACACTTGATGTGCTTATCAGACACAGAGAGATGACAACCAAAGGTTATGGAAATTTAGAATAGAAAATCATTTGTAAAATGTTATGAAGACTAATGATGGATATTTGTTAATTTGCTTGTTATTGTCCTTCATACTTGAAGAGAACCAAAATTACATCATGATGTCAGGGTCAATGCAGAGTGTATTTGGCTATGGCTTATCAGAATAATATGAGCTCTGAAGGCTTGTTACCACAAGTTGAGTATAAATAGTCCATCACAAACATTTGGGATGGAGATGTTTCTAAAGTTGTGCATTTCATTTTTCTTTTGAGCTACTTTGCTCAGAGTATAGCACTTTCTTTGATGTGGCAGGCCATGCTGGATGATCCTGTGCCAGTGTCTCCTATGTCTCACAATCAACGCTAAAGTTCTTCAGAGAGACCTTGAGAGTGTCCTTGTATCACTTCTTCTGACCTTTGTGTGAGTGCTTGTCTTATGTGAGTTCTGTAAAATAATCTTTTAGGCTTTTGAAGAACATGTTTAGCCCACTGGAGTTGGCCTCTCTTTAGTAGAGTTTGAATGCTTGCTTGGCAGTTCAGCCTAAGAGAGGCTCTCAGAGTCCAGAATCTATCTTGTCAGATAATCTTCAGCATTTTTCCAAGACAATTCAAATGGAAGAAGTTCTACCAGTTCCCTGGCATGGCACTAGTAGACTGTTCAGGTTTTATAGGCATAGAACAATGAAGCCAGCACGATGGCTCTGCAGATTTTTAGTTTGATAGGCAGCCTAATACCTCTTCTTTGCAACACTTTCCTTCAGAGCCTCCCAAACACCAAGCTAACACTGGCAATGTGTGAGTCAACTTCATTATCTATGTGTACATCCCTGGAAAAATATACTGGCAAGGTAAATGAACTTATTCACAGCATTCAAAATCTCTCCACTTACTGTAACCAATAGTTCCATATATGGATGGTGTGGTGCTAGTTGTGAAAAAGTTGCTTTCCATGATGACAGTTGTCAGGTCAAAATCAGCACAAGTGGTATAGAGTTGATTCATACTCAGAAACTGTGCTGAGTGCATAATCATCTGGGAACAAAAAGTCACACACCCACTCTCCCTCCACTTTATGTTTGACTTTGTTGCCTTTTCAAGTTAAATAATTTACGGTCAGGGCAGTAGCTGACTTTTGGTGTACAGCACCACTCTTATGCATCTGGACCAGAACACTCACAAATACTGGGATTGGTTTGACAAAAATAATGGGGAAATTCAGAAGCTACTAAATGGAAAATGAAAACTTCACAGGATTTACCAGAAGGATAATTCAATCTGTTTCTAAAAAGACAGCATTTAATTCCATCAAAAGTAAAGTGTAAGCAATGCTTAGAGAGATACAGAACTTTGGGCTCAGTAAGAAGGCAGATGAGATTCAGTTTTACACTGAAAGTCACAATACAAAGCACTTCTCGGATACTCTGTGGGCTATTTATAGGTCAAAAACCTATGGTACATCTCAAGTGCTCAGTGCTGATGGAGCCGCCTAATGACGGATGACTAATAATGCTGTTGTTTGTCCTTTGTTTTCAAAAAGGATCAATGACATCATGGGCTGATGTCTGACTTGTTTATGAACTGAAATATGTAAGGAAGAACTGCTCAAAATCATCAGCTTCACTCTCTTTTCCAGAGTGATAGAAATCCAGTGGCAAGATAAAAGTCAGGATGACTGGTGATGGTTCAGAATGGTGATGTCTTCAATGTCTGAGCAAGCTCTAAGAGATCCACAGAGCCAGCTTCAGCTGCCTTAATGGCCAGTGGAACAAGTCATTCTCATTCATCCATTATGATAGGGGAAATCTTCACAACCTGCTTTGGGCCATCTGCCAAGACAGGGGAAGTCTTCACATGCTTGTCAAAGATATTCCCCTAACTCACTGATAGATCTCAGGCCTATTGGTGACCTTCAAGCTGCTTTAGGTCATCTGTCAAAACAATTTTACCAGGGTGTTGCACAAGCTACAGCTTTTGGAGCCACAAGTGAGAATTGGGGGAAAAGTGGACACCAAAGGTGAATGAATAGCCCCGAAAAGGGCTTGGTAAGCCCTCGCACCAGAGATACCAGTCTTCGTTCCCCCACCACCCAGCTGCACTGACCTGCCTAATAATGCTAAATGCCTCATAAAGAGAAGAAATGCAGTAAAGGATAAAACTAATTTAAAGAAAGCTTGGCAAAATATTTAATGGAGTAAAGTCACCCCAAGAGCATTTAAGAACAAAAACTGAGAAATAATAAACTGAATAAAAATGGAAAAGAGATGCAGAGAATTTTATAACACACTTTGTACCATCAAGGAGGGTGGAGCCTCTTCAGTTGAGTACTGACACTGCATTGGGTGCTGTAGATGATTATGAAAGGGCTTAGAACTGAGCAGCAATGGAAAAACCATCAGGAAATTGCAAAATCCCAATAATGACTGCAATTTCCTTCCTAAAATAAAGACCATCTTTTAAAATACCAATATTCTACCATTATTACCAAATGGTAAATGATAGTAAAAAATGAAATAGAATAGTTAACCAAAGAATTGATAATAAATACCACACAGCAATGAAGGGGTGCCTAGTGGGTATGAGAAGGTTACAATATATAATCAATGAGAATCTATGAAGAACAGGGATAACAGATGTCTTCAGAGAAATTTATGATAGGAAGACATGGGCAGGTCAAATAGTGAGGGCAAAATATGACTTATATACACCAAAGTTCTCCAACTTAACCCTCACAATATCAGGTGAAAGTGAGGAAAGACCTCCAGTGCATCAGGTGGACCACCTATGGTAAACTATTGTGAACTTATGGGATATGGAAAACTTATGGAAGATGACATCTTTCACATTGTTTCACAAGATGGTTCAGTTCTAGATGGAGTCAAATCCACAATATTGGAGGAAATATGCACATTTTTAAGAGCTCTGATCCTTTTGATTAGGTCTTGTCTTTGCGTTAATATATATATATATATATATATATATATATATATATATATATATATATATATATTTCATATAACCTCTCTAAACCTACATAATTTGTCAGTACAGTAATATATTATAATCCAAACACACCATAATTCTATCATAATATAATCTGACTATCCATGAAGGACAAAAAAGCAGAGCAAGCAAAGTGCTGACATTTAAGTAGTACTTTAACAATTATATTCCATAACCATTCTACTCAGATGTCATGTTGGGCCAAAGAGGTGACACTCAGATCTCAAAGATATTGTCAGTACAATCTCTGACAGATTTTTATGATGCTGAAACATAATTAGTCTAGGTGAAAAAACTGGGTCTATATTCTAAGGATCGGCCTCCATAAAAACAAAGAGTCACAATATTAGTAGGCTGAGTATTAGGCTATGGCCAACAAATGAAAACAAATATGGATCTCAGTCCTTCGTTTCAGCTTTTTTTTTCTAGTGACAGGAGAAGAAAGTTGGAAAGGAAAGCAATAAGTACTTAGAATAATACTGCTGTAAAACCCTCTACTAGCATTAATTTCTGTTTACCATGGAGCCAGACTAAGAATCACACAAGACTTAGTAGCTTCCATGTTAAAGGAGCAAACAACTTGCAATATGATATTGTGGAAAGCAAAAGTGCTAGGGTTAAAATCAAGAATAATCTACCCTGAAAACTGAGTATAATATTATAGTGGGAAAATGGATATTTAGTGAAATAGAGGACTTCTAAGCATGCCTGATAGAAGACCAGAGTTGAATAAAAAATATCATACATTCAAATATGGTAGCCAAGAGAAGCATAAAAAAATAGACATAAGTGAGAAATCATATGCAACTTAATAAGGTAAAATTATTTACATTCCAAATGAGAAGATGACACATGTATCTCCCAAGAACTTAACCATCATTTGGAAAGTTAGAAAGAGTTTATTTAGACAGAGGCCTTGGATGTGAGTCTATCATGTTGAGATGACCTCAAAAGAAAAATATTGTTGTTATTTGGTCATGTTTGACTCTTTGTCGCCCTGTGGACCATACTATCCATGGGGTTTTCTCGGTAAGGATACTGGAGTGGGTTGCCATTTCCTTTTCCAGTGGATTAAGGCAAAAAGACCATGCCCAGGGTCACACAGCTAAGCTGGATTTAAACTAAGGTCTTCCTGACTCCAGACCCAGTTCTCTATTCATTGAGCCACCTAGTTTCCTCTCAAAAGAAAAAAGAAAAGGATGTAGTAGGAGAAGGGGAAGGGAAGAATGGGGAAAATGTTGTTAAAAAGAAGTCATGCAAGGAAGACTTTTTACATTGGAGGGGAAAATGGGTGGGGGAAGGGGAAAGCAGTCAATGCTTGGAATTGACTCTTACCTGGACAAGATCAAAGAGGGAAGGATATGTATATATACACATACACATACACAGATATAGAGATAGAGATATACGCATAGTTGAGTACAGAACTTCATCTTACCTAAAATGAGAGTAGGAAGCAAAAGGAATAAGAGAAAAAGGGTGAGAGAGAGAATGAAAGGGAGTAGATTAAGGGAGACAGTGGTCAGAAGCAAAATATACTTCTGAGGAGAGGACAGGGTTAAAAAAAAAGGAAAAAAAGACAATAGAATGGAGGGAAATTCATAGTAATCATAACAGTGAATGTGAATTGTATCTTACTCCTTAAAAAGGGAGAAGATAGCAGAATGAACTAGAAACTAGAATTCAATAATATGTTGTTTATTAGAGATACATTCAAAATAGAAATACACGGAGTTAAAATACTGGACTGGAGCAGAATTTATTCTGCTTCAGTTGAAATTTTTAAAAGAGGAAGAGATAGCAATCATGATTTCAGAAAAAGCAAAAGCAAAGATAGGTCTAATTAAAAGAGATGATCAGGAAAATGATGTTTTGCCAAAAGCTACCACAGACAAGTAATATCAATACAAAAATATATATGCACCAAAGGGCATAGCATCCAAAGTCTTGAAGGAAAAGTTACATGACTTATGGGAGGAAACAGACAATAAAATTATACTATTGGGGGACCTCAATTTACCCCTCTCAGCCCTAGATAAAGTCAACTATAAAAGAAAAAAAAGAAAAAATTAAGTAGATTAATAGACTTTTTTAAAACGTTAGATATGACAGACCTCTGGAGAATACTGAATAGGAATAGAAAGGAGTATAACTTTTTCCGACTTGTACATGGCACTTTCTGACATTAGGGCATTAAAACTTCACAAACAAATGCAGAAAAGCAGAAATATTAAATGAATCCTTTAGAAATCATAATGCCATAAAAATTACATTCAGAAAAGGACCTGTAAAGCACAGAATAACAATTAAGTGGGAACTAACCCAATCCTAAAGAGTAGATCAATGAACAAATCATAGAAACAATAATTTTATTAGAGATAATGAGACAACATATCTAAATTTATAGACTGTGGCCAATGTTGTACTTAGGGGCAAATTTATATATACCTAACCATTTATATCAATAAAAGGAGAAAGAGAAGATCAACAAATAGGGCATGCAACTAAAAAAAAAACTAGAAAAAGAACAAATTAAAAATCTCCAATTAAACATGAAAATAGAAATATGGAGAATCTAAAGAGAGATTAATAAAACTGAAAATAAAAATCTCATCAAACTAATAAAACCATAGAAGAGCTGGTTTTATGGGAGGGAAAAAGAAACAATGAAATAGATAAACAATTGGTTAATTTGATTAAAAAAAGTAACCAAATTACCAGTGTCAAAAACGAAAAGCATAAACACACCTAATAAACACGACATCAAAGCAATTATTAAGAATTATTTTGCCCAATTACATGCCAATAAAACTGACAATCTACAAATCTACAAGTGGATGAATAGTTGTAGAAATATAAACTTCTCAGATTAACAGAAGAGGAAATTGAACATTTAAATAGTTATTTTACAAAAAGAAACTGAACAAGCTATAAATAAGTTCTTTGGGGAAAATAACCCCAAGATCAGATGCAGAGAAAGTTTACCAAACACTTAAAGAACAATGAATTTCAATACTTTATATTATAAACTACTGAAGATTAGGTAAAGTAGAAGTTCTACCAAATTACTTCTATGACACAAATATTGTTTTGATACCTGAACCAGAAAGAGTAAATACACATATACTCACATCTTTATATTACATATTTTTATAAAGACCAATTCCCCTAATGAATATCCCCTAATGAATCAATGAATATAAATGAAAAATTTAAAATAGTATGGTAAAAGGAGATTACAATAATATATAAAAAATATCGCATACTATGACCAGGTGGGATTTATACAAGGGATGCAGAGCTGATTCTATATTAGGAAAATTATAAGCATATTTGACTATACAATAACAAAAATAACAAAAATCATGATTATGTCAATAGATGGAGAAAAAAGCTTTCACGAAATACAATACCCATTCCTATAAACAATACTCAAAAGTTTAAAAGGAATTTTTCTTGAAATAGTAAGTAGTATCTATCTAAAACCAAGAGCAAGCATTATCTGAAGCCTTCCCAGTCAGATCAAGAGTGAAGCAAGGCTACATAGTATCACTACTAATTATTAAATACTGTACAAGAAATACTAGATATGGAAATAAGGCAAAAAAAGGAATTGAAAGAATAAAAATATAAAATGAGGAAACAAAACACTCATCCTTTGCAGATAAGTATGATGGTATACTCAGAGAACCCTCAAAATTCAATTAAAAACTAGTCAGAAAATTTTTTTAGTAAGTTGCAGGGTATAAAATAAACCTACCTAAATCATTAACATTTCTATATATTACCAGCAAAACTCACTAGGAAGAGATGGAAAGAGAAATTCCATTTAAAATAACTGCAGACAATATATAATACTTCAGAATTGCCCTTCTGAGACATGCCAGAACTATATGAATGCAATAATAAAGGCCTTCACTCAAAAAAAGACAGATCTTAACAATTGTTGAATAGTTCATGGGTGGACTTAACCAGTATAATAAAAATGGCAATACTATCTAAATTTATTTATTTAATGTCATACCAGTCAAACTAACAAAGAATTATTTTATAGAGCTAGAAAAAGTAGTACCAGAATTCATTTTAAGGAGCAAAAGGTCAAGAATATCAAGGGAATCAATGAAATAAAGGGAGAGAAGATGCCCTAATAGTTTCAGATTTCAAAATATAATACAAAGAGGTAATCTTCAAAACAATCTAGTACTAGCTAAGAAACAGAGTGGTTAATCAATGAAATAGATTATGTACACAATATACAGAAGAAATGACCACAGTAACCCACTGTTTGGTAAACCCAAGGGTCCTTGATAACTGGAATAAGAAATTACTATTTGACAAAAACTACTGGGAAAAGTAGAAAGCAATCCTGAAGAAACTAGGTATAGATCAACATCTCATATTGTATTCCAAGATAAGGAGAAAATGGTTATATGATTTAGACATATTAGGGGATTTCATAAGCAATTTAGAGGAGTATGGAAAAAAATTACTGTCAGATTTACGGATAAGGGAAGAATTTATGACCAAAAAAAGATAGAGAAGATTATGAGAGGTAAAATTGATTTTGATTACATGAAATTAAAATATTTTTGCACAGACAAAACCAATTCAGTCAAATTAGAAGTAAAACAGGACACTGGGGAAAAATATTTTACAAAATTTTCTCTCTTAAAGGTCTCATTTCTCAACAACATGGGAAATTGAATCAAATTTATAAAAAAAAAAGTGATTCTTCAATTGATAAATTATCAAAGAACTTGAAGAGGCAGTTTTCAGAAGAAATCAAAACTATCAATAGTAACATAAAAGTATTCTATGTCATTAATCATGAGAGAAATTAAAATTAAAACAACTCCAAGTTGCCACCTCACATCCATCAAATTGGCTAATATGACAGAAGAAAAGGAGAATGATAAATGTTGGAAGGATTGTAGAAAAATAGGCACACTAATGCACTGCTGGTGGAGCTGTAAAATGAATGGTCCAGCCATTCTAGAGAACAATTAAGAACTTTGCTCAAAGGTTATAAAATTGTGCCTACCCTTTGACCTAGCAATTTTGCTACTAGGTCTGTATCCCAAAGACTTAATAGGAAAAGGAAAGGGGCTCATTTATATAAAAATATTTATAGCAACTCTTTTTATAGTGGCAAAAGACTTGGAAAGTGAGAGCATGCCCATCACTTGAGGAATGACTGAACAAGTTGTAATTTTGATATTTTTGATGTAATATACTGTACTATAAGATATGATGAAGTGGGTGGTTTTAGAAAAACCTAGTAAGACTTGTATGAGCTGATTCAAAGTGAAGTAAGCAGAATTAGGAGAACACCGTACACAGTAATAGTAATATTGTAGCAATAATTAACTATGAAAGACTTAGCTACTGAAATCAATGCAATGATGCACAATAATTCTAAAAGATTCATGATGAAAAATGGTATCCACTTCCAGAGAACTGATGAAATCAGAGTACATATAGATTGAAGCATATTGTTTTTAACTTTCTTTATTTTTCTCCCTTTTTCCTTTTATTTGTAACATGGCTTACAGAAATTTGTTCTATACGACTTCACATATATAATAAGGTATCATATTTCTTGTCCACTCAATAGGTAGGGGAGGGGGTGGTGGGAAGGAGAAAATTTGGAACTAAAAAAAAGGACATAATAAAATTCAATGAGTTACCGAAAAAGAAAGAATCCACAGGGTTCTCTATTTCACCATGTTAGTTCAATTTCTTTCCTTTTATAATATGTATTTAGATATTTACATTCTTTTATATGTCTTGGAAGCTATCTTCCCTTCTATTTGAATATCTCTCTGTTGAAGTAATCTGCTTGTGCCCTAGGTTTTGTTCCCCTGAGTTCTTTGGTGATTTCGTTGTTTTACTTATTTTATTTACTTTTTTTTACTTGTATTCCATTATGCTCACTTTCTGTAATGGTAATTTAAATGAGGAGATTTTCATATTCAAAAATAAACCAATATGACCTGCTTAAGTCACATGGAAGCCTAAGTCACATGAGTCTGAGTCACATGGGTCCTGTCATATGGGAGGGATTTGCTGAACATATGGAACAGGTAGAAGTGCAACTAGAGCTGAGCTGAGAGGAAATTAAGGAGAGAGCAATCAGAACTGAAAGACACAGGCAAGCCTTCAGCTGGCTGTGAGTGTAAGAAGGGCATTTTGTTTAAGGGAAGCCAGTTTGTGATTTGTTTAAGGGAGCTGGTTTGTGGGAAGCTTAGCAGGGGGAGGCTGGGGGATAGTGTTGTCTGTTGTTTACATTGTTACTATGTGTAGATTTTTGTTGCTACGATGGATTTGACTTTCTGGTGTCTGAATAAATGTTTCAGTTTTGTCTTCCATGTGGAGAGTCTGTTGTATTTCACAATTCAGAACTGTGCTGAGATACTCATGGCTGGTGTGGGCACTGTGAATATTGCACTGGTACTACACTGTCTTACGTTTTCCCCTTTAATGGCAGCACAACCCTAGGAACTATCTCAATCTCTTCTCCCATTAGGAAATTAACTTTTCACCAGCCTTTTCCCTTGCTCCATGTGATTTCTGAGGCAACAGACTAGCCTCAACAGAATAGCTCTCCTTTCTTTCAGGGCCATGTAACTCAACAGGCATGCTGGCATCCCAATTCAATTCCCCCTATAATTCTGTTCTCTAACTGGGCACAGTCTTGCCAGACAGAGACAGCTCTTTCTTTCTTATGCCTTCCCCTCCTCCACAAGTACCTGAGCCGAACTGAGGTCTGATGCATGTTGTCACAGAATGGTGGGTGGTAGGAACTGGAGCAGCAACAGGGGAATTGCTGAGTTGCTCTCAGAGCATAAGCTATGAGTCAGATTGTAAGCCTTTTCAGAGTGTGGGGGCAGTTGGAGGGGGATGAGTGTTGAAGAGTGAACACATCTACAGATTAGTATGGCTTGCTGTTAAATTATGTTATTGCTATCTTCTCAGGCTTGTGGAGTCAGCTACAATTATTATGCTTCTGACATGTTAACTGCTCTTTTGAGGTGTTTTTGATAGTTAAGTGAGAAATGAAAAAAATATCAAGTCCTCCATCTTATCTTCCTCTCCTCTGTTCAGTTTCCCTTTGTAAAAATCTAAAAACTTAAAAAAATAAGTTCAATAAAACCATTCAAATAACACACCAGCAAGGATGGCATATGCAAAATTGCACAAGCACCAAGTTTGACGTTGCCTGTGAAAGAAGGGAGGTGCATCTTCTCACCTGTTCTTTGAGACCAAGCCGGGTCATTATAATTATAAAGTTAGTTTTGTTTTATTTTTCTTTCCTCTAATATTGCTATTGTCATTGTGCATGTTGTTACCTTGGTTACCCTTATTTAAGCTGAATCGGTTGATGATAATTTCCCCCAGTTTCTCTGAATTTTTATATCCATTGTTTCTGAGAATCGCAGAATTTGGTGACCTCAGTGGCCATCTAGCCAAGCCCATAGCCAAAAAGAATTCCCACTCTAATTATAAGGAAATTGTTCCTTATACTAAGCCTAAAATTAAAAAAAAATCTCCTCACTGTCCATTGTATAATCTCCCTAATCCTCTTTAATCCTGCTCCTTCTTAAGTCATAGGACCCAAAATTAGAAAAGATAAAAATCTTAAACCTGGACCAGTATTGGGAATAGAAATTTTTCTCCATATTATCCTCCATTTTATCCTAAATATCTCCTTCTAAATACAGTCTCTGTTCTTCACTAGTCCAAACCTCTCCTAATCACCTACACAATTACCTTGTCCTTATTCACCCCAAATCTTCCCTCTTCTCCCACTCCTCTCACAACTGTCTCCCCCAAAAGCTAGAAGTTCAGTGCCGTAATGTTCCATTAAATTCAAATGCCTCAATTTGTTTAGCCATTCTTTAACTGATGGGCAGTCACATCTTTCTAGCTACTTATTACCACAAAAGGCACTGCTATAAATATTTTAGTAGGTGTGGAACTTTCATTTCTGTCCTCACCATATAAACATATATGCTTAAAAATAGGCTCTCCAAGTCAAAGTTCAAAGATGTTTCAGTCTCTTTAACATAAATAATCCTAATTATCCTCAGAATGGTTGAACGAATTCCCAGCTACAGCAAAAGAGAATTATTGTGGTCATGTCAACTCCCCTGGGCATTGGCAATTTTCATGTCTTGCCCCATTTACCAATGTGCAGGATATGAGATGAAATCTCAGTGTTGTCTTAATTAGTATTTCTCTTATTCTTCAGAATTAAAATCAAGAATCACTGCACACGATGAGCACTCAAAAATATCATAAAAACATGAAACTGATTATATGCATTAAAAGAAAGGAAGTAACTGGCAAATGAAAATGAAGAAATAATCTGAATCAACTCTGTATATACTGAAACCACAGGGCCATTAAGGGCAAAGATGAAAATCATCATCTAATCAGAAGAGTAAGAATAAGAAAAAATATATACAACCTGAAATCAAATCAAATCTATTCAATCTATCATGCTGCTTAAATAAGCTACTGATGTTGAAGAACGGGAAATGATTGACACAGATAGACTATCACCATTTCCCACAGATGCTTAACTGATAGAAAGTAATCAGCAGAATAAAGAAAATAAAAAATTCTAGAAATCAGCACTGCTAGTAAGTATTTAATATGCTTGTCTAGTGAAGAGAAATGGTTGTCTAAGGGCAAAACCAGTTAATAATACAAGCAAATATATACAACCTTAAGGAGGAAGTTGGGGGGAGATTATGAACACTCTTACTTCATAAAAAATGAAAAGACAAGGTAGGAAAAATGAGTTTAAATATATCTTATTGAGAACCTGGATCATTTTGAGAATATTTATGGATGAATCTGAAAAGAGGACAATAAAGATATGAAAAATGAAAAAGCTCTGTCGAGATTTTTATAAAAGTATTATCAATCAACTGTAGGCAGAACCATAAAATACATTCAAAATGTGCTACATAAGTATACATGGTACTAAAGAGAATCAAGATGGGAAGAAAAACTGATAAATAGATGAGGTTCCTGGTAAAGACATTATAATGTTAATGGTACAGAGAGAGATCAATTCAATTTTCAAGATATTCAAAAGAGGGGAATTTTCCACATGATGAACATTACTACTATACAAAATGGTAGTAAAGAAGATGTTAGTAATGAATGACCTATCTGCCTACTCTCTCATCTCCACATTATTTATCAGAATTATATGGCTCAACTCATACTGGAAAATTTCAGTTTAAGAACCCAGGCTGGGGTCCACTGAGCTCACAGTTAGTCCTACCAACATTGCCATCATCATCTGCCTTCCAGGTCAAAATCACTAGTCTTTTTTTTTAGTCTCCCATTAGGGAATTTTATCACATTACCAAAACTATTTCAAACTTGAAGTTGTTCCTGACCTGCGTTTGTCTAGCTCCCATTTCTTTAGCATTCTTACTGGCCTCTGAAAGACTATTTTTCTGTATTTGCTACATTTTCCCTGGGGTCAGAACTTTTGCAGTCTCTGGAAAAATTCTTAAAAATCATAGAATGCTAGGTTCTGAGCTACATAGGAACCCAAGTGCTATAGTTCAACAACCTGATGTTACAGTTGAAAAAATTAAGGCCAGGGAGACAAAGTGACATAAAAGTGGTAACTGTCTGTGGGGCTGGGACTGACTCATGTCAGTTTTCTACTAGTCCAAAATAATACACCCACAGTCTATCTAATAATTAACAAAAAGAGACATACTTAGCCATAGTTAGACATTAAGAGCAGGAAGGGGTTGTGTTTCTTGTAATAATGTCAAACAAGAATCAGGACCAGGAACCAGCCTGCAGCTGTATCATTCTGAACCAGAAGCTGGGTCACAAAACATGCTGGCCGATAAGTGCCAGAGCAAGAGATCTGGCATGAAGCTCTACTAGGTACAGATCAGGAATAGAAGCAAATAAGTAGCCATTGTGTGGCTCTGATCTTGATTCGTTATTTGAGGGTTCCCAGACAAGGGTTGAAGCTTGTAACTTAGTAAATATTGCAAAAAGATGAAACCAAGGAAGCGCCTACAATTCTATTGATTTGAACCTCTATGGAGCTTAAATCATGGGTAGCTGAGGGCAGGGTGAATAGAGTGCTGGACCTGGAATTGGGAAGACTAAACTTCCTGAGTTCAAATCCAGCCTCAGATACTTACTAATTGTATGATCCTGGGAAAGCCACTTAACCACGTTTGCTTCAGTTTCTCATCTGTAAAGTGAGCTGGAGAAGAAAGTGATAAACTACTCCAGTGTTTTTGTCAAGAAAACCCCAAATGGGGTCATGAAGAGTTGGACACGAATGAATAAAAACAAAAGAGCTCAAACAAAGGGAATGTCTGTAGTTTTGTCATTAAACGGGGTCAGAAACTTAGCAAAACTTGTAACACGAGGCCAGTGATCAGACTTCACTCTATATTAGACCACTTAGAACATGCTGGAAATTGGCAGGTTCTTGGCTTGAATATAATTTATGAGAGCAGAATTTATAGCTTTCATAGCAAAAATAATGGCCAGAAGGGAAAAATTGGAACCTGTAAAGCAAAACCTCACCCGTTAGACCAAACAAATGTAGAAATATACTAGCCCAAGGACAGTAATAGCAACAGTGTGACAGCAGGGAGACATTCTTTCTAAATATATATGAGGAGACAGTGGTGAAGGTAGAAGTCTGGTGGATTTACCAATGAGGAGCAAGGGGGACACTATGGAGAGAACCTGGCAACACACTGTCTACAGGTGAATTAATGTTTTTTGTGGAACTACAACATTGGCAGACACCTAAAGAGGGGTAGAATGGAAGGGACCAGGGAGAAAGAGAGGAAGGAATGTATAATGTGCTTGAGTTGAATCAGGGGCTAGCAATGAGAAGCAAGTGATGTCTATGGTCTCAGTAAAAGAAAAACTACTAGGGAGTAAGGGAGGAAGAAGATGGAAGTACTGAAAAGGATGGGAAAGAGAGGGAGACTTTTGCTTTGGTGATGGGAGGAGTTGCATTGGCAAAGGTTCCTACGGGTAAACAGAGATGGTTCATGAAAGGAGATGGGGAGCTATTACTTGGTGGTGTGGTCTGGAGGATTTGGTTCCTGAAAATCTACTCTAAAGGGGAGGTGAGGATGGGGGTGTATAGTTGGAACTTCTGGGGGCAACAGAAGACAGGGTTAACAGCAGGATATGGAAATAGGGAAGATATTTTGAAGCAAATGGAGGTGAATGTATTGGTGAGCTCTATAAGGGATATGATTGTGGAGGGACAAACCATGAGACAGGGTTCTCACTAATACTTGTAATAACTGTCACTATTTTGGAGTGAGACAACATGGAAAAGGGGAATCCACAGGACAAGCAGTGATAGAAACTACTTACAGGGGAAATTATAGAATGGATACCTTGAAAGTTTTCACTGCATGAGAAATATGTTGAACTAGATAAATATGGGGGCATGTGTGAATAAGAATGGGGGTCCAGAGCAGCCAGAGAGGATGGTTAATGAAGGGAGTAAGAAAAATTCTTTTCAGAAAAGGGTACAAAAAATTAAAAACAAATGGACAAGACTAGTTGAAAGGGAAGAAAGAGGAGGAATCTAAAGGGGGGGAATCTATTTGACTCACTGAAAGAGAAAAGAGGGGGGAAGATGATATAACCAGATAAAAATAGAAAAGAAAAAAGTAACACTAAGCAAAGCCCCAAAAGGAAAGGGGGTAAGAAATGAGAAAAGGGGAGGGTGAGCAGAAGAGAGTTGGTGAGAATAGGGCCACATCAAACTGTGGTGAAAATAATGGAATGTTACTGTACTGTACAGATTGATGTTTTTGAGAAATAGACAATCATGGTCAGATCTATATGAACTGAAATAGAGTGAAGTAAGCAGAACCACAAAAATATAAATAAAAAGTATTTACAAAATGTAAATGGAAAGAATATACTGAAAAAATTAGAACAGAATGTAACAAAATTATAAAGGTCCATCAGGACTTGAATGAAGAGACATAAAAGAACACCCCAATTCACTCCTTCATGGAGACAGGCGGTCCATAGATGTTGAACACTGCACATGTTTTTGGACTTTTTCAATGCATCTGTCAATTTTGCTAATTTTTTCTCCTCTCTTAAAAATACTGTTATATGAGATAGGTCTCTGGGAAGAGGATGGGAGGGATAATTGGGGTAACTATGGTGATGCAAGAAATAGAAAACATTAATAAAAACTAATTTTGAAAATATTCAAAAGGGATGATTAATCACACCTCTGGGACCAGACTTATGTACAGGACTGAAAGGAGTTCTTGCTTTTGCTGTCAGCACATGACTAGATTGCAAGATTGCTGAGGGCAAGACCAAACCATATTTATTATTCTTCCATCTCACTTTTCTTCCCAACCCCCAATGACAAGGGCACTTCAGAAATCATACAGTGGGCCCTTAATATTAAATGAATAGAAAAAAAGGAATCCATAAGTGAAAAAGAAATAAAGGAAAACGTTAGACACTATTTTGCCCAACTACATGTCTGAAAAACTGAAAAGTTAAATGAAATGACTACTTGCAAAAATAAAAAATGTCCAGATGAACAGAAAAAGAGACAAAGAATTTAAATAACTTAATCTCTGAAAAAAAACTGAACAAAATATAAATGAACTCCCAAAGAAAAAACAGAATAATATGAATTTACAAGTGAATTCTTATCAATTAAGAACAACTAATTCTGATGTTACATAAACTCAAAAAATAGCAAAAGAGGGGATCCTACCATAGATGAATATCCCCAATGAATAATTTTGTAAAAAAAATGTAAAGAAAATATTAACAAAGAGGCTATAGCAACATATTACAAAGATTATATACACTATGACTACACTGGATTTGTACCACAAATGCAGGCTTAATTCAAAATCAGGGAAAATATCAAACATATCCACTTCTGCTACAAACACTAGAAAACATAGAAATAAATGAAGGATGCCTTAATATGATAAATATCTAAAAACCAAGAGCCAAAATTGATGAGGATAGTAAATACATGCCTTTATAACAAAATTAAGGTAAAGTCTTTATAATAAGATCAGGGGTAAAGCAAGGATCCTCCTCATATTACTACTATTTTATAACAGTGCTAGAAATGCTAGTTGTAACAATGATGAAAACAAAAGAAACTGAGGGCTTAACTTTGATAAGATAAGTATCTACCATGGTTCTCCCTGCTCTGATTGCAATATTGATTAGGAAAAGATGACAAAAGGAGAACCTGAATGACCTAGGGTTGATGCAAGGCTCAAGCTATGCCTCCCTGGTGGCCTCTGACTATGTTAATATGGTTTCATGCTCACCTAAGGGCATAAAAGTTCCCACCCATGTGGAGTTGGGGTAGCTACTTGGCGGATATCTGAGGATCATGAAAATCACCATATCTGGCTCATATGGAGACTACAGGGACTATATCTATATAAACTACCATATCTTTGCATGTACTTGCTTTATTATTTTTTTTATTTTTACTACTTGGCAATGATTATGTTGTTCCAATATTGAACTTGAACTAACAAGTTACAAGGATCGGGTCTCTTAGCATTTGGTGTAATCAGTATTTAGGATGAGATGAAATGCCCTCATGGCAGAAATCATGGTAGGGTTTGGAGAAGTACATTGTGGATCTTGATGGTGGAGTAATCAAAGGACAGCCAGACATAACTGGGTGGTAACCAGGAGCACTGGCCGTTCTGGTCATGTACAGGCAGTCTCATCAGTGGAATGGGAAGCAGACTCTAACTCATGTGAAATGACTAACTCAGCAAGTGCTGAAGGTATCTGCCAGGAAAGGTAAGGAAAGTGTCAAGTCTAACATTCCCTGGTTGTTGTTGACCATCCTGAAGAAGTTAAGATTTTCAGAAAATGAATTAGCCCATTTAATCAGGATTAAATTAAACCAAAATTTAATCCCAAATAGAAATTGAAGTCTTGGCTTTTAAGTACCATCCAACAAAGGTTGATGGACAACCAATAGCTAACAATCATAAAGAAATCTCTCTTGATGGGTGTGGGTACTGACAGGCCACAGTCAGGAACCCACTAACTATATAATCCCCGACCCAGTGGTTCCAGTTCTGCTGAAACCATGAGAGAAGAGAATAAGAAGGGAAATGAGAAAGAAACTTGAGAACTCCCACAAGTATGAAAGGAAAAAAAAGATCTTATTACTATACATCTTAGTATTACTCCTAGGAGGAGGAGGGAGGAGAGTCAGAGAGTCTTCATAATCAAGGAACTCGGCAGGGTGTATGTGAACTTCAAAGAAAAAGCTGATGAGTCACAGGTTCAATGGATCCCACTGGCATAATCTAGGAAGTTGAGTTAGTCAGTTAATTTCCAGATAGGGATGCCCTTTGTCCCTTTTTAAATAGATGAGATGAAGTGTTATTTGGAACTAGCTACATAAAAGTGAATTGCATAGGCTTCTCTATCTGGAAGAGAAAATGAGTTTGACAGAATGGATCTATATTCTCTCCCATGTCAATGGTCTGCCATATCCTATGAATAGCTTGGCTCAGGAAATAATCAGATCTGACCTTTTGGATGGATCTCAAAAGAAAAAAATAGCTTGAGACTTTAACTCTGGGTCTCCCCACCTCAAAACTATACAGGTATGGGTTGATCAACTAGTGAAATTTAAGTATGACTTCAAGATGGGTGTATCTGGGGCAAAGGTCAGGGAGAATAAGCATTCTGAGAATGGGGAGAGGTGAAGAGGGAGTCACACAGCCTACTTCCCAGCTAGGTGGGCATAGGGTAATAATTGCCTCTTCTCTTCTCTTCTCTTTTTTCTCTTCTCTCTTCCTCTATGGTAATAGAGGAATCCGGAGTATGTTGTTACACAAACTCCCCTTACAATAATCTGCTACAGCCCATAAGTAAGTCAGGTGGTACGAGGAAGATTATGATGAAGTATGAGAGCAAGCCATTATGCCCATCACTGTAAGTGTTTCTGACTTTTTCAGTGTTCTATATCGGATAGAACCAGGTCCACAGGGAGTTTTACATAGTTACTGACCACTTTATCCTAATGCCCTTTTTTCTTTTCCTGTGGCTGAGTCTTGTCAAGAGTAGTATGTTTTCAACTGAGGACTCACTGTACCTGAATTAGCCCTCATAGATCAGAAAAAGGTATCTTTTCCTGAGAGTACCAATGAACACTACCACCATGATGATATAATGTTGAATGGGCCAGGTGAGGTCATGGTGGTAGAGATCCTACATAGGATGGTGACTCATGTGGTGGATAAGGGGAAGGAAGTCAACACTACACGGATCTGTAGTCCAGAGTGCTCAGTCACTATTTGGTTAATACAATGGATAGAGAAAAGTCAAAGAATTCTGGTCACAGTCAAAATACGCTACTGATACTTGCTTCCCAAGACATAAGAAGGAAGCCTAGAGACTTTTGGACTATTCATTTGGGCATTCTGATGGACCCCATAAATAGTCCGTTACCCACAAGTCTGGGGTAGTTAGATGGTGCAATGAATAGAGCAGCAGACCTGGAGGCAGGAAGATCTCAGTTCAAATCCTGCCTCAGATACTTATAAGCTGCGTGACCTTGGACAAGTCACTTAACTCAGTTTGCCTCAGTTTCCTCATCTGTAAAATGAGATGGAGAAAAAAATGGCAAACCACTCTAAAATCTTTGCCAAGAAAACCCCAAATGGATCCAACAGAAAATGACTGAACAACAATCCACAAGTCTTCCTCTTCTTAGGGAGCTCAGTACAGGCTACAGCCCTAAAAGACACAAAGCAGCAAGTCTAGCAATCTTTCTTCTTGGGCCCTTATGATCCAGAAGGGCCATGTTTCTGGAGGTCTCTGTTCCTAAAAACCAGGCTGAGTGGAAGACAGCAAAGAGATGAAAGAATTAAGTGACTTTTAGGTTTCTGGAATTAGAAGTTCTTTAAAGTTATTACTCATTATCCTACTTATGAAAACAGTTGCTCAAATGTTTCTGGGCCCTCATTGCTACTGACTAGATGACACAGGGTCATAAAATTACCCTTTGTTCAGAGTTGCCTATGATGATATAGGTTGGGTGATATAAGACAGTCCCTCTAACAAGATGAGTATGGCAAAGGAGGCTTCTATTGCTAAATGGCAATGGTGCATTCAAAATCACATTTGCCTGAGTTCCTCTGATATTGGTATTCTTTATACACAGGATGCAATTCTC
This sequence comes from Potorous gilbertii, assembly GCA_028658325.1. Taxonomy (NCBI): domain Eukaryota; kingdom Metazoa; phylum Chordata; class Mammalia; order Diprotodontia; family Potoroidae; genus Potorous; species Potorous gilbertii. Next base: position 348,325,273 of record CM053771.1, on the reverse strand, counting down.
CCAAAGATTTAGGCCTCCAGTCCAGACCCAGGCACCCTGACTTCTAGGAATCCCCACATATAAGTCCTGGATCCTATAGAGAGCAGTCTGGAAGAAAAGTCTGATTTACAACAATATTTCATGCCATATATCATGATTAGCTCTAAATGGATATACTTGTATATATACATATGTACACATTTAAAATAATATATTTTAATATACATCAAAATATACTTAATATTACAAAATAGACATGTAAAGCTAATCTTGGTATATGGCATGAAATACTATTTTATACACACACACACACACACACACACAGAGTTATCCCTTTCACATCATGACTTTCCCCATCATCATTTCTATATATTGCTGGTCAGTATAAGAAATTAAATGGAAATTTTTGGGGAGTTTTGCAGAAGCTATAGACACATGAAGGTCAACAGATGACACTGAAAAACACATAACTTAAATTTTACAGTAAAATATTGTAAATACCTCAAAAAAGAAAAAAATCAGATTGGGAGCATGAAGAGGGGTAAAAAAGAGGGTACAAAGAGGACAAAAGTTTTATTTTTAATTCCAGGTTACGGTGGGGAGGGGGCAGATGGGTGTTCAATGTGCTAACCCCCATGATGTGGAAGGGATAACCGTAGTCACATCATTAATAAGTTAGAGGAGCCTGGAAAAAATATATTTCAGATCTATTGGTAGGGATGAAAAACCCCATTTCAAATATGGAATAGAGAGTAATATGGAGAATAAAATCAAGTTTTTAATTGCATAAAATTTAAAAGTTTTTCACAATGTAGCTATAATTAGAAGGCAAAAATTTAATGTGTGGAAAAAATCTTGTAGCAAGTTTCTCTGACAAAGATCTTACTTCTCATATATTTAAAGAGTAGGAATCATTTTCTAATTGATAAATGATCCAAAGATATAAATACACAGTTTTCAGAGGAAGAAATCCAAATAAACAACAATAAGAAAAAAAAAACACCCAATCACTCATAAGACAAATGTAACTAAAGCAACTCTGAGATTCTATTTATACACATTGGATTGCCAAAGATGACAAAATGGGAAATGTTTATTGTAGGAGGGGCCATGGAAAGACAGTCACATGATGGACTGTTAATAAAATCATGAGTTAGTCTAGCTATTCTGGAATGCATTTTGTAACTGCCCCCAAAATCACCAAATGTTGTGACCCAGGGATAATATTATTAGACCTATATCCCAGAGAGATCAAAGAAAAATAAAAGGGTTCCTAGGAATAAAATGTTTAAAAGTGTTTTTTTCAGTCTACAAGAACTTATTAAGAACCTATTATGTACCAGGCACTGTGCTAAATGCTGGGGTTACAAAAAAAAGCAAAAGATAGTCCTTGTTCTTGAGTGGCAAAGAACTGGAAACTAAAGGGGTACCCATAAGTTGGGGAATGGTTGAACACATATATGAATGTAATGGAAATGTTTGTTGTGGCTTTAAGAACTGATACAAGAGATGGTTTCATTGAATTCTAAGAAGACATATAAACTGATTGAGAGTGGAATGAACAAAACTTGCACAATTTATATGATAACAATATTTTAAAGTCAAAAAACTCTGAAAGACTTAAGAATTCCAAACAATGTCATGTCCAGCCATGACAGTAGAAGACCAGACACCACAGTTACTCAAAAGAAAGCAAATACGCAAATAGCCAAAACATCACAGTTCACCATCAATCTGGCTGAAGACCCTCCCACCACTGAATACAATATCCATGGAGGAGAATGGGAACACACTTAAAGAAATCTTATCAGGGAGGTATATGATTTGGGAAACCCACATGTTGCACTTTGCTACTCTGGACAGATCCTTGTCTCTTGACTATAAATCCAGCACTGTGCCTTGTCACTTTTTTCCTCACTCACTATTTTTCTAAAAACCAATTAATTGTATCATGTAAGGTATGGTTATATTTCTTTAAAAACAAATATATAACAAGGAGGCTTTAATCTCCTTGGTTATTTCAGGATCATTTTGTATCATATAGAATCACTTCTCTCCTGTACATGCCCTGCCTGGTCCTCTCTGTGATCACGTTGGGCAAAGCTGCCCTCCTCTTGAACCCATGGAGTCTCTCACCCTCAACAGCATGGGTATGTGCAAATTGTTGCTTTGTCCATTCAACTCCAAGTCTCTCCTCACAGCAAGACATAGCTTAGAGTTAAAAAAAAGGTATAAAACCTACTCTCCCCTCTGTTTGTCTTAAACCATCAAGGGCAGTATTGGGCAAGTGGGCCACTGAGAGGTTTCCCTTCTCTCACACACCAGCAGGATTTAAATCTCAGCCAATGACTTTCCAACTGGTGCTGTCTTTCTCCAACCAATCAGTAAAGCAACCTTCATTCTCCTAATTAGTGCCTTCTCAGCAAATCTACTGCAGTGTCAGTTTTCTCAGACAGAAACTTTTTTCTATCTATCTCTTCACAAAGCTTCTGTGAAGTAGCTTATGTTGAATTTTTTTGAGGGGGCAGGATGGGTACAGCATTATCATTAAATTTTTACAAAACTGGCTTCTTAGCTATTTTCCTGCTGATTCCTTAACTGCTTCAAAGTAAAGCTTCCTGGTAATTCCTTATGAAATGAAACTAAAAAACAATCCTTTTGGTCACATATGAACTTGACGCTCCTTATATAATCTTCTTATAGCCATCAAATAGCTGCTTGATTTTTATAATTGTGGTCTTATAATTGTGTCAATTATGAACTTCAAAACTCTAAAATTAGTCACATAAAAATAAGCTGACAGACCACAATACCCTGCAACCATTGTTACCTTACTTGGTGCTCTCTGCAAATAGATCCCTTCAGCACATTCATCTCAAGAGCAGTTTCTCTGTTTCTCAGAACAGTACATGTCCTTCCTTAACATTTTATCTGATAGACTATACTTCTTTGAAAATGGATCTTTGTCCATTTTCCTTCCACAAATACATGGCCTACAGGATACCAGATTGATTGGGTGGTCTACAGAGAAACTAATGTATGGATTAATTCCCAATTTCTATTTGAGTTTGACCCCACTGGTTTATATTTTAAAAATTTGTTTAAAAATAAGGATAATGAATATTTTCTGTGTTTTAAACATTATTTTGTGATTGAGGAAATAAATAGCTGCTCTATACTCATTCCTATTCTGTACCTTTGTATGTTTCCAGAATGGACCATGTCATTCCCTTCTAGGGAGATTCTAGATAAGGTCAATATTTAAAAATTTATCTATAAAATTTTCCTTAGAGGTGTGTGTGTGTGTGTGTGTGTGTGTGTGTGTGTGTGTGTGTGTGATCCTCTCATTTTGAGGTCAGCCTCTCTTTGGACACGAATCTTTTTCAGGTGAGTCCATGGCTGGGTGGTGGTGGAGGTTGGAGGGGCTGGGAACAAGACAGCCAGAGGCAGAGCTCATGATAAGCCTCACATAGGAGGGTGTCCCTGAGCTGAGTTTTAAAGGGAGCCATGGATTCTAAGAGGAGGGCTTTCCAGAAATGGGGGAGAGGCTGTGCAAAGGTCAATATCAGGAGAATTTATGATCTGCACTATTTGAACAAGTACACACAGACACAGAAACACACACAGACACAGACACAGACGCACAGGTAAGAACATCACTGTGTTAAAAGTACTGGAGTACTGAAATAGTTAAAGTTTACAAAGTACTTTCCTAGTTCTGTCATAAGTAATATATAATAATTATATCCTGTAACAAGTAACATTAAGTAATAACTAATATTATCTCATATTATATTCACTTTATAGCTGAGGAAATTAGTGTTTGAAGGTATTAAGCAATATTACCACACACGCATAGATACATGCCTCCTGACTACAAGTCCACTATTGTGTCTTGTAATTTTTTCCTACTCGTTTTTTTAAAACCAATTAACTGTATCGTATAGAGTATGATTATATTTCCTAAAAATATACACATAACAATAGAAACAAAGTTACTGAGATTCTTGAGCAGCTAAGTGAGGCAGTAGAAGAATAAAGGACTTGGGGTCAGAAAGCCCTAATATGACTTTGTAAACAAAGATAAGGTTTAACACAAAAATGAAAATGGAATTGTAGTTTGGTTTTATACATATATGTATATTATATATACATATATATAGTTTCAAATTAAGTATTATTCCACAGAATAACATTCTTTGCATATTTGTTTAAGAACATTTACACATCCATATTTTCACAGGAAGAAAGTAAGAAAGAAAAGAAGGAAGAAATATATAATATTTCAAGAAAACATACTGACGACAGAACTGAAATAATACCAATTAAACATATATTCATAAACAACTACAAATAGTAATATTCCATTCAAGTTGCAAACATTTAAATTCTTTGAAACACAAAAAAGAATTTTATATTTTAGCTAGAAAACTAAGAATTGAAAGTGACTCAGTTTTCATACCTTTCTATAAGCAGTACAAGAGAAAGGTTCTAATTTGAGATTGCTTCTGCTATATAATGATAATGTAGCATAGCATAGATAAATCATCTTTTCCATTTCAGATGTCAAAGTAGTTTATATTTTTAGTACCCTCAATAAAAATTTTGAAGTTGATTTGAACAAAAATGCTCTCACATTTATAGCATTTAATAATTACCTGTGAATTGGTCTGTAGTCATACAGGCTTTTATATGGAAAGAGAAAATGACTAGACTATGCTATTTATACCACATGCCAGACCTTTTTACCCTCTTACTTTCACACCAATATTTTTTCTAATGTTTGGCATTTTAACCACCCTAGAGACATATGAGCTTTCCAAACTCTACCAAGACATATTCTTGTGAACTTATAATACTTTAGACCAGCATGTCAAGGTTCTAGAAATTATTTACACATATAATAAAAAATAAAGTTTACACAATAAAGCTTGCACAGTATGCATGTAGGAGCCATTAAGATTTCCTATGCCCTTTGAGAAATATTAAAAAATAAACATTTCTTTAGTCTGAAATTCTTTCCAGACTTACCATAATGGAAAAAACCTTATGTGTACTCAAACTTCTAGGAAGTTTCTTTCTTCCTTTTATCGAAGGCATAACCATTTTGTGTGTGGAAACTGTTTAAAAGTCCAGACATGAGAGGAGGAGGGAAACTATTCTCTTAGACAGAATTAAAACAGTGACCAGTAAAGATGAGGGGTGGGGTGTAATCCATGAATGAATTAGAATACTGATAGTACTAAGAGAAGGAAGATGTTTTTGGCTAATTCGGTTAAACATCTCTTGCATTCACCTTTGGCCAGGTAGAAAGGAGAATCCTTGAAAGAAGCTGGTGAATGGAGCACTGAATGGCTTAGGAAAATTATTCTTTAGGAAGCACCAATATTTTATTTTAAGTGATTATTTTTTTTGGTGAACAAATCAAACTAGTATTTGAATTTTGCTATTATTGTAAAATTTTATTTGTTCTTTGGGAATATTATAAATTGTAACACAAAAATAGCTTGGTGAGAGATGTACAAAAGCAGAATGGATTTATGACCCTTTGGATTCTTTCTCTAAGTTGAGAAGATAAAGAATTACAATAGTTTAATTAATAAGTTGTATCTGGCAGGCTTGTGTCTCAAACACAGAGTAATTTTTTTTTCTTCCACATACTTCACCACTTTGAAAGTGATTTACTTGCATTACCCTATCGGATCGTCACAAAAACTCTATGAGGTGGGTAAGGCAAGTACTATTATCTACATTCTACAGATGAAGAAAGAAAAGTTCATGAGAGTATCCAAAATCTCACACCTGATAAGCAGCAGAGCTTAGGCTTAAACCCAAGTCTTCTGAATTCAAATATAGTGCTAATTCTTTAAAAGATAATTTAAGTATAATTAAAATATAATTTAAAATATAATTTTGTGTCAGACTGAGTATATATTAATTTTACCTAAAATTAATTATATATTTTAATGGCAAAATATTTTTGGAGTGAAGAAAGAGAACAGTAAATACCTTTCAATCATATTATACTTATAACTTAAAACTTAGCAAGTTACCAAGATACTAACTGTTGGAATGAGTAGCGACTTCCTCATTATGATACAACCAGCTAACAATGGGTGCAGGTGAGCTATTAACTTGGCAAACCACTTCTGCATCCTCTCCTTGTTTAAATTCTTGAGGCGACACCACTTCTTTGAAAGTGAGTTTTTCTGTAATAATAGAAAAAAAACCCAAAAGGTTAAAATGTAGTATCTCTTATTTTTCCACCCAAGTCCATGTAAATTAATGTAATAGTGGATTTGTTATTTAAACTAGTTCTGCAAAATATCATTTTTTCATGGTATCACAGGATTTAGAGCTATATGAAATATTAGATCACTTGGTCCCAGGCCCTCAGGTGGTCATAGATATGAAGTAAGTTACCCAGGGTCTTATAGATAAGGGCCAAGGTATTATTTGAGTTTTCTGACTCCAAATCCAGTGTTTCTCCCACATATAATTACCACCTGTCCACTTTAGAATGTATGGGGCTTTTTTAAAAGCAAAAATTTCATAAAGGGTCAGATATAATACATTATTTTGTATAAAATGCATTTTCTTTCTTCATATAAATTTATTTTCCTCCCAAAATGAAGATACCACTTGTCTTGTGACGGGTTTAGTAGAATGTCAACATGTCTAAATTTCCCCATAAGCCACTTACAAGCCTATCAGCTTGAGCTGTTCTAAATAAAAGATTTCATTGCTACCATTCATTACAAAATTACTTCTCTAGTGATCTTTCTGTAAAAGATCTTATTCTCTCTATAAGATTTTCCCTGCTAACAGTATACACTAAAAAATTACCATGTTCAATATTACAAATATTGCACAGTGGTCTGAAAAAATTAAAGCATTTTCAATTCATTCCATTTCACTAAAAGAATCAAAACTAAAAGATTTATATTTTCTTTGAAACCATGGAACTATTGTTTTAAGAAATGTATTCTAAACATCTTTACTGAAATGGTTTTTAAAGTATTACATCAAAAATAAATTAAAATTTATTTTAAAATGACTTACGGTAAATCACCAAAACAACTGTAGCTTCTTGAGTCTGTCCCTTGGTATCTGTTCCTTGACACCGGTATATCCCAGCATCCTCTATGTTTGCATTATAAATAGTTAGTCGGGACCTAGCACCTTCTTTTTGTACTACTACTCTCTGTGTAGAAACTATCTTCTCTCCTTGAGGATTGTACCAGTCTATCTCTTCCAGTTCTCCAATTGCTGCAAAGAATATCCACAGAAAAGTTTAAATTGCATTTAAAAGTGAATTAATTGAAAATGACATTTATTTCTATTCAACCAACACTTTGAATAACTCAGAAAAAAGTTAAAAGAGGGTATATCTGTCTTATGGACTAACAAATCAAAAAAAAATAAGCACTCAGTCAAGTCAGTCAATCAACAAACTTTATTATATACTTACATTGTTATGAAAAAACAAAGAAAAAGTCAGTTCCTGTTCTCAAGCATCAAACATTCTGATGGAGAAGTCAACATGTAAATAGACAGTATTTACAGAGTATACATAATGTGGGTGATCTGAAAATGAAAAGCTAGCAGCGAGAGGGTGCCAGGAAAATCTTCCTGCAGAGGAATACGGTACTTGAGAGGAGAAACTAAGAGTCAAAGATGAAGGGGCAAAGCGAGGGGAAAAGAGAGATTCTTTTAATCATGGGAAGGCAAAGATAGGCATTTCTTGGTTTGTCAGCTCAAAGAAAACAAAAGAGAAATATTGATTCAAAATTTTTCTATTTCCAGAGCAGTGAAAAAAATGTAGATCTGGGCTCCCTTGGGCAAAGTTAACAGTTTTGGTTGGGCTGAGTTTGGAGTGAACAGAAACTGATATTCAAATGATCACTTTTCCTTTTTTTGCTGTTTCTTTCCTGTGATTAGCTAAGAGAATTGAGGTTAGAGACAAAGCCACACTGGAGGGATGAGGTTAGGAAAGAATGGTGCTGTCCATTAAGGGAAGGGATCAGAAAGGAGTAATTAGCGCTTTCTTCAAACAGTACCTATCATACAACTGCTGGATTTAAGACATTTAAGACTCAAAAATGTGCATTATCTTAAAATATGAAACAGTAACCCATAACTCCTACTATGGTCTGCTAAGTGGCTGATGCTGAAAGCCTCAAAAGACAAACATTTTGTGGGACCAGTCATTTCACTTTTGCCTTCATGCTGTACTATCCAGACAGCTCCTCTTCCTCTCCTCAAAGAAAGTGCCAGAGAAGGACTTCCAGACCATACTTTTGGGAGAAGGAAGAAGGAAGCAAGAGAAGTTATTTCTCTTTTTGAAATCTACCAAGTGATCAACAGTAGCCAATTCTCTTTAAAACAATTTTTTTCAATCAATGAAAATCTATCTTTTCTCCTTCCACATCTCCTTCCCTCAATGAGAAAGGGAGAAAATCAAAATTTGTGTTATGAACATGTACAGTCAAGTATCATTGGTTATGTTTAAAAAAAACCCACCATTGGTTATGTTTAAAAAAAATCTTCCTCTGAGTTCTTGAGTCCATCAAGGAGGTTGGGAACATATTCATTAGGATTCCTTTGGAATTGTGGTTAGTTATTGTGTTTGTTGATTGGTGTTCTAAGATATTTTAAAATGTTTGATTTTATAATAATGTTATTATGTAAACCATTCTCCTTATGCCATTCAATCCATTATTCATAAGTCTGCCAGCATTCACTGAAACTATCATCTTTTCATCATTTCTTATAACATACAAGAATCCCATCACATTCCCGAATTGATGGTTATTGTCTCCATTTCTATTTTTTTCCAATCAGAAGAAGAGATTCTATAAATATTATTGTACATATTTGTCTTTTTCTACTTTCTTTCATCTCTTTGATATATAGACCTGTAACCAAGGACTTAATTCTATTACCTAAGGCATTTCTCATTGGTGGAAAGTGATTATTTGAGGCCCTGTACCTTTGAGAGGATTATAGTTGTCAAGAGCTTGGGAGAAGTGAGAGCCTGTTCTTTTGGCTTCTTCTTTTGAGAGGGAGGTAGAGTCTAGATGGTAGAATGAGAGGAAGCATTTTTGCCCAATTTACTCAGCACACTTCCTCCACAACAACCTGGAAGATGCACCAGACCAAATTTTGTTTGGTAAAATCAAGAAAAAGTCAAAATGAGTCATTTTTCTAGGCCAAGGCATCTGAGGAAGACAGGGAGGTCTGCAGACACAGAGTTGAGGGCTGGTCAGGAGTGCAACACGGAAGTAGCATCAGTGATAGGGGACATTCTAGTGCTCAAATATAGAAAAAGAACTAAGACAGAGCACCAGGGTAGGAAGCACTGGGACAGAAAGACATCTCAGGACACCTGAACTAGAACTGACTGTAGGAACTGGTTCCATCCAGTATCTCTGTCACAGATCCAGGGCAGAGAGGAGCAATAGCTCCGGGTCTAGCTGAGTACTGAAAAAGGAATAAATTCCAGAAACTGAGCTATGTGGCTCTGAGCCCAGATGCAGAAAAGTGACTCATTTCTAATCTTGAATTCAACCTATAAGTCTACAGTGAAATAATCATGCCAAGAAACCAAGGGAGAGAAGTTCAGTCACTATGAAACTGCAGAAGTTTCCAGCAAGCTTATTATAGTCACTGAGTCCAGAAGCAGTCTACCAAGACTCAACTATAAACAAGCCAACAGATCCAACCTAGAGAGCTCAGAACAGGAAGGTAGTGAACAGACCTTTATTTAACAAATCGCATCACTTTGAAAGCACTCAAAATTTAGAGGCCTACACATTGAACTGTGAAAGCAGCAAGACATAAAAGGACAGACTTGGGCCAGACATTCTGCCATGCCATATCCTTCCCCACTCCACCCCGAAGTGAGCAAGGACCACTAAGAAAGTAAAAAAGTCAAGAAGTATACTGGAAGAACAAGAACAAGAAAAAACCCAAACATAAAACCTTGCTATGGTGATAGGGAAGCTCAAGATTCAAACATAGAAGACAGCAATGTCTTAAAAACATCTAGAAGCAAAGCCTCAAAGAAAAGTACAGATTGGAATAAGTCCAATGAGAATTCTTAGAAGAGTTAAAGAAAGAGTTGGAGGAGCTAAAATGATTTTAAAGAATAAAATTAGAACTCTGAAAGAAAGATATGAAAAGAAGATAGCTTGGTAAAAAAGGAACAAATTTTACTGAAAATAAGAACTGGTCAATGACAATGTCTTTATGAGACATCAATAAATGATAAAACAAAGTCAAAAGATTAAACAACTGACAAAAATGTGAAATATATCATAAGAAAAATAACTATGTTGGTAAGAAGATCAAAGAGAAATAATTTAAGAATCATTGCACTGTCTAAAATTCATGAACAAAAAAAAGCCTAGACATCCTATTTCAAAAAATTATTAAGAAAATCTGTCCAGCTATCTTAGAATGAAAAAAGAGAGTAGAAATGTGACAATCCACCAGTGATTTCCTGAAAGAAACTCCCAAATTAAAACTCCCAGGAATATTATAGCCAATATCTAGAAATAAAGGAGAAAATGATGAAAGAAACTAGAAAAAAACAAGAATTCAGGAATCACTGTTAGAATCACACAAGACTCAGCAACCTTCAAGCCTGGAATGTGATATTCCAAAATATAAAGGATTTAGGATTAGAACCAACTGAGCAAAGCTGAGAATAATCCTACAAAGGAAAAAGTGACATTTAATTACATAGAAGATTTTTAAGGATTCCTGATGAAAAGGGGGAAAAAGAAACGGCGGGGGAGGCAATGTCAGAAGTAAAATACATTCTTAAAGAGGGGACTGGTGAAAAAGGAAAGGATAATTATGAATGAAAAGGATGGAAAGAAATACAGTTAGCAAATATAACTGTGAATATAGATGGGATGAACACACTCGTAAATCAGAATAGAATAGCAGATTGTATTAGAAATCAGAATCTAACAATAACTTGTTTGCAAAAAACACACTTGAGACAGAAAGATATTCAGAGAGTTAAAATAAGAAGGTGGAGTAGAATCTGTTATGTTTCAGTAAAAGCAAAAATAAACCTAATTAAAAGAGATAAACAGGAAGCTACATTTTGCTGAAAGGGAAAATAGAAAATTAATTAATATCAATACTGAGCAAACATGTGCCAAATGACAAAGCATCTAAATTCCTAAAGGAAAAGTTAAATGGAAGAAATAGACAGTAAAAATATACTCTAGGCAGAATTTCCATTTACCCCTTAATCCTAGATGAATCTAACCATAAGATAAACAAGAAAGACATTAATAAAATTTAGAATTTTAGAAAAGTTACCACTGGAGATTAATGATTAAGAATAGAAGAAACATATCAATTTTTTAGCTATGCAAAGCATCTTCAGAAAAATGAACATTGTGTTAGTGCAGAAGAGCAGACTTAGAAATATATATTTTTCTTAGCATAATGCAGTGAAATTACATTCAGTAAAGGGCTTTTGAAGAATAGATTAAAATTTGTTACTTAATCCTAAAAAATAGGTTGGTTAGGACAAAGCATAGAAACAATCATTTCATTAAAGGAATTGACAGCAATAAAACAATATCCCCAAATTGTTGGAAAACAGTCAAAGCATTAATTAGGGAAATTTTTTATCTCTAAATTCTTTCATAAATAAGAAAGAGAAAGAGCAGATCAATGAACTGGGAATGCAAGCAAGCAAAAACAATTTAAATAACAAAGCAGAAATCCTGAAAAATCAAAGGAGAGATTAACAAAATTAAAAATTATAAAATTACATTAATAAAATTAAGAACCAGTTTAAAAACTACAATAAAATAGAGAAAAGATGAGCTAATTTGATATGAAAAAAGAAAGAAAACCAAATTGCCAGTGTCAAAAATGAAAAAGATGAATGCATACCCAATGAAGATGAAATGAAAGCAATTATTAGCATCTATTTCTCCCAAATATATGCCAATTAAAAATGACAATCTAAATGAAATCAGTATTTAAAAATATAAATTGTCAAGATTAATAGAAAATGAAATAGAATAATTAATTCTATCTTAGAAAAAGAAATTCAACAAACCATAAAATCCCTAAGAGAGGAGGAAGTGAAACCCTCTAAGACTAGATGGATTTATAAGTAAATTCTATCAGACATTAAAAAATGATTAATATTACATAAACTGAAAAATAGACAAAGAAGGAATTCTACCAAATTCCTTCTATGATACCAAATATCATCTTGAAAGGGTCAAAATAGAGAAAGAAAACTATAGCTCCATTTCCCTAAAAAATTTTATATAAAACACTAGCATATATAAAATATAAAAAAATTTTATATAAAACGCTAGCAAGAAGACTACAGAACCATATCACAAAGATCCTACACTATGACCAGTCTGGATGAATGCTAGGAATGGAGTTAGTTCAATATTAGGAAAACCATAAGTATAATTAATCATATTAACAACAAAAGCAACAAAAACACAATTATTTCAATAGTTGCAGAAAAAACTTTTGACAAAATACAAAACCCGTTCCTATTCAAAACACTAGAAAGCATAGGAATAAATGGAGCTTCCAGATAAGGAGTATCGTAAAAGAAAAACAAACATAATTTATAATGAAGATAAGCTAGAAGCCTTTCCAATAACATCAGGGTCGAAGCCAGGATTTTCACCATTACCATTCAACATTGTACTAGAAATACAGGTTATAACAATAAGACAAGAAAAAGAAGTGGAAAGAATAAGCATAGGCAATAAAAAGAGGAAAGAAAGCTATCATCTTTTTGCAGATGATATACTGGTTTACTTAGACACCCTAGAGAATCAATCAAAAACCCAACAAAATAATTAATGACTTCAGTAAAGTTGCAAGATACAAAACCAAACCACATAAATCATCACTATTTCTGTACCTTACTTACAAAACCCAGCAGGAAGAGATAGAAAGAGAAATTCCAAGTATTTCAGACTCTCTGTAGTTTACATGTAGAACTTTGAAGGGGAACACCTAGTCACCCATAAAGACTGTGGGGAAGATAAATTAAGCTTATACATAAAAGAGCTCTCCCAACCATCTGTAATATTAAGCAGTGACTTACTCCCATTGCCTTCTGATTTTCAGTGGGAGAAAGGAAGAAAATTTTGAGTTTTTTCCTCTGCCTTCATAACCCTGGCCAAATTATAGATTACAGAGACAAAGATAAGGAAGAAAAGGAAGGAAATATGTTTTCTTGGTTTTTATAAATTTATGACATTATAAACTAGAGACTAAATTTGTAAGTCAAATGTAGTATCTTTACTATAAATTTCTAAATTGTGGTTTAAAGGTTTTTGTAACTGCTAAAACTTTTGGTGGATTTTCTGGAGGTTTGTAACTAGGATTAAGATTAACTATAAACAGGAAATGCCTCTCTCTCCTTCCTAGAGGGCAAAAAATGTTTTGTCTTAGTAGAAGGTGCTTTCAGAACCAAAGAATAAGCAGAATTGAAGCTAGTTTGAAATGAATGAACAGAACTTAGCTATTTACATAAATTTGCAGCTAAGTCACTTAAATCAAAATTGACTATGCAGCTTATGAAATAAATGTTTAGCAATTAATTGGTATTGTATAAGAAACTCTGTACAGGAGAGATTCAATGAAGTGCTAGACTAGAGGATGATGAAATAAAATGAGATACACAAGCAATGAAGGTAAATTGAAGTGTGGAATCAGAGTAAAAATGAAAAAAACAATTTTGAAGTTTGTAAGCTTTTTTACTACCACCCGCTAGAAGGAAAAAAAAAACCTGAGAGAAGATTTAAGCAAGTACAGGTGAGAGGAGAATAGGGGTGACTTTAGAAAAAAGTGGAATTTCTTTGCACAGACAGCGTGAATGAAGGGATAACTTGAAGAAAGGGTCTGAAGTTTTGAAAAAAAGTTTGAGAAGGTTTTTATTTCACCAAAATGAAAAAGATGTGAGAAACTTTTTGGAAAGGTATCCATGTCTAATTTCTGATAGATGGTATACAATCAGGATATGGTGTTTACCAAATGGAAACTACAGAAATGAACTTTTAGCATGGAATGGAGTACAGCATACTAAATTCTGTCCTTGAAGGTCCATTATAAGGGCATGTCCCACTCCTTAGAATCTGATAGGCTTCATAAGAGGGAGGAAGGTGAGATGTGAATCTTTGAAAGTGAGCTAACTGAAAGCATTGGGCTCTACAATTTGAGGTTCTGGCAGCTAATGACCTTTGGCAAAACTGAGGTTTTGAATATTTCCATTTGTGATTATAAATCCACTTTTGATTTTGTTGAAGATTGTCCTGAAATAAAATCATAATGTGGCCTCATTTAAATATCCTATTGATATAACTGTCATAAATCAGATTTAATGAGAAATGCATTTGATATCTGGCATTAAGACAATATGTTTGGAAACTGCATGGATCAGGAAAACTCAAGTTCAAATCTGGTCTCAGAAGCTTATTAGCTATATGAACCTGAGCAAGTCATTTCACCTCTGTTTGCTTCAGTCTCCTCTTTTGCAAAATAGGTTAACAATAGTACCTACCTCCTAGAGTTGCAAGGATCAAATGAGTTCATAATTGCAAAGTGCTTTGTATTTTAACTGGCACATGGTAAGCACTACATAAATGTTAGTTATGATTTTTACAAAGTATAATTTTTCTTTTTTAATTTTTCAATTTTAATTTTTTAATGGAATTGGTATAAAATGACAAATTGATATATGGTGATTTTCTACATAAAAAGGATTTTGAAATGCATTCAACTGAATTGATATTATTTGACTAGCAAAAAGTTATATTTTTAAAAATTCATATTGTTAAGCTTCTACATTTTCTTGTATTGTGATTTGGGGGAAATTATTGTTTAAGAAATGTTGTTAATCTGAAAAATAATACCCAGAGGGGGACACAATTGTATTATTTAGAAAAGTAACCTTTTTCAAATCTGGATGCTTTTAGATTATAAATTGAGCACTTAAAGAATTCAGTCACAATGTAAGAAAACTGTCAAGTATTTGAGTATATTTTGCTTTAAAATGGATAATGATAACTTTTTGTTGGCAGAAAAAAAGCACAACAGATCTCTTTAGATGTCCTTATCTGTGAAGTTCTTGGGACTTTCTATTTGGACGGGATTATAAGACATCATTAGCTCTTGAGAGAAGCTGCTAACAACAGATTGTAAAGTTTTGTAAAGAAGTTACAAATTTGCTTAAAGTTAAGAGTGAACTTTTTCTGACTGTCTTGCCATCACTTATGAGAATTATGAAATTGTACCAGCTAATAAATAGTATGTATTAAAGCTACACCTTTGAGTTAGTAACAATAGACCTTAGATTTAAAGTTCATATTTTGTTTTAAGGGTTAATTGGCAATATAGGTAGCTGTTGGTCTGGAGGCTTACAATTAGCCAGAATTTTTTTAGGAGTTTTGAATCAATTACCAGGCATTAACTGTATTTGTGAAATGGCAGAATGTGATTATTCTTAATTTTTAGTAATTAATTTTGGCTTTAGGATAGATTTGAACTAGAAAGAATGAATAGGATAAACCTTTATATGTGCTTATATGTCTTTTTATGTACTGTAAACTATTACTGCAACAATATGAGAAAAATACCAATAACCTAGCCCTAAGCTGTGATTAGTGACATTTTCCTATTTGAGGCAAAATTTGTTGGCATGGTGTTTTGATATTGTTTTGATTTTTGGTTTCAGGTACAATTATCTGAAACATCATTAAACCAACAGTTCACCATTCAAGGGAAACGCCATGTGCTGCCCCAAAACAGTATGGCCTAAGAATTGTTTCAGATGGATATTTATGTCTGAGAAAGTTGAAGGGATGATCTTGTATAGGCAAAGGTGGGATACTCTTGACTTGGTGTCTTCATTATGCTATTTCCTTTCTGAACAGGAAATTTTTCCCACTTGAATTATTCTGATCCTGTCTATGATACCCTGTGAATAATGTGTAACTTAGCTGTATCATTGGTTGTTAACTAGGCCTCTTCCTTGGAATTACAGAGCAAAGGAGTTTATTCCCCTGTTAAGTTTATATTAGATCAGTCCGTGCCCTTTAAATGACAGTCTTGATATTGTTATAACCATGTTCCTCCTTTTTCCTTTCACAGAAAATTTCTATAATCAGTGCAGGTAGAGAAGTTTTTGTCATTTTAATGTTAAATCTATTAATAAAGTAATCATAAACATCTCTGCGTTACTCTAAGATGCAAAAATGAAAGATCTTACTATTTTAATCTGAATTTATGGTCAACTTTCTATCCTAAGCAAATAGATAAATGAATTCTCAGAATTTCTATCCTTCAGTATCTTGTTCTTTCAGGATGGTATGAGAATGATCTATATCCTCAAAAGGAGAAGATGAAATGAAGATATAAAATTTTAATGGAGGAGTAAACTTCACTTTGAGAAAGCAACAAGATTAGACTCTTTTAATAAGTAGGACATTATACATGCACACATATCTCACACACACATACACACACACAAATAAACACACAATTCACTTCCAAATGTTTCTAATTGTATATAAAGGTTTTGATTTTGTTTTAATAATAATTTCTCAAATGTGGATTAAAGATTTTTACATGTAAAACTGCATTAATAATTGTAAAGAAAATTTTAAATCATGTCTTTTTCTGTTTTGAAGTCTCTGACAACACTAAAAGACCCAAGGACTCTCTTTACAAGCCATGAATCGTTTTAAGACTCTTCTACCTGTAGATGGCATTGTTCATTATCAGATACAGGGTTCAAGTAAAGACAGAGCAAGGAATATATAAAACTAAAATTATTTGAACTTTGGATGAATTATGAGTTCCTAATTGAATGTTCTTCTTAGAGCTCTGTTGTTAATAGGATTAGCTTCATAAGGTTTAAACTAGTTTTTACCATATGGAATAGTTACTGGAAAACCAAATTTAGAAGGCTGTATTAAATTGTGATAAACCCTTGTTACTGGCAGATTTTGGCAACATTAAATAGAGAAGCTCTGCAAGTGACTTGAAACCAGAGAAGTAGATCTGACAGGAGGAGCCCCCTCCAGAGCAGTGTTGAGAACAAGGCTTATTCCAAAACATCCAAGGGAAGATATTTCCAGGGAAAAGATGTTTACATGGGAAGTCTGGGACTCAAGATGAAAAGTGCTGACTACATGAAAAGTGGGAGTTAGTCACAAGGAGACAACGTTATTTAATATTGTTGATCATTGCTGTATTAATTTGGCTTTGATGCTTCATGATATTTATGTTTGTTTGGAAGAGAGATATGCCCTAATTCCTTTTATTTATTGTTTGGGGATAGGGGCCATTTTTCCTACAACTTTTGGACAACTGAAAGCCTGTCTTCTATTTTTATTAATCTCACTTGATCAAAATTTGACTTATGGAATAATTATGTTAACTATTTGACATTTCTCAGGTAGAAGTCAAATAGAAGTTTGAGTTTCCTAAATTAGGAGACAATTTGAGACAGAGAAAAAAACCCAATTTAAAAAAAAAGTCAAAAAGAGAGAAGAGAGAAGGGGGAGGGAGAGAGAGAAAGAGAAAAAGAGAGAAAACACATAGTTGTAGATTTTCTCTTTATGGAGAGGTCCCTGAAGGGAACAAAAGACTCTGTTAAGAAGGTGATATATGGAAGAGTCAGTACCTCCAGTCTCAACGTATCACCCTAGAAACTTCAGGGAATTCCCCTTAGATGAACTCTGGCACTCTCTCTTTTGGTTCAGCTGAGATATCTCACTGTCAGTGGTTACTCCCTGGATTGTCTGGTATATCCTCATTTGCATAATTTATCAGATCTATTTTTTACTTTCAGTTTGGACAAATGGGCTCATTTGCTTTGCAGCATGTATGACTTTTATGTAATTGGCATTTGATAGAGGGAGGAAGTCAAGTCTTCAAAATACAGCTTAGGGAACTCCTTTCCCATTATGGAATAGTCTTAATGAACACAACTTGAACCTAAAAATTATTTCCCCTAGATTAACAAAATTTTGAAGATAAATGCAATTCTATTTCTCATTTATGCTAATGCTTATGTAGTACTTTTCTTCATATTAGTAATTTTAAAATCAAAATGTTGACATTTTATTGTGAAGTAGATTTTTAACATGATTTTAAAAGTTTTGATGCTCTATTTTGTTTACACAAGTCATAGCCTATTCTGACTTCTCATCTCATTCTCCCCATCCACATATATAAATATTGAATCCACCTTATTTCAAAGAAATTGAGGCAGGCAAAATTTATGTTCAAAATGAATACATGAAATAGCATATACAACATTTCTCTGCCATAGTTTTCTACTGTAAAAGAGAAATATGTTTCATCATCTTTCTCTGGGTCCAAGAGTAATCACTGTAGGAAATCTGAGTTTGTTTTTAGTGTTGTTTCATTTACATTAAAATAGTCAATATTGTTCTTTTTTGTTCTGATTGCTTCTACATCAATTCACACCAATAGTCTCTAAATTCTTCATAGTGGTCAATTCTTATGGCACAATAGTATTGTTTTATTCATGTTCCAAATTTTGTTTAGAGACAGAATATCTGCAGATATCCACATTGCTTCCAGCCTTCAGTGTGTTTCTTTTGCCATTAGGGAAACATGGAAAGTAGAGTGGTGCAGGTGATAGAAAGCTGGTCTTGCAATCTGTAAAGTCCTGCCTCTGATAATTGCTTAACTTCTCAGCAATTCTCTCAGACTGGAAACTGCATAACAGGTACCTTTCTGCATTGATGGAAATAGTTGACTCACCTGGAGTTATTTAAACCAACGAAACTATAGGGTCAACTTTTTAAAAAATCGTGAATTTATATTATACGTGATCATGTTACATCCCTCTAGCCTGTTACTGATGATGATGATGATAAGAATGCATGCTCTTTGAGGGTATGGGCAGTTTCATTTGTGTCTTTGTATCACCAGGACATGGGACAACACCTGGCACATCATCGATAATAAAACTTATTAACTGACTCATTATGGGATATTTTGTAAGATGATGGCTTGAAACATTTTCCTGCCAAAATACTTTCTAATTATTCCAGAAGATCATTTGGGTTTTACAAATTTATTTGTATTTGTCACATTAATTTCCAAATAAATCTCTCCCCCATCCTCTACCCAGAGAAATTTCTTTTATATCAAAGTAAAAATGAGGGGGAAAATGCAGTTTAGGAAAACTAAACAACATATCACCTGAATCTGACAAAATATATGCATATATATATATATATATATGTAAGTGTATATCTATATATATACATCTACATCCAAAGTCCTCTCCACCTCTGCAAATGGAGAGAAGTCCATTTTTTATGTTTTCTTCAGTAGTATTTTTCCTTTCCATTTACACTATTGCAGTTGTTTTATATATATATATGTATATATATATATATATACATATATATATATTATGTATATATATAATATAAAACTTTTCTAATTCTGCTCACTTGACTTTGCATCAGTTCATATGAACCTGGGAATCAATGAGAATCTGCTATATTTATACTTCTTTACTACCATAGGACTTTGATGATTATTTTGGCATATGTTGGGTATTTCTTTGACCTTTTGAGGTATGTATACTGAGCTTTCTGAGTCAAAGGGAATGAACATTTTTGTCACTTTATCAATATTATTCCAAATCAGTTTTCAGAAAAATTGAAGCAATTCACAACATCACCAAGATTATACTACCAGAGCTGTCTTTCTGTAGCCCTTCCAAGATTAATTATTTCCTTCTTTTATGCTTTTTGCCAATTTGCTGAATGAGAATAGATATATAACTCCTATGAGAAAACATTTTTATCAGAGAAAAGATTTTCCACATCAAATGGGAAACTGATTTTTAACTCATTTTGGCATAAAAAGTTAAAAAACCTATAACAATAAATGTACCTTGCAATTCATGTGTTTCTTGAGCAACTAGCTTCTTGAAAAAACTTATGCTAATAACCATTAAACCAGTATGAATCTCTTGCGTAGAGCAAATTGGTCAGGTAATGTGATCTTGTGGTCATACTTATAATTGAGAGAAGAAAAAGGCTGAACGCAGCTTTTGTTTGTTTTGGGGTATGCCTCAATTATTGCCACATGGAACAGGGAGACAGAAAGTTATACGTATTTATATGACACCTCTGTATGTCAGTTACAGTGCTAAGTGCTTTGATACTCACACAACAACCCTATCTGCTAAGAGCTATTATTAGCCCAATTTTAGAATTAAGAAAATTGAGTCCAACAAACAGTTAAGTGCCTTGCCCAGGGACCGAGCTAGTGTCTGAAGCTAGAATCTGAACTCAGGTTCTCCTGATTCAGATTCCAGCACTGTATTCATTCTGTATCACCTAGCTGGGGCAGGAAGTAAGTCATCTCTGTAGCTTACTATTTTAACCAAATAGTCTTACTATCTATGTGATAAACTAAATGATTTCAGCTTATGCAAATATTCGCAGTACACTCCACATTTCAAAGCCCCAACTGATGTCCTGTTTATAACTCTATTGAGACAACTGAAATTATTTAAATGAATCCATTAGCATGCATACATTATTTATATAATGGAGTTATTTTCAAAATGAATAACCTGGTCAGTCTAGCATTTAAAAATAACAAGGTATATATCCAAATACATACAGCATATTAAAGAATATACTGTTAGGAAAAACAAACTTACATATAATACCAATATTTTTATAAAGTTAAATTTATGAATATTTAATAATTTTTCAAGGATATTATTAAGGCTAAAATGTACCAAGTATAATCTTAAAAGTATATTCAAATACATACCTGTACATGTGAAGAATTTGGACTCACCAACACTAATTTCTACTTTGCTAAGTGAAATTGTCACTTGTAGAAGAGCTGAAAAATATAATTATTAAGCCTTGGTTAAAATGATGATTTAAATTACATTATATGAGCAAAATGTACTCCATTATTTGGAAATTCTTCTACAAGATAAACTATAACTTGACTTACCTTCCATGTTGAATTACCCCCAAATCTTTTAAAGTGACTTTTAAAAGTTCCTATTTTAACACTTGTCTTAACATTTATTAATCATATTTACTATTTGGTTAAGCTGATTTGGTGTTAGAGAATGTAGTTTTGAATCCTGCCTTGGCTGTTTATTATAGTTATTCCCTTGGACAAGCAGCCTCACTAGGGCTAGCAGCTTTCCCCTTCAGAAAGTGGAGGATTCTGACTAGATGATTTCTAGGCTAAGGCTAGCCTCTATCTGATCCCAAGAGAGGGAGAAAGGGAAGTCTATTGAGAAGAATAAGGATGAAAAGAGAACCAGAGTGAGGATGATAGAGGGATGCAAGAAGAATAACTCTAGTGCTCAGAACTGAAAACAATACTCCCGATGAGGTCTGACAAGGGCAGAGTTCAAAAGGACCATCATTTTCCTAAGGTGTTTCCTTTTTATTTTTTTAAAATTTGTTTTAGATGTTCCTTTCTTAATGCAGCCCAAGATTAGCATTAACTTAAGGCTGATACATCATATTGCTAAATCAAATCAAGTTTGCAATTCACCAAACTCCATAGATCTTTTTCAAACAATTGCTTTTTAATAATGCCTCCTCCACTGTATACTTGTAAAGCTGACTTTTTTTTTAGAAGGGAGGGATAGTATTTGATCTTATTAGATTTAGCCCAATGTTCTAGATCAGAGGTATCAAACTCACAGCTGGACAAAGCCCCTAAGTGCTGGGAATCATATTAAAATGAAATTGGGTGATGTTTAACAAAATAAATAAAAATACAGTAAAACATAGAAAATGTTAATTTGTGGTTTTCTAAGTTAATATGCAGCCCACAGGATGCTTTCTATGTACTGACACCACCACTCTCTTCACACTTTTGTGTTAGCTGTCCCTTCCAGCATGTGATTTTCAAATTTGATGAGCATATCATTAATGCCTTTATCCAAATCAATGTTAAAAAGATATCAAGTTGAAATTTCTGGGGTAACAAACTGGAGAATTTATGCAAAGCTGACAATAAACTAGACAACTACTTTTTGAGCTTGTCCATCCAATCAGTTGTGAATCTATCTGACTATATTATCATCTAATTTGTATCTCTTCATTTTCCCTGCAAGAATAATTGGTGACAAATTATGAAAAGCTTTGCTAAAATCCATAACATTCCTTTCATCTACCAATTTAATAATCTTCTTAAAAAAAAGGCAATGAGTTAGGCTGATATAACTTATTCTTGATGACGACAGACTGACTTTGTAACCACTGTTTCCCTTTCTATATGTTCAAAAACTAGGTCTAATAATCCTTTCAAATATCTTTCCAGAAATTGAAGACAAGTTCACTGACTTATAAGCTTTTACACTCTGCAGAAAAAAGGAAAAAAATATCGACCAGTCCCGTTTTCTCTCTGCTTTCATTTATAATCTCTCCATTCTTCTCAAGTATAAGTCATATCTCTTCTTTGATACTTTTTTCTTTCAACATAGCTCAACCATAGTCACCTTTTTTATCCTTATCTTCTGTCACCAGCCTCAAGTCATTCTCAGCTTAGCATTCCTGATACTAATTTTTACACAATTCTACCATACTGTTATAGTTATCTTATATTCGTTGGTCTTGCTTTCATCTTATGTACAATTTCAGTTTGTTGGCATGATCACTGTGCATTCAGACTGGTTTCCTCAAACAAATTACAGTATTCCTACACATAACAATTAACCCCTTTATGTTCAGAATTTCATTTTAAAAAAAACAAAGCAATTTTTCAATGAACAAAAATCTACTTTTCCCTTTCTTTTCTCCTTTTCCTTGAAAAAGAAAGAAAAACAAGTTTTTTGCAACAACTTATAATGATGATAAAAACAGCTGAGATTTATAAAGCACTGACTATGTGCTAGGTACTCTAGTAAGTGCTTTACAGTTATTATCTCATTTGGTCCTCACAACAACCCTGGGAGGTAGATGCTATATGCATAATCAAGCAAAAAAATTTCCATAGTTCCATCCCCACCAAAATGTATCAATCTATATAGATTGAGTCAAACATATTTTTGTAAAGAATTGGATAACATGTTTCATCTTGAGTTCTCTTGAATCATGGCTGTATACTGCCTTACTCAGAGCTCTTAAATCTTTCAAAAAGGTTTGTCTTTGGAAGGCTGATGTTATTCTATTATTTATTGTCTCGGTTATATTCACTCTATGTTACTTCATTTGTCTTCTCAGGTTTTTCTGAAACCAATCTCTCCATTATTTCTTACTTTATAAGCATATTCTATCATCTTCATATATGATTACTTGTTCATCCATTTCCCCAGCTGATGCTAGGTAAGTACTCTCTCCCTTTTTTTCCTGTTCTTTGCCACTACGAAGAATTGCTACAAATAGTTTTATAAAATAAATCCTTTTCCTCCTTCTTTGATCTCTTTTGATATAAACATAGTGTTATCACTAAATTAAAGAGAACAATTTAATAACATTTGGAACATAGCTACAAATTACTTTCCAGAATGGTTAGACCAGTACTTGTTTTCTCACAGCCCTTCCAATATTTGTCATCTTTTTTTGCGGGGGACAAGCTAGGCATCTTTTGTGAGACTGTGTCTCACTATCTCCCTAAGCTAGAACTGCAATATAAAAGCTTTGACCTGTTTTGTTTTAACCTAGGCAGATTTGATTGCCCTTAGATACTTGATGGTCCCCTACAGCAAATGAGTGCTGGACTTAATGTGAAATTCTATTGGCTTCAGCTCTACTGCAGCTTCTAACTCTAGAACTCAAATGATCCATCAGTTTCAGTCCCCCCAGAAAGAAAAAATTAAAGGTGTATGAAACAGGGTTTATGTCATTTTTGAAAATCTGATGAGTATGGGGGAAAATTTCAAAGTTGCTTTAATCTGAATTTCTCTATTGGTGATTTGGAGAATTATTTAAATGGCTGCTGATAACTTGTATTTTTTCCTCTGAAAACTGTTGGTTTATATCCTTTTGCCATTTACAATGGTACAGGAATGTCCCTCATTCCTACAAATTTGAATTAATTCCCTGTGCATCACAGAAATAAAAATTTGATCATAGAAATTTACTAGAAATATTTCCTCTATTACCTACTCCTTTTGGCACATAAAGTAGAAGCTTAATAAATTCTTGCTGATCTGTTGATTTTTAGCTTCACTGATTTGTTGTATAGGGTAAGATAGCATTTCTGCTTTTTAAAAAATTTAATTAATTTATTTATTTTCAGCTCCCTAAATCTTAAATTTTCTCCCTCCCCAAGATGACTTGCAATCATATATAGGTTCCACACATATATTCTTACTAAACACATTTTCATATTAGTCATGCTGCATAGACAAATTAAACGAATAGGAGAAACCATGAGAAAAATCAAAACAAAACATAACATAAGAGAAAATAGTCTGTTTCATTCTTCACTCTGATTTCATAGTTCTTTCTCTGGATGTGGAAGGCATTTTGCCTTGAGTCCTTTGGGAATGTTTTAGGTCCCCGAATTGCTGTGAAGGGCTTAGTCTATCAGAAACAGTCCTCGCACACTATTTCTGCTTTTTTAACATTTGTTTATGTGGGTTTTATGCCCTCAAATACTGTTAATTGTAAATTAAGTAGTTACATTTTGCAAAGGTGTCATAAACAGTTAAAACTATGTTTATTCCTTTCTATTCACATTCAGTAACAGCCACAGGTATAATATCTCTAACTTTTTAGGGAGAAGTAGAGAATAGGTAATTGTATAGCATATACTATGTGCCAAGCACTTTACAAATACTATCTCATTTGATCCTCACAGAAACCTTGCAAGGTAGGTGCAGTTTTTACCCCCATTTTACAATTCTGGAAAACAAAGCAAACGGAAGATAAGTAACTTGCCCACAGTCATATAGCTAGTAAGTATCCAAAACTGGATTTGAAATCAGGTCTTTCTGATTCCAGGCTCAGGAATTCCTATTTACTATACTACCTAGCTTCCTCTATGACTTTATTCCAGTCCATAACTTTATTTTATTTAGTAGATTTATTTAGGGCCAAAAGAAATAAAGTGAAGAACCCCACCCCTACCCCCATTGTAGCTTTTTTGACTATTTCTCCCTGTAAATAATTTAATATTTAAATGTTATGCTATTCTGTGCATATATGTCTAATATTAAGGCTAATTTATTCTCTATGGTACCTTTTAGCTAAATGTAGTTTTGCTATTCATCTTTTTTAATTAAGTTCATTTTTGCTCTTGTTTGTCTGAGCTATGATTTCTACCTCAGCCTTTTTATACTTAAGCTGAAGCAGCCTGGGTTTTACTGCAGACCATTATTTTAACTGGGTTAATCTGAATGTTTCAAGTGTGTTTCTTATAAAGAACTAAACTTCTGGCTCATGTGACCAAGAAATGGAAAACTAGATATCTTCTATGATCTTTATAGTGCCTCAAAATTCTTTCAAAATAGAATTTATATGGCAAAAATAAAGCAAATTCAGTCTTCTCCATCAGATATGTTAAACTTGCAAAACTCCCCAGCGCAACCTGAACCAGATTAAAATGTAATTGGGAGATGTTTAACAAAAGACATAAAAATCTAATAATACAGAGATAATATTGATTTGTGGTTTTCCAAGTGAATATGTAGCCTGCAGGGATCCCTTTCATTTAAATTTGACACGACTCTGTCTAGGATATCAGGAAACCAAAAGACAATAAAAACTCCATAACATAAACTAATGCCTACCTCATGCTCATTCAGTACACTATAATCTACTGATTGCCACACTGTTGGCAGCAGGGCTGCGGTAACCACCCAACCCATGAGCTTGCAACAAAACATAATCTTACACCATGGTCTCATCTCTTTTCCAATGCCAGGTAGTCTAAGAGCCAAACTGCATTAATTTGGTATAGATTTGATAACCGGCACCAAGGCAACACTAGGTACTGCAAAGGATCTCCGCATGAAAGACAAGAAGAGGGAAAGGGGCAGGACATGTGCCTGCTCCTGAAAAAGAGATCAATTCCACATTCTCACCCTCTTTCCAGAGGGTAGGACATCCAAACTCTGTACAACAGAAATCAGCCTAGATGACAATAAGATCAACATGACAGTGTTATGTTCTGTCAGGACAGAAAACTGAGTGAAAAAGGGATCAAAACAAGATACTATGTACCTCTATGTGGCAAACCACTAAGGCTGAGAGAAAGAGCCCAGCATCCAGTCTCCAGCAAAGGCTAGTTCTCTTCCTTCAGCAGTCACTTAGGGCAGAGATCTAGGCTGGACAACCATGAATTAAACAGCATGGGAGGAGGCTGAAACACTTTGAGATAAAGACTCCAGGGAAACCAACACCAGAGGGGAGAGCATCAGAAAGTGAGCAATAAGAGGAAATAAGTAGGGAAAGGCTGAAGTCACCAAAGATCTCAAAAAGAAGAAAATCTAAGGACCTTGAGCAAAAGCAGATAAACCAGGAGAAAAACATTAACAAAAGATCTAAGAAATGAGTTCAATAATTTATGAATAAATACTGTAAAATGAAGGAAAACGTTTCAGAACTTGATGACATAGAGGATTGAGTGGAATATGGAATCACAGTTACATAGTTTAAAAGAGAAATGAGAATTATAAGGGAAAAATTTATGGTCTGCAAAGCAGAAATAATTGGCAGAATGGAAAAACTTGAATCTTCAGTGGCAAGTCTCACCACAGAAATAAAAGAGAAGATAACTGATTCAAAATGTAAATACAGAGAGACCAAAGACAATCTAGAGAGAGAAGCCAAAAGCAATAACATTAAAAGAAAATATGTCCTCTATTCAAGCAAAACATATTGATCTCAAAGACAGGATATGTAAAACAGCCTCAGGATTATAGGTCTCCCAGAAAAGTACAAGTCAAAAAACTTGAACACCACAATGAGGGAAATTATTAAGAAAACTGCCCAGAACTTCAAAGAATTGATAGTTTCCCTCTAGAAAATAAGCCCAAGGTTGCAAAACTATAAGAAACATAAAGGCGAAATTCCGTGGATGAAAAATAAAATCTTCAAGCCACCAAGAGAAAGACCTTCAAACACGAAGGAAGAGAAATTTGAATGACAAGACTCTTCTGCATTTACTAGAAAATATAAGATGGAATGGAACAATGAGCTCCAAAGACCAATGGAGTTCAGGATGTAGTCCAGGGTGACCTATCCTACAAATTTGAGCTTAACCATAAATGAAAAAAAAGATGAATGTTTAGTAATAAAGAGATGTTCGAAATACTCTTAAAAAGAAAATGAAGAGATGATTTGCTTCTCAAATATTCTAGAGAAAAGAAATGCAGACAAGGTTAAAAAACTAAAACAGTCAAAGAAAGCCATAGCAATAGAGTGAAAAAAGAGTAAATGGTAAAAGACTTTTCCCAAATGTACACAAGCAGACAGGGTTGAGGGTGGAAGTGATGCAGAAGTGATAGTGGAGAGGTGAGCCCACCCGAAGGAAAATCACTGTTTTTTTTTATTTTGAGTGGGCTTGGAGGGTGGGTCTAAAATACAAAATGAGAAGGTATATGGAATGGGGAAGAAGAGGAGGACAGAAGGCAGCGTGTGTCTTGGTCAAGTTGAAGGTTAGGAATGAGGGAAAAGTGATTCCTATGGACTTGCAGGAAACAAAAAGCCTGCAAGGGACTGGGTAAGGAGATAATGGAGGAATTGAAAAGTGTAAGACAAGAAGGAAAGAGAAGGCGTATGGGGTGGTGGGAAGGGCGTCCAGATGAATACTCCTATGAACAAAGAGAGATGTTCTGTGAAGAGGATATTGTGCTGGATGTGGTATGGAGAATTTGGTATTTGAAAAGATAGCTTACCCTACTTGGGGCAGCTGCACAAAGCAGGACATGGGGGGTGGGGTCTTCTATGGGGAGAGAATTCCCAATGATAAGTTTACTCGGGACATGATGAAGTCAAAGAAATTCAAAACAAATGCAGTTGCATGGGAAATGAGATGTCTTCTGTTTTATGGGTAAGTTTATTCCACTCACATTCATAGTAATTACTGTAAAGTGTGTTTCTAACCCACCCTTACTCTCCTTTCTCACTTAGCTTGTTTCTTTTCCTTTCCATTTTTTTCTTAATTTCCGCCCAAATTTTCTTAAGACCATGAAAATATAATAAGAACACTGGCAGGCCCATGGTCTTTAATTAGACCGCATGATGCCTGAGGATGGAAGGATGCTGAGGATACAAACATATCATCTCCACCATTACTCCTTATACTTGATCATGTAGGGTTACTTTTTAATGTTATTCTTGACTCCTGTGTTTTGTGTTTCAAAATTTCTTCTCACCTCTGTTCTTTTTTGTTACAAATGCTTAAAAAAACTTCTATTTTTTTGAAAATTCATTTTTCTACCTTTAGGTATTATGTTAATTTGTCTGAGTAAGAGATTCTTGGTGATAAGACTATATTTTTTGACTTCTGAAATATCATATTTTATCATATTATATTATTTTTTATCATCTATCCTCTTAGGGAGGCTACTGACTGTGGCTTCTTGAAGGTTTTTTTTAAAAACAATTCTGGCTGTTTACTGTATTTTTTTCCATTGACCTGGAAACATTTTCACTGTAATTTCCTGGCATTGTAATGTTGAGATTTCTCTCACTCTGCCTTCTCGTTGTAAGAGATCTAGGAAGATTCCTTACATAAATTCCTAAATTATTATGTCTAGTCTCTTATGTTGGTCATTTTTTTTCTACTAGTTCAATGATTCCTATATGATTTCTCCTTGATCTTTTTTCCAGATAGTCATTTTTAAGATATTTCACTTCTTTCTTTTTTTAAGTTTTATTTACTTTATTCTGAACTTAAGAAATAAAATAAGCAGTTCCATAACAGAGTAGGATAGGAAAAAAAAAGATAATTGAACATGAAACTACAGAGTTATTATATAAAACTTGCTTTTCCTTTTAAATATACCAAAGCTGTCATGTAATTTTCTCTTTATTTTCCTTTTTTCCTTCTATCCCCTTTCCCATTCTAGAGATGGCTACCATTAGGCACAAATGCCACCACAAAGAGAGCTGCTATAAATAATTTACAATATATAGATCCTTTTCCTTTTTCCATAATCATCTTGGATCTGTTTCTGGAATTGCTGGGTCAAATGGTAGAACTTATTTAATAACTCTTTGGGCATAATTCCAGGTTGCTCTCCAAAATATGTGCGTAAGTTCACAATTCCACCAACGGTGAATTAATACCCCAGTTTGTCCATAACCTCCAACATTTATCGCTTTCCCCTACAATCATTTTAGCCAATCGGAGAGATGCAAGATTACATCTCAGGGTTGTTTTAATTTGCATTTCTCTGGTCAGTATTGATTTTGAGCATTGTTTCATGTGACTATAAATTGTTTTGATTCCTTCATTGGAAAACTACCTGTTCATATCCTTTGTCCATTTATCAATTATGAGATGACTCATTCTTAAAGATTTGACAGTTCTTTATGCAGCTGAAATAGGAGACATTTATCTGAGAATCATTCTATAAATTCATGCCCTCCCCCACCCTGAATTTTCTGCTTTTCTTCTAATCTTGGCTACATTTGTCCTATTTGTACAAAACCTTTTTAATTTAATGTAACCAAAACTATTCATTTTTACATCTCTCACTAAACTCTCTTGTTTATTCATAAATTGTTCATATTATCTGTATTATCCAATTGTTCAAATTATCCATAAGTCTGATGGGTGATGTGTTCAATGATCTTCGGATTTTCTTGTAATATGTCTCTTTATATCTAGGTCATGCATCCATCTTGACCTTAACTTGCCAAATGGTGTAAGACGTTGGTCTACACCTTATTTCTCTCAATCCACTTTCCAGTTTTCCCAAGGTTTTTTTTTCTTTTTTACCAAATAATGTCTTCTTATCCCCAAAATTTGTCTTTACACTAGTCAAAATTTACCATATTTACTTGCTGCTTTAGATTGTATGTCTACTCTGTTCCACTGATGTACCTGCCTATTTTGTAGTCAATGTTATATAGCCTTGATAATTACTGACTTATAATATAGTTTGAGACCTGGTACTGCTATATCTCCTTCCTTGACATTTTTCATTAATTCCCTGATATTCTTCACTTTTTGTTTGACCAAATGAATTTTGTTATTGCTTTTTCCAATTTTGTAAAAAAAAAAAATTAGCAGTTTAATTGGTATTGTGTTGAATATATAAATTAGCTGTGGTAAAATTCTCATTTTTATTCTATTGGCTTTGCCTACCTAGGAACAATTAATATTTCCCCAATTTTAAAAATCTGATTATTATTCTACTTTTACAGGGTCTTAAATGGTATGTCATTCAATAATCTCAGAGACAGCTCAGAATCAGGACCTCCAAGCACACTTTCAGTGTACCAAAGCAGACTGATCCAGGACCAAATCTTATTTCTGATCTTTTGGTCTGAGCTCTGCAAATTTCTGACCTGGATTTGTTTGAGCAACACAACATTGGGCTTGCCCTTGTTTTAGACTCCAGTAGACTGCTGCTGGACATAGCCACTGTCAGTTAGCTAGAAAACTCTGCAAGTTCACAGTTATGTAACTCCTGACTCTTTTATCTGGGTTATCTGCCCTAGGTATTCTGCTGAGGGCTTTCAATAAAGCTATGATGCTGGAACTCCATCAGATTTACTCCCAAGGCCAGTCACACAGCTGACTCACTTCTGAACTTTCTGGCTCAATACATAGCTTAGCGCCCGGAACTGCTCCTCACCCTGGACTGCCAGAAACTCTCCTCAGTATTTGCTGGTTCCGTTAACCAGTTCTGGAATGAAAGAACTATCAGAGGATAGCTATTCCTGCTCATTTCAAAAAGGTCTGACTACTTTGTGATAAATCTGGGGTTTGTTTTGTTTTTACCCTGGTGGACACTTAGAGGGCAGGCCCCTAGATCAGGTGCTATGCTAGAATACTCTCTGTGATTGACTTCTGGTTTGATTCCTTCTCCAGTGTATGTTAATCTTTCTGTCTGAATCTCTGCGCTGACTTGGGTTATAAAAATAATTCACTGAATTTTTTCTTATATGTGCCAATTAGGACTCCATAGAGTGCATTTTATTTTCATTTTTGAAAAAATAAATTTGTATTGATGTCTTCTGTTTTAAAAATTACTATCACTATCTCCATTTTTATTTCCCCATCCTTTTCTGAGGGACATACTGTATAACAAATAGCATTTTTTAATGAGAAAAAACTAACTCAGCACAAATGATTGATACCAAAGATCTAATAGGGAAGAAAACTGTTAAAACACCAAAGTATAAGCCAATAAAGC
This sequence comes from Potorous gilbertii, assembly GCA_028658325.1. Classification (NCBI taxonomy): domain Eukaryota; kingdom Metazoa; phylum Chordata; class Mammalia; order Diprotodontia; family Potoroidae; genus Potorous; species Potorous gilbertii. Next base: position 348,293,919 of record CM053771.1, on the reverse strand, counting down.
AAGAGCAAAGATACTAAAATTAGAAGAGGAGATGAATAATAAAACACCTGTGAATGTCTAAATATTTCAAGGCATAGGAATTAAATTAATACTGAATAAAACACAGAGCCCTGCAAGTTCTCAAGAGACTAGGGAATAGCAGGATGATGTTACAAAATGGTTAAAAAGAAAAATCAGAAACTTGAAGAGAATTTTTGTTACTGTTTTTTTTCAGTCCTATCATACTCTTTATGATACCATTTGAGGGTTTCTTGGCAGAGATACCACAGTGGTTTGCTATTTCCTTCTCTAGCTCATTTTACAGGTGAAGAAACTGAGGCAAATGGGGTTAAATGACTTACCCAGGATCACATAGCTAGGAAGTGTCTGAGACCAGAGTCTTCCAAATTCTATCCACTGCACCATCTAGCTACCCCAGAAGAATGTAGAATAATAATAGAAATGCAACAGAAATTACCAGAATAGAAAAAACTTTATTCCATAGGGAAAGAGTATCTCCAAAGAAATAAGAGATAAGACTGAGAATACAAATCTAGAAATCTACTGGAGTGAAAGAAATAATAGAAGAAAACTGCCCAGAACTTGTGAGTACAGAAACATAACACTAACCAAAAGAACCCAAACATCACCCCCAGGAAAACAACCGCAGCATTGAAAACCACAATAGAAGCGATATATTAAACTACAAGACATAGGGGTCGGGGAGGAAAGGAAATAAAACTTCTATAGCACATTTACTTTGTGCTACACATTGTGCTAAATGTCTTATAGATATTCAATATTCATAACAACCCCTATAACATACATTGTGCTCTCTTTATCTTATAGTTGAGGAAACTTAATCTCTTGATTAAGTGACTTGCCCAGAGTCAAATAGCATGTAGCTGAGGCTATATATGAACCCAGGACTTGCTGAAAGAAGGTTCAGTGCCCTATTATATCACCTTGCTGCCTCGGTTAAATATATAAGTTAAGTTTAATAATTCCAATGGCAAACAAAATTTTCAAGCAACCAAGTAAAAGACCTGCAAAAATAAAATTTAAAACAAGATTCGCAAGCCAGCAGAAACTGCAGAACCAAATGCTCTGAAAAATATGGGAGGTCAAGATGCAATATGGTATATTGTACAAAATTGAGTCTAGTCATTAATGGGAAAAGATGGATGTTCAATAAGAAGAGATATATGAAAGACTTCTTGCGGGAAAAATCAGTTCAACTTACAATCACAAGAAACACAAGAAAAAATACATAATTACTAAATCAAGAACAAATTATCCAATACATTAATTCATCTCCAAAGATAAGTAAAAGAAAAATACAATAACCAGAAAAACATTTATTGGGTTAAAAAATAAACAAGAACAGAGTGATCCTTAAGAGATTTCTTTCTGAATGTACACAAGGAATTAAGATGAAAGTGGAATTTAAGGAAATAGGGGAAATGATGGTGGAGGAGCAGGTCTGAAACACCATGATCTAAACCCCATTACTCCATTTATAGGTAAATCAATGTATTTTGTGGAACAAGCCTATAGACTGAACGGTTGCATAAAGAGTGTTAAGGAAAATAGAGAATAGAGGAGAGTAAGATATCCTAATTAAGTCCATGGACAAAGGGAAAGTCTATAGATGAGGTGACAGAGAGAAAAGAAAAAGAGAAATTATTAACTCATTGGGGAGGATGATCCCACTAAAGACTATTCCCATAATGGGGGAAGATGGTTGCATATTCTTTTTTTCATGTATTTTTTTTACTTCTCAACATTCATTTTTAATATAATTTTGTGTTTTCAAATTCTTCCTCCCTTCCCCAAAATGACAGGCAATCTGATACAAGCTATACATGTGTAATCATACAAAAATGTTTCCACATTAGTCATGTTGTGAAAGAAGAACAGAACAAAAGGGAAAAGTCAAAATATCAAAAAAACAAGTGAAAATAGTATGCTTTGATCTGCATTCAGACTCTATATTTGTTTCTCTGGATGTGGATAGCATTTTCTGTCATGAATCTTTTGTAACTGTCTTGGATAATTGTATTGCTGAGAAAAGTTAAGTCAAGCATAGTTGATCTGATGATGTTGCTGTTACTGGGTACAATGTTCTGGTTCTTCTCACTTTATATCAGTTCATGTAAGGTTTTCCAGGTTTTTTCTGAAATCCACCTGCTCATCATTTCTTATGGCATAATATTATTCCATTACATTCATATACCACAACTACGTCAGCCATTCCCCAGATGATGGGCATTCCCTCAGTTTCCAATTCTTTGCTACGACAGAAAATGCTACTATATTTTTGTACATGTAGGTCCTTTTCCCTTTTTTATAATATCTTTGCTATACAGACCTAGTAGTGATATTCCTGGATCAAAGAGTATGTACAGTTTAATAGCCCTCTGGGCATAATCCCAAAAAGCTCTCCCGCATGGCTGGATCAATTCACAACTTCACCAACAATGCATTAGTGTCCCAATTTTCCCACATCTCTTCAAACATTTATCATTTTCCTTTTCTGTTATATTAGTCAATCTGATAGGTATGGGGTGGTACTTCAGAGTTCTTTTAATATTCATTTCTCTGAAAAGGATACATTTAATATTTCTACCTTTCTGTATTTGGTTGTGAGGTTTTTATACCCTGATACATGATCAATTTTTGTGTCATGTACCACTGAGGAAAAAGTGTATCCCTTTCTTTCCCCATTCAGTTTTCTCTTGAGGTCTATCATATCTAACTTTATTAAAATTCTATTCACCTCCTTAACTTCTTTCTTGTTTATTTTGTGTTTGGATTTATATAGTTCTGAGAGGGTCCCCCACTAGTTGAGGTCTCCTGCTAGTATACTTTTGCTATTTCTTCCTGTAATTCACTTAACTTCTCCTCTAAGAATTTAGATACTAGACCACTTGGTGTTTAGTATTACTATTACTTCATCGTCCATGGTTCCTTTTAGCAAGATGTAGTTTCCTCCCTCATCTCTATTAATTAGATCTATTCTTGCTTTTGCTTTGTCTGAAATCAGGATCACTACCCTTGCTATTTTCTACATCATCTGAAACATAATATATTCTTCTCTAGCCTTTTACCTTAGGGTTCTGGTTTTTAATCCACTCTGCTATCTCTTTCTGTTTTATGGGAGAGTTCATCTCATTCACAGTTATGATTACTAATTAAGTATTTCTCTCTATCCTATTTGCCCCCTTTTTATACTTTTCTCTCTCCTTTCATCCTGGCCTTCCTCACCAGTGTTTGGCTTTTGACTACTACCTCCTCCAATCTGTCCTTTTTTTTCTTCCCACTTTTCCCTCCTACTTTTTTACAGTGTAAGATAGATTTCTCTAATCAACTGAGTGTATGTTATTCTCTCTTTGAGCCAAATCTGATGAGTGTAAGGGTCAAACAGTACTCACTTCCTCCCTTGTTTCCCTTTATTGTAATAGGTCTTTCATGCCTCTTCATGTGATATAATTTACCCCAGTCTGCCTCCCTCCCTATTCTTCTCCCAATACAATCCTTTTTTAACCCCTGAATTAATTTTTATCATCAGATCAAATTCAACTTATACCCGCACCCTCTATGTATACTCCTTCTAACTGCCCTAATAGACATAGAGTTCTTAAGAGTTGCAAGTATCAGCTTCTCTGTAGGGATGTAAACAATTTAACTGCATTGAATACCATGTTGTTTTATCTTTCCTGTTTACCTTTTTATGATTCTCTTGAGTTCTATTTAAAGACTGAATTTTCTGTTCAGTTTTAGTCTTTTCATCAGGAAAGTAGAAAGTCCCCTATTTCAGTGAAAGCCCCTCCCCCCCACCAAAAGATTATGCTCAGTTTTGCTCAGTAATCAATTCTCAGATGCTCCTCTACCTTCTGGAATATCATATTACAAGCCCTCTAATCCTTTTAAATAGAAGCTGCTATGTCCTGTGTAAGGGGAAGCTAGGTGGTGCAGTGGATAGACTGTAGGATAAAGTGTAGGAGTTAGGAGAACCCGAGTTCAAATCTCACCTCAGACACTTGACACTCACTAGCTGTGTGACCTTGGGCAAATCACTTAACCTCAATTGCCTCATCCTGGGTCATCTCCAGTCATCCTGATGAATATCTGGTCACTGGATTCAGATGGCTCTGGAGGAGAAGTGAGGCTTGTGACCTGCACAGCCCTCCCTCACTCAAAACAAAGTCAAGTGCAAGTTATGTCATCATTTCTCTGATGGCATGGTCTTCTTCGGCAACGAAGGACAAACACACATGTTATGTCCTGTGTAATCATGACTGTAGCTTCTTGATATCTGAATTGTTTCTTTCTGGCTGCTTGTAGTACCTCTTCTTTGACTTGATAGTTCTGGAATTTGGTACAATATTCCTTGGAATTTTCATTTTGTGATGTCTTTCAGGGGGTGATCAATGGATTATTTCAATGACTATTTTACTTTTGGGTTCTAGGCTATCAGGGCAGTTTTCCTTGATAACTTCTTGAAAGATTATGTCCAGGCTCATTTTTTTATCATAACTTTCAGGTAGTCTAGTAATTCTTAAATTTCTTCTGGATCTATTTTCCAGGTCAGTTGTTTTTCCAAGGAGATATTTTACATTTTCTTCTATTTTTTCATTCTTTTGATTTTGATTTGTTTCCTTGATGTCTCATAGAGTTATTAACTTCCACTTGCCCAATTCTAATTTTTAAGGAATTACTTTCTTCACTTAGCTCCTTTGCCATTTAACCAATTCTACTTCTAAAGGAACTGTTTCTTCCCCCATTAGGTCAATTCTATTTTTTAAGTTGTTCAGTCAATTTTTGTGCTTCCTTTTTTAAGTTGTTAACTATTTTTTTCATAATTCTCATGAATAACTCTCATTTCTTATTCCATTTTTTCTTCTCTCTCTCTTACTTGATTTTTAAATTCCTTTTTGAGCTCTTCAAAGAGGTCTTTTGGGACTTGAACCCAATTTATATTCCCCTTTGAGGCTTCACATGTATGCTTTTTGACAATGTTGTCCTCTTCTGAGTTTGCCTTTTGATATTCCCTGTACCACTGTGGCTTTCTTTGGTCAGGGCTTTTTTTTTGCTCATTTTTAAAGTTGAGCTCTGCTGCTGAGGCACAAGGGGTATTGCCCCAAATTTCTTGCACTAGAGGCCAGGGACCCAATTATTTTTCTCTTCTGCTAGGGTCTCTGGGGCTGGCAGCTTGCCCACTATGCTAGGGGAGCCTGGTCTAGTTACTCTTGTTGTTGCCTGGTTTCTGGGGCTGGCAATTTACCTTCTATGCTGGCTTCCTGTGTCACTGTGTCTCTGTGTCACTGGCCTGCTGAGTCAGAACTGCAGGGTCTTGGTTGCTGATCTCTGCTGTGGGTACAAGCCTCCTGTTGTCTTGTCCAGACATTGTCTTCACTGGGTCATGCTCCCTCTTTACCCAAGTAAGACAGACCTTTCATGAAGACTTCCTAAGTTATCTTGGGCTGAAAAATTGTTTCACTCTGTCTTTTTGTGAATTTTGTCCCTCCAGAATTCTTTTAGAGCTTTAATTTAACATTATTTCCAAGGGAAGCTGGGGAGAGCTCAGGCTGGCTTCTTTCTACCATTTTGACTCTGGCCCCTACATATTTTTTTAAATGGTAGATGAGAACTTTTACATTGAATCTAATCTGGAAAGATTTGATACTCAAGAAAGTCCACTTTCTTTTTGAACAAGTACTGTGCCATCAGGAACAATATCCTCTCTCAGAGTTCTTAGGGGCAATTGGCATCAAGAGGAATGAGAGGACCAAGACCCAAGGAGAATACTATATGGCTAATGGAAAGAAAAATTATCCTGTAGAGCACTGAGACACAGAACTAGATTGCGCAGTCTGGATAGATGGAAATGTTTACCATGAGGTAGAACCTTCTATCCTCATTACCTCTCTCAAGGACTGATAAAACAAGGGGAAGGGATAAATGATGGGGTGGTGGTGGAGAGGAGAGGAAGAACGAAATAACTAAATAAAAGTGAAAAGGGGACTCAGTAAATTAAAGAAAATTCCAAGTTAAAGGTTGACAAATTTGGAGTAGAAAGTTTGAGAATAAGAGAAAGAGAGGCCATGGAAACAGTTACCTTAAAGTAGTTTGATAAAAATTTATTCATAGGGATTAAGTACTGACTTAAAAGAGGAAAGAGAACAAGGAAAAAAATTCTAATTCAGAAAAAAAAATACTAGAGAGACAAGTAGAAGAAAATGTAAATCCAACTCTCATGACTTTAAATGTAAACTGATTAATCTGTAAAATACAATGAAGAAAAATGAGATTGGATAGAAAAACCTTCAAATTTACTGATTATAAGAAATATGACTATAAAGACATATGCAAAGTAAAAATTAGAGGGAGAAATACAATTTACTATTCATCAAGTAAATTCAAAAAAGCAAGAGCTGCAATCATGTTATGATACAAATCAAATAGAAATATTCAAAATATAAACAGAAATTAAAAGGGAAATTACATTATGCTAAAAACAGCTAAACAACAAACCAATATCAAACCACCATCAAATACATATTCATCAAATGTCATAGTATCTAAATTCATAAAGCAAAAATTAACTGAATTGCAAGGCAGACAGTAATACAATAACAGGAAACTTTGCTACTCTCTCAGAGTTAAAAAAAATCATGGAAGGATAAACAAAACGGAAAATATAGAATTGACCATATTGATGAAGAAATCAGATCTAAATGACTTATGGTTCCTTTTGAACGGGACCACTAGAGAATACATGTATCTCTCATCACCAAATGAAACTTTTACAAAAACTGAACAGGGCAGAGAGATATTTAAAATGGTAAATCCATCTTTTGGAGGCCATAATACAATTAAAATAATAATTAGTTAAGGAGAGTAAATAGTAAGTAAATACTTAAGGAGAACAAATGAAAAAAGAGTTCTAAATGGAGGTTTAATTATGAAATCTTCAGTGGTGAGTGGATCAATGAACAAATCACAAAACAATTAATAATTATGTGAATTACAACACTAATTATAATTCAGAACAACATACTAAAATTTCTGAGATGCAGCTAAAGCAGTCCTCCAAGGAAAAACAATATCCCTAAAAACATACATTAGCAAAATAGAAAGAAGATTAATAAACTAAATATACACTTAAAACAATTAGAAACCCAGCATCAACCAACAGAAAGTAAGCATGATCTTGAAAATTAGAGGACTATATTGGAGACCAAAAAGAAAGTTGGTTCTTTGAAGACTTAAAAATTGATAAACCGAACTAAAAAGTAGAAAGCCCAAAACAAATCCAAATATACAAGTTAGCAAATGAACAAAGTAAATCCAAACGAAACTAAGAGACATAATTATCAGAAACTAATTTGCATGATTATAGCCTCCAAACCCTGAGAATATTAAAAAAAGGGAGTTGCTTTAAAAATCTATAAAGCATCTAACAGAACATCAAATAATGATTTTTAAACAATGCAATATTGTAAAAAGGAACTAGAACTAGCAATACAGTGACTACCAAAGAAAATCTTCAAGTTTTTACATATATATATATATACACACAGAAAAATTCAATAGAATTTTTAAAGAAAATTAATAGCAATACCATTATTCTCAAAAACTGAGGAAGAAAACACTATATTAAACAAATATCCTTTATGAGACATATTGAGTCCAAGTAGCTAAACTGGGGAAAGATGAAGAAAATATTAAAACTATAGACCAGTATCACTAATGTAAATTCATTAAAAAAAAATCCTGTCAAATAGACAACAACTTACCCAAGAAAGCCTCATTAAGACCAAGTTGGATTTGTACTAAGGTTGCAAAGGATGCTTCATCATTAGGAAAAAAATCAAAACATTTAATCATATTAAAAACAAAGATATCTGAAACCACAGGGTCATCTGCATACATGCAAGGGAAAAACTTTTTGACAAAAACTACCAGGGTTACCCTCTTCCTTCTGCAACATAAATTAGGCTAGTTTTCCCCTGAAAATGTTCAAAAGCTATCTCTGAAATTTGATTGGTCCAGGGTCAAATGGTTAAGCTTTGCCTCTCGATGAATCTTCCTGAATACCTAAAAGCATACAATAACTCACTGACAAAGAGTCTGAACAACAGAGACTTGGTGGATGCCCCACCTCACTGAAATGACTATACCCTGCCCGGCTAAACAGACAAGAAGGAAGTCTGGAAACGACTTTCCACATGGAAGCAAGAAGGAAGTAGGTGTGGCATCTTTATACAAGCTAATTATTGTTGAATGTTCTTGATATACTACAACTAAATCAAGTCCACCCCTATCATTCAGTATAAATGGAAATTAGGATAAGATGGTCCTTTGGTTCATATCATAGATGAAATGGAGAAAAGGTGTTGTAAATAGGGAGGGTGGGGTGATCAGATTTAGTGTTCCATGGAGAATACTCTCCATGGAACAGGGAATATAGTCCTGTTCATATGGAGCAATTAACTCATTGAATATTGAAGGAAGTGTTAAGAGAGAGGATAAAGAAAGTTCCAAGTTGAGCAAGTCATTGTTGACTATCTTGCAAAAGTTGAATGGTTAGTACAACAGAATTTAAAGTGAATTAGCCTAGCAACTTGAAACAGTTCTTATCTTTTAAGGACCGTGCAACAAAAGATCATGGGGCAATGAAGGGAGTTTGTAACCATACACAAGAGAGCTGTGCTAATGAGGATGTGGACCAAGAGCCAAAGAACCCATAATACTTGGGGATGGAAGAATGATATCTAATCCAGAGATATCACTTTAGCCTGCTGAGATTAATGTTGTAAGATAGAAGAAGAGAACTGAAGAAGAGACTTAGGGAGATTTCTGGGTCATATGACTAACAAGCAGTGGACTAAACATTTTCTCTGATCTTTACCATTTTTAAACCTCTCCAAAAGAAGAATTATGTGCAAAAAAATCTCATGTCTCTACATCATGAATCTCTCTCAAAAACTGGGCAATTAGAGGGGGAGGGAGTATTAGACATGCCAAGTACAAAATAACATCATAAAAATGAAGGTGATGACATTTTTACAGACAGGAAAAGACTTATTATTAATATAGGAATCATTCATAAACCAGTTGTCTATGTACAGTAAGACCACTATCCTAACTAAACAAAGTAATTAATAATGAAATGGATAATAGTAGAAATTACATCAACATTGACTGTAATCATTACATATATATACATTTATATACATATATACGTATATCTATACATACATACATACATACATATATATACATATACATATACATATATCTATCTATCTATCTATCTATCTATATATATATATATATATATATACACACATAAGTTTAACCAACAAAAATCGGTTGCCATAAGAAGGAGGTCAAACAGTCTTTAAAAAAGCTACTTAATTGGGAAACATGAGTTTCTTACCTATGGAGAAGGAAAATGGCAACCAAATGCAATAGAGAATAGCGATTTTCTTAAAGTTTCGTGGACGATGATGAGCAACATTATCTCATAAGGTAGTATAGAGTAAACAGAAAATTCAACAATAGATCCAACTAAGCAAAGTCATTCCTTTGGTCATTTAATGAAGAAAATGGAAAGAAGATAATAAGCAGAAGAAAAAAGATAAAGGGAATGTAGAAGAGGACTAAGCTGCAAAAGCTTTTATTTTCTCTTTTAAAAACTTTTCATAATCAAGAACACTGTAACTGCCCCATTTTGCCTCTAACATCAAAGTTGTGAATATGATTAAAGAAGAAGCAGAACCGTACAAAAGGGAACAAAAACAGGAAAAATAACTAGATTTAAGTGTACGTAAAGAAGATCCATGTTGGAAGTGATAAAAATGTGACAGACAGATTCACAAAGTATCTCAACAACGAGGAGATAAAGATCTTGGACCTTATTACTTACTACTGGAAAAAAGGCGACCAAGAGAATATTAACAGCTTATGGACCTACATTCCTATTTTAGCATCTATACAAAAACTTTTTGACTCACCTAGACATGCATCAGGAGTATCCTTGATGAGGGTACTAGTAGGGAACAGGCAGCTTTTTGAATGCAATATTCTACAATGGACCACATCTTTACCATCATGCAGTTCACTGAAAGAAGTAGAGAATACAAGGTGTCACTGTGCTTTTTGTTTCTTGATTATGAAAGCAAAAAAACCCCATCTGACTTGATAGAGTAAAATTAGCCTAAAATATGCCAAAAAAGCTTTCTTCTAACAAGGCATTTTCTAACCATAGGTCAAAGTTATTCATGATAACTTTGAAAAATATAATACTAGATAATCTTCAAGACCCTTTGCTTATTGGATAAAGTAACAAAATATAAAGACTGTTGCTTTCCCAAGGGTTTTTTACTGTAGTCATTAAGGAGATGCAACTCAGAATCAAAGTTCCTTATGGATACTGAAGTCCTTGGGATATCCCATTTTGTAGAAGGCATGGTAATGGTTACGTTAAGCACTAGAATGTAGCAGTTTCTCTTGGAACATATCTGTAACTCCTCAAAAGACCTTGTTCTGACTGTAAAGATAAAATGGATAAAGAATGTCTATCACCTGGATTATGGACCACTTGTAGAATTTTGCATAAAAATTTGGTTGAATCTAGTTATTTTTCCTGTCTGCTCTCTTTTGTACAGTTCTGCTTCCTCTTTAAAAATATTCATGACTTTGATGTAGGGAGGTGGCAGAGAAACTCAAATTCAAATCATGCCTCAGATACTTAACTGGTTAATTGGATGACCCTAGGCAAGTTATTCAACTTTTCTCAGCCTTAGGACTTGTGGTATAGGGATAGCAAGAGTACCTGTACCTCACAAGGTTGTTGTGTAGATCAAACAGAATAACATATGAAAATCACTTTACAAATCTTAAAGTGTTATAAAAATATAACTATTACTCAATCTGGAGCAAGTTGAGCATAGAATTAAATACAAGGAGAGTAAGCTGGATACTGGATTGCCTTCAAAAAAATGAAAAACTCCTTTAATAATCCCAAACTTCTCCAGGAAAGAAAGACCTATCTTTTTAATATTCACATTCTAATGGTGTTGCTATGTGGCTGAGAGACAAAGAACCCCACCACAAGCTCCCAGGAACTGAAAATAAATATCACATGGAGAGCTGTGGGCAGGCTCAGGGTAGGTGTGAGTGGGTTGCATCATAACCAATATAGAATTTCAAGTAGGAACTGAAATAAAAACTGAAATCAGGGTCTGTCAGCATGACAGGAAAAGAAAGACTGGCCAGCTCATGGGTAAAGTGAGGGATGAGAGGGGGGCAGTTTGACCTCCCACCAAGAGGAGAAAATAAGTAAAGCACATGAGGTGGAGTATATAAACAAAAATCTCACAGGATAGTCAGGGATAGATGAGGCTGGATCTGTCCCATGGATCCATTTATGGATGGCCGACAATGCCTGGTTTTTCCTTGCCGCTATCAAAAAACTGAGAAGAAAGTGGTCACCTAGAAACCACTTCCTCAATTTTTAGGAAAATCAGATTCAAAACAGAATTCTTTCTTGTTTCTTTTTTACCTTTTAAAGGAATTATCATTAAGGTTAAGTATAAAAGATTACTAGCATCTCTATATTTGGTAGCGAGACAAAAGGCTAGCAGATGTGCTGGGGATAGATGGAATCTCCTGGCATGATAATACTATGTTTTTATTTTTATTTTTTTGCCAGACTTGTGATCTATTCAGTAAATTCTGCTTCAGTTTCTTCTTTTATTCAAGTAGTGTATTTTATCTATTCAATGAGGTATATTGCATTGACAAAAATAACTTATGATTCTTACCCATTCTCATAATTCAAATGCTCTCTACCTCTCTTGGTTTCTAAATTTACTCATGGATATACCTATATAAGAGGCAACTAGATGGTAGAGTGGTGGATAGAATGCTAGGCTTGGAATCAGGAAGACCTGAGTTCAAATCCAGCTTCAAACACTTCCAAGCTATCTGACCTTGGCAAGTCATATAACCTCTGTTTGCCTTAATCCACTGGAGAAAGAAATGGCAAAGCGTTACATTTTCTTTGCAAGAAAATCTAATGGACAAACCGGTGTGCTATGGTCCATGGGTTCACAAAGAATCAGACACAATTGAACAACAACATACCTATATACCAAAGAAAATTGATTTAAAACATCAATACACAACGTTGTACCTGATCCCGTCTATGATTTTTAACCTCAACTGGCAATTATCGGTTCAGAGTTTCAGATCATTTTCCTCTAACTGAATCAACATTTTCATCAGTCTGTCCTCATATTCTTCTAGGACCTTTCTAGAGATAAGGTAGATTAACACTGTCAGGTAGTTCATGTTATAATTACTTTCTCCATCAGTCATTGGCAACTGGAAGATGCCCCTAAGATGCCTTGGGGAATAAGTTCAACTGGTAAAAATGTCTCTGGGCAGATGAAAGCCATCTTTTTCTTGTCTTTCTCTACCACAGGTATCTAGCCACTGAATACTTCCAATACTGAGAATCACTTTCTCTCCATATTCCTTCCCTAGCTAACCAGTAAACAGTTTAAGGCATCTTGATTTTTTGCCACATCACTTGGTTTATTTTTGTCTTTTATTCAAAGTTCAAAACTCTGTACACACTCTTCTTCCATACCATAGTATAAGTGATGCGTATGAGCTACTAGAATGATTATATCATTGACAGGTAGATGTTTTAAATGATTCCATCAAAGATAAAAACATTTTCCTACATCATTCCTAGAGTCTTTGGAAGTATGTAAATTAAATCGTGTGTTGTTCGCCAAGCACATTCCACGTCCCACTCATGTAATGAGTTTCTGCTTCAACTCAACCTTCGACTCTTCTAGTACTGAATCATTTCTGGGGCCAATCATCTCAGGATCACTGTCCATGTATTCCTGGCACCTAGCACAATATCTGACAGGTAGGATCTATTCAATCAAAGCTTTATGACTGATTCCAGTTAGTGTTGATACACTGAAGATGTTCCCTGGGTTTGTGCCCACTTTCCAAACCAACCCAAAGTACCCATTTTCCTATTTATATCAACAATCTCTGGCAAACTCCAAGTTCCTCTTGATGTATCCTGGATATGGGTAGTATTTGTCACTCACTTCATCAAATTTAAGTCATTCTAAAAGCTGTAATGTATTTAAAAAATATCTCTTGTAAGAGGATGGAAAGTGATGGTCACTTGGATACCACGATCCAAAAGAGTTGTGTACTCCACATCATTGCTATTCACATCCTGATGTGTAGGGTCCTGTGAGTGTTGATACAATAAAGTCATCAGCAACAGGTAATGAACTCATGCTCACTATTTTTAGTGTCCAAGGAAACCTTCTATCCTGGTACTACCTTCCGTTCCCAATTCTGGTCCTATTGGGAAGGGAAAAGGAAGGGAATAGGCATTTATATAGTGCCTACCATGTGTCAGATATTGAGCTAAGGAATTTGACAAGATTATCTCATTTGGTCCTTACATCAATCCTGCAAGGTAGGTACTATAAGGAAACTGAGGCAAGCAACAATTAAACAACTTGCCCAGGGTCATACAGCTATTAAATGTCTGAGGCAAGATCTGAACTCAGGTCTTTCTTGCTCTAGGTCCAGAATTCTCTCTAGTATGCCATCAACTGCCTCTATGGGCCTCAGTTCCAAAGTGACATTGTGAAGCTGTGACATTTTTACTCTAGGATGGAATCTTAAAGTCTTCTAGCAGAGAACTGGAGGCTCTGGCCTCTAGATGTATATGATGGGAAGTGTGGAACAGGGATAAGTCTATATCTCCACTTCTACTGTGGATCAGGATAATGGAATCAGCAAATATATCAAGGCTAGGACCTGCAGCTGGGAAACCAAAGTGTGAAGCAGAAGCATGGATGGGGGAGGCCTTCAGTTCTGTCACTCCAAACTCATAATACCTTCTAACTATCTTAGAAGGGCTAGAGACACCAGCGGTTTGCCAAAGCTCTGACCAGTGGCAAGGGTACACCTATAAGTCTGACTCAAACCACAGTCAGAAGCCTACAAAGCTCAAAAAGAGAAGGCAGTGATCCAAATGCAGCCTATATGAGACCACTTAGGGCAAAGTGCAAGATTACAACTTTCTGACCTCATTAATCCATAGCATCTTTGAAAAATGCATCCTTCAATGCCAAGAGAATAAAAGCAGAAAGATCATATATAACACAGATCATGGCTTTAACATTCCACCTAGAAGTGGACAGTTGGTCCTTTACACCAAGTTCGAAATATGGAAGGAAGACTTTAAGAATAAGTAAACCACAAAAACAAGAAAAATTGAAAATAAAGATTTTTTATAGGGTCAGGGTTGTCCAAGATATAAACCCAGAAGAAGAGAATAACTCTGTAACATCTAAAAGGTAAAGTAGCAAAGCAAAAAATGGTTTGGCCAAAAAGCTAATGAGATATTCTGGAAGAAATGAATCATGAGTTAAAAAGCGATATAAATGAAATGAGAACTCTAGAACTGGAAAAGAAAGTAAAGCTCTCTCTAAAGGAAAGAATAGAAAGAGAAGTAATGGTTTAGTTCTACAGTATAAAAACCTTGGTTAAACTCCATGAAATTTAGAATGGACCAAACATAAAACAATGACTTCATGCAGAAATAAGAAATAATGAAACAGAGCCCAAAGACTGAAAAATAGAAGAAAATATAAAGTTATTTCCTATTAAAGAAAGAACTAATGTAAGAAACAGGTCAAGGGGGAAAAAATCCAAGAATCAATGGACTACCTGGAAACCATGATCAAAAAAAAAGTGTGTATACCATGTTTAAGAAATGGTTTTGAATGAAAACTTCGTAGTTCCATTAGAACCAGAGGGAAAAGTGAAAAACAGAAGGGATTCACTAATCCTCCTAAAAAAATACCAAAATGAAAACCTATAGGGAATCCAGACTAAGTCTAGAGGTTCTAGATAAAAAAAAAATACTGAAAGCAGACAAAAAAGGATTGTGAGGATGAAGAAGCTGCAGTCAGAATTATACGAGATCTGCTATCACTTTACAAGAGAGTTTGTAATACAATGTTTCAAAAGGTAAAACATACTATTATAACCAAGAATAATTAGCATACCAAAATTGAGTATAATCTTAAAAGCAGTAAAAATGGATCTTTAATGAAAAAGAGGATTTCCAGGAATACCTGCTGAAAAAACTAGAGCTTATTAGAAACTTTGAAATGCAAACAGAAGAGTCAAGATATATAAAAGGTAATTTGAGCAATTGGAAGAGATAATATGCAGATCAAATATTGCCATTCTACTGGAGAAGAAGAAATCCTAATGTTATCAAGGGGCATAGAGATGGAAGGTCTGGGGGAGCTTTTGTTTTACTTTAATGATTTTAAAAGAAGAAAGGAAAGGGAAAGAAAAAGGAATGCACTGGGGGAGGAAGATGATGAGAGGGAGATAATTTAGTATCTTGTATGATTTGGAAGCATAAGAAAAAGACTATACGAACTAGGATGATGGGAGGGGATACTACTTGAACCTCACTTTCATCTGAAACAATCAAAAAAGTAGAACACATACATAAATAAAGAGCTCAATGTAGAGACACAGAAGGGAAATTGGAGAGGAGAGGGACTTAAGAGGGAGAAGATAACAGAGGATAAATGTATGTTCTTAAACTGGAAAATGGGACCTTCCCTTATACATGCCTGGAAGCAGGTTCATCAAGCCTCCACATACATTGGAACTCAGTACAGTCAGCATTGGGAGATGCTCCAAAGACTAGGTCTTCACCCAGTATAAAAGGTTCAATCATCAAAAACAAATAAATTATCAGAACCCACTATGCAGAATTACATGCTAGAAAAACTAAAAGTTTGGTTGCTTAGTTGTTTTCTAAAATACTAAGTCTCCCAATTTCTCTCTGATAGGAAATGCAGGAGCTATTCACAAGTCCAATCCCCTATTAATCAGCACAGAAGCTTTCCAAACCGGGCTGCTGCACTCCTCCTCAGGCAAACTTCTTGTCTCTTTTATTCCTGAAGGCTTACGACATTGATGCTGAACTTAGTTTAGACAACTCAGATTTAACTCACTGCAACTCAGAACTTCCAAAATCATTACAGACCATAACCAACTGAGACTTTTTATTAAATAGAAATTTGCTAATAAAAATATACAATGCCCAAATTAATGGACCATGAAGAAGAGACTTTAAACAACACAATCATATGTAGCTTAAAAAAGGTTATTTGCATATAGTCAAAAAATGCTTTAAAAAGAAATAAAAGAGAAAAGATCTAGGCGCAGATGTATTTACAGTTGAATTCTAAACAACATTTAACATTAACAATGTAGTGCCTTTGCTATACAAATTCAATAACTAGGAAAGAAAAAACACTACCCAAATTCCTTTTATGAGATAAGAACAGTGTTAATACCCACACCAAGATATGATAAAACAAAGGAAGAAAACTATAGATCAATATGATTAATAAATACTGAAGCAAAAAATTTTAAAATAAACCCTAGAAAAAGACATATGGCAGTGCCACAATTAGAATAACACAAGACCTAGCAGTGGCAACCCTAAAAGACCAAAGATCTTGGAATTCTATATATCAAGGAGCAAAATAACTGGACTTCCTATAGAAAGTATCATACCCAGCAAAGCTAAGCATAATTCCGAATAAAAAAAAATGGAAATTTAATGAATTGGCAGACTTTTAGGACTTTACAAAAACAAACAACTGAACTTAATAGAAGATTTGACAAACAAGAGCCAAGACAAACATAAGATACACACCAAAGAACAATTACAAGGGACTCAATAAGGACAGACAGTTTAACTTTTATGTAAGAAAAATGTAAAATATAAGTCTTAGATTGTTATTAATAATTGGGTAGTTCATAATAAAGATTGGGGTAGATATTAGTACAGTATGAATTCAAGAAGCAAAACTATTCAGAAATAGCTAAAAAGAATAATTATCTTACACAGATGACATGCAAGAGGAAGAACCAATACAGAGGAATTAGGATGGGGAAGGAGGGCTGTTCGTTTTGGAAACCTGCTTTCATCTGGAATGCATTTAAAAGAGGGGAACAATAGATATACTTCTAGAAGAGTATAAAAATCTTCTAAAATCAGAAAGAAATAAAATACTAAGGGAATAGGGAGGGGGAAAAGGATAAAGGAAGGATCTTTAGAGGGGATGGTGAAGGAATAGGTCAAAGGGGCGGGTATAAAAGGGTGTTTAGATTTATGGAAATGGAAGGATAAAGGAGGGACTGTTGAGATGGAGGTAGGTTAGCAAGTAGAAGCAAAGGAGAGGAGTTAGGAGGGATAGGAAATAAGAGATATGCACAAACATGAAAACAAAGGTTAGGAGTAGATTCTGTTAGGGAAAGAATATGTTTCTATATGTATGCATGAATATATATATATATATGTATGTGTATATATGCATGTATCTACCTATATCTCTCTCTATATAAACATAGCCACACTTAATCATGGCCCCTTTCTTAGGGAGAGGAAGGAAGAAAAAAGAACAAAGTAAAATTATATGGCAGAGAACAAAAGAAAATCTACAAGGAAGCAAAGAAAAGATGGACAGCTCTCAACACATGTAATATTTAATATGTAGGCTTTCTTGAAATGGAAATATATTGCTATATATTTTGAATTCTCTCTACTGTGCCCATGACATGTTTTTTCTTTTCTTATTTTATATTTGTTTTAATATTTAAGTGTATAATGTTTCTTTTTCTTCTTTATTATGTATTTAAGGAGTAATAACATTTTTTTAAAAAGAAAAAATATTTTAATAAAATGTATGCAAAAATGTTTACTATGACCAAATTTAATGTATACCAAGGATACAAGGATGGCTCAAAATTAGGAAAACAATTCCTGTGATTAATTACACACAATTTAATTAATTATTTTTTTATTATAGATTAAAATTTATTAATTATATAATTTATTGATTAATTAATTAAGCACAATTAATTAATTAAACACAAAAACAGCCCATGATTATACTGATAGATGGGGAAGAGGAAGGGAACTTTTGACAAAAGATAATAACAAAACACTTTACTTATCTTATTTTACCTTCACAACAAGCCTGTGAGGTATGCACTATATTATCTCTCTTTTACACATTAAGAAGGTATAGCAAAATTAACTTATACCTAGTAAGTTTCAGAGACAGAATTCAAACTCAGGTCTTTCTGCCTCTCCTTCTGGCACTCTATCACCTATGCCACCTAGTTGCCACAGTATAAAGTGCTCATTTGTGCTAAAAAAAAGGGGGAAGGAGAACAAAACAAAACTCTGAAACAATAGTAGATAATGACCATTTTTAACATGAAACAAAGTTTATATATAAATCAAAGAGCTGCCACTTTTGCTGGGAAGATTTATATAGATTGCTGGGACTTTTCCAATGACGTGCTAAAATTAATTTAACATTCACCCTTTTTTAAAATCTAAGATAAAGAATCAGACCAAGTAAAAAAGAAATTTACAACACCTGCCCCTCATGGTCTAGACATTCCTCTCCCTTTGTTTATTGATGTATCCACAACCAGATTTTGGCTGAGCCTTCATCTTTTGGCATGTAAATTTCCCTTCTCAAATGGTCCATTGTAAACTCTCCAAATGTAGCCTTAAAGTGACTCTCACAAGCCTAGCTTTGAAATGTAATTCTCTTCAGTTTATCTTTTTATGCCATATTTTTACTCCAGTGTCTATCAGGTGCTTGAGCTTTGGCTGAGAATCTGCCTATTCTTCATCAACAGGGTAAGAGCAAACGTTATTTCTGTCTGTGATGTAACTGAACATTCTAATCAGGGTTCAGGATTTTGTTCTGTTTTGTTTTAAATTCTAGGGCTGTGCTTAAAGCTGAGGTTTTGCCTCTTGATCTCTGGGTATTAAGTGCCAAACCTATCAAGAACTCAAGGGCTATTTTTCCCATAACACAGGAATAAAACAAGAATTCCCCTATCCACGCTGTTATTTGACATGGTTCTAAAAATGCATCAGTAGCAATAAGAAAAAAAGATAAAGTCATAAAATTATCTGTATTTGTTGATATCAAGAAGTTCTGCACATTGTTTTCTCTTTAAACTTTTAAGGAAAATCTTTTTAGCTGTTTTACTTAGAAAACTCCAGACAAATAGTAACTTCAGTAAAGTAGCAGTTAAAAATAAACCCAGAAAAAATCACCAGTATTTACATAAAGCAATAACAAATTTCAGGAGAAAAGAATAGAAAGGGAAATCTGATTCAAAGTAACCACAAAATGCATAAAATACCTGGGAATCATTCTACCAACACACATATTCAAGAACTATATAAATTATATTATACACACTCTTTAAAGAAATAATGAATAAATGCTTAAATGAACGAATGAAAAAGAATATGGAAATCACCTACTAAATGCAAAGCACATACAACAACAAAAGTGAAAAAAATTTCCTGGCAAGGAGTGAATATTCTAATTGGGAGATTTGATACATATATGGGAGTGAAGCCCTGGAAGGGAATTTTGTTATGGGGAGTTCCAGGGATTGTGAATGGAATTATCGGGCAGTCAAATGTCATTTCCTTTATGGCAGCAAAGGTTGTATTTATGTAGTTACTGTTACAAGAGTAAGATGGTAAAAGCAGTGAGTAAGGACAGTAGAGTAAAGACAGTAGAAGAAAGGAAAAGATGCTCAAGTTGGGTAGACCCCAGATGCATGGAATGTGATGCATTCAAGCAGAATGAATTCTCCCAGGATGGAGGCTGTTGTCTCTGGAAGGCTGAGTCTGGCTGGCCTCTGTTTATGAAAAGAAGAATGGGGAAAGGGCCAGACTCTAATTTATCTAATTTATGATGAGTTAATTTAAGTAAGTGGTAGCATAATCATTGCCCATAGGTGAGTCATGTCAATATAATAACAATTATCCCGCTTAAATTAATTTACAGATTCAGTAATATACCAATCAAGTTTCTAAAAGAATATTTTATAAATCTACACAAAATTATAATAAAATTCATTTGGAGCAACAACAATCTTATAATCTCAAAAAACTCAAGTAGGAAAGAAATCTCAAATTATATTATAAAGCAATAATCATTAAAATTATGTTATAATGGTTAAAAACATAAAAGTGGAACATAATAAAGGTAGAAAAATGAAAAACAATCACATTCAATAACCTAGTAATTGATAAACACAAAAAATTAAATTACTTAAGGAAGAATTTCCTATTTGACAGAAGTACTGTGAAAAATGAAAAGTATTTTGGCAGAAATTAGGGTTGGATCAACATACCACATAAAATAATAAACTCAAAAATGGTAATCTGACTATAAAAGGTAATACCACCCACTTCCCAAATTAGAAGAGAACAAGATTAGCTATCTTTTATAGATATAGCTAAAGGAAGATTCTTAACTAAAAGATCATAAAATATATCAGAAAAGGATCATTTCAATAATATTAAAGTCAAAAGTTTTTGCATAAAAATAAATCAGTGCATCTAGAATAAGAAGGGATGCTGTTGGTTAGCAATAAAACATTTGAAACAATGATCTCCAAAAAGGGTTATAATATTCAAGATATATATATATGTATATACATATATGGAGTTAAGGAAAATACATAATCTGCAGAGTCTCATGAATAGTCAAATAGATGAACAGAATTTTTAAAAGGAGAAATCCAAACTATTAATAACAATATGAAAACTTGCTCAAAATAAATTAATTGTAAATCAAAACAACTGGGAGGGTTTTATTTCACATCCCGCAAATTGGAAAACAAAACAAAACATGGAAGTAGTTGATGTTGAGGGATTATGGGAAATCAGATACATTAGTACACTGATAATGGAGCTGTGGAATGATCAAACCTTCTGGAAAGCAATTAGAAATTATGTAAAACAAATGTGAGTAAAATGGTCATAAGACCAAAGAAGTCTCAGTCTCTCTCTCTGTCTCTCTCTTTCTCTCTCTCTCTCCTCTTTCTCTGTAGATAATGATATAATGTTACCATAAAGTACCTCATTGAATATAGACACATAAGTATTATATACAATGCTATATATATATTATATATGGTATACAATATATACTATGTCATACTTTATACCATAATGTATATATTACATAGTAATATATAACATATTATCTAGTATATGTATTGTATAATGTATTATATGATATAGTATGATATCTGTATATTAAAGGTAAAATAAAAATAATCAAATCTAATATTATTAATAGTATATATTATGCAGTATATAGTAATGTTTTATATATAATACATATTTGTGTATGTATAAAATACTATACAGTATATAGTATTAATAACATAATATTATACATTATATAATACACATTACACTGGACATATAACCTATTATATAGATATAGTACATAGTATATAAACAATAAGTTATATAGAAAATATATATATTATATATACATATATATTCACAGCAGCACTTTTATGGTTCATGTGTGTGTGTGTGTATGTATGTATCATTATAACAAGGTAGTAAAGAATTAAAAACAAAACACATTCCCATTGATTGGACAATGGCTAAATAAGTGGCACATGTGTAATGGATTTTACTGCACAATAAGAAATTATGGACAATACAGAGAAATAAAGAAAGACTTCTACAATGGAAAGTGAGATAAGCAGAACCAGGAAAAGGATATACACTATGATTGCAATAACATAAAATGAAAAAAGTAGAAAAAAGAACACTGTACTTATGCATTCTTTCCCTTTTTTGCAGTTTATAGTTATAGGTTTCTCACAGTTTATATGTTCGTTGTTTTACCGAATCTGCTTTCTTTCTCTCTCTTAAAAAAAAATTAAACCCAAACAATATGCCAGGCACTCTGCTAAGCACCAGGGGAAATTAATGGAGGGAAGACTGAGAGAAAGCTGAAAACAGGAAAGGAAGGAGAGGGAAGGTAACAGTCATGGAGGCATAATGAAGAAGTCCATTGAAGTTTAAAAGCAGGGTTGCTTCTGGGAAATGGGGAGAAAACTGTTCTGGGTCCCCTCCTTAAATAGAAGTTCTGGAGCCCATGGTTTTGTCCTGTGGTCTGAGGATCCAATCAGAGGGGCAGAGAGTACTGATGATGTGAGTACCAAGGCAGATTCAATCTTGCAGGATGTTGGTTACAAGGAATGAATGGGTCTTTGTGTATGGGACAGTAGAGGGATTATATTCAGAAACAGAGGTGATTTTAAAAAAATCAATAAAAATACAACAGAAAAGGAAATACATCATATATAGTAATGGTTTTATTAGTACTATAGGGGATAATCTTCCACTAAAGTTCTACTCTGATGCCTATTTGCATATGGAAGGTGAGCCTGGCTTCTCAAAACTGTGCAAACATATAAACAGTTACGTCAAGCAAGATCATTCAAACTGGGACAGTTCTGACTATTGAACCAGAAAGGATGTGTAAGTTTGTCATTTAAAAATCTACCTCACTAAATCTGGAGAGGATGATCAGCAGGTAGCAATAAATTCTTTCTGTCCCAGCAACTTCTAGAACTCTTTAGTAAGATATGGAAGGGTTGTGAACCCTTATGGTGGAAAGGATGAGAGATCCCTGAAGATGGAACTCTATAAACATTCTTGTTTAACTGACTGACTTTTAAAAAATCGACCTGACTCAAATGTTCATTACTTACAATAACAAAATCATATAATTTGAGTTGGGAGGGAACTCAGCAACCATCTATTCCTCCCATACCCAAAAAGGAATCCCACGAAAGACAAAAATTGGTCATCCAACCTCTTCTTGTAGACTCACATTAAGAGGGAGGCCATTCATCCTGCAGGTAGCCCATTTCTCTTTTAAGCCAAAAGTTTTTTTCTGACATCAATTATTTTGACCAATTTTCCAATCTATTTCCCAACACCTGACTTTAAATGGTTTTTCTGAAACCAAGTCTAAATTTACCTCTTTGCAATTTTCTCTTACTGTACCTGACCCTGCCTTCTGGGACAAAAGAACCCAATGAATTCAATATCTTTTCCATATTTGCCCTTCAGATATTTGAAACTAGCTATCAAGCTTCTTTCTCTCCTCTGGCTTCTCTTCCCTAAACTAAGTATCTCCCAGTTCTTTTAAATGTACTTTATGTGAAATGGCCTAAAAGGTCCTCCCCAATACTGGTTGCCTTCTGTGGCACTCAGAAATGAATGTAAAATAATGTAATCTTAATTATATTAATAAGAGTTAAAGATCTTCCTAGACCATTATGGAAAGCTTGATCAGGGGAAGCTTGTTTTGTAGGAAGGCCCACACCTTTCATTAATTTCTCATGAGGCACTGGTTCACAAGGGCTGTGATGCCCTCTAGCTCTGAAAAGTGTATATATATTCTTAGGTGAGGTTTTGCTTTGGGGTTTACTCATTGGAAGTGTTCCTTTGGTCAGACAAAACTCTGGGAAGCCACTAAGGAGCCCCCCTGGCTTTGAAAACCTAGATGTTGGTGCTTCTCTCTCTGGTAACCATGTATGTATGGAATGGTCAGACGTTGGATCTATTGATCTGGGATGTATGTATTGCTTATAGTCCAACAGTTAAAAGTCCTGTCTGTTGTTCTTCATTTCTCTGCTTGTATTCTCTCTGTTGGTATGTGTGATTAAAGAAGATTGTTGACCCCTCAAAAGTTGCTTTCCTTTTAGAAAAGCAGACCTAAGAACTTGTGCCATCCTGGATGTGTCAAGGTGCTTACTGATACAAACATTTCCCCAGATAATGGTCTGACATAGTACAGAGGGACTAACATTTCCTTATTTCTGGAAGATATGCTTCTCATTAAAGCCCAAGATCATATTAGTTGTTTGTTTTCTGACTCATGTTGAAATTGTAGCCCACGAAAACTCCCAGATTCTCAACCTGTGGTCCATGGGTCACTTAGGTTAATTGGAGAGATTTCAAGAAGTCTGTGAACTTGAATAGGAAAAAAGGCACATATTTATTTTTCTAACCTCTAACCAAAATTTAGCAATTCTTTAAATTATTTAAAAATACTGTTCTAAGAAAGCATCCATAGGCTTTACTAGACTACCTACGGAGTCTATGATGCAAAAAAAGTTTAAGAACCTTTGTCTTAGATCTTTTAAAAAAATCCTATTTAATCATGCCTTATCTATCTTGTACTTACAATTTCTGAACCTAAATATAAGATTTTACATTTATATAATTTTTAGATTCAGTGTACTGAGCCAGCTGCTTTCTAAGATCTTTTTTGATCCATCATTGTATCATCTAGTGTGTTAGGTGTCTCTTCCAGTTTTTTCCTACCAGTTTTCTACTACCTGCAAAATAAATGAATATGCCATCTACTCCTTTATTTGAGTCATTGATAAAAATGTTAAACAGCACATGAAACTCCACTTGACCTCCTGCCCAGATGATTGATCAAACTTAATGCAGTTAACACCTACTCTTTCAGTTCAGTCAATTTAACTAGTTCCAAATTTAACTAATTTTATAATCTAGTCCATATTCCTTCATCCTATCCACAAGAACAGGTCAAGATGCTTTGTCAATTACCTTATTAAAATTAAGGTAAATTATATCTATATAATTTCTTTCTCTTTATCATTTCTACATAATCTTATAAAAAAGTAAACAAGGCTACCTGTTTTTTGATGAATCAGTGCTGACTCTTGGTAATCACCACTTCTATTCCTATATGTTTATTAACTCTTTCTTTAACATTCCATATAAGATATTCCATATAAGAATATTCCCAGAAATTAAAATTAACTTCACTGTCCTACAGTTCACAATTCTGTTCCTTTTTAGAAAATTCTCTAATATTATGATACTTCTCCTATTCTCAATGGTCTTCTCAAATTATTATAGACAGCAACTCAGCAATCATACCTTCCAGTTCTTTTAGCACAGAAGGATGTAAATCTGGGCCAAATAACTTTAATCCATAAAAGGAAAGAAGATGCTTTTTTAAAAACTATATCCTTACTTATTTTGAGTATCAGCACTCTGTTAAATATTTCTGTTCTTTCATTTTTACTCTAAAATGCATTCTACTTAACAGAGAAAACAAAAGTGCAAGTTTTTATTAAAAATAGTTGTTCAATGTTTAGAATGGAAGCAATAATTATGAAGAACCAGCATTGCTTCATCAAGAACAAATCATGACAGACTTTGTTTCCTTTGATGACAGGGTCACTAAACTGGAAGATAGGGAAAATGCTATAAATACATTTAACTTTGACTTAAGAAAATCTCTTGATAAAGTATATATCGCTTACAGAAAAGATGGAGAGATGTGGGTTAGATGATAATACAATTCGATGAATTCAGAACTGATTGGATTTCTGAACTCAAAGCTGTGAATGGTTCATTGTGAAAAGGGTTCAAAAAGTCTCTAGTGGTATCCATGGTATCTATACTTGGCCTTGTGGTATTTAATATTTTTATCAAAGACTTGGATAAAGGCATATATGGCATGTTCATTAGATTTATAGGTTACATAAAGCTGGCTAGCAAAGTCTGGATCCAAAGTGGTCTTCAGAGCATTGGGCTAAATCTATTCAATAAATGTCAAGTCTTGCACAAAAAAAAATCAACTTCGTGTACAAGATGGGAAGCATGGTTAGACATCAGTTCATCTGAAAGAGATCTGAGTTGCACTAGATTGAAAGCCCATATTAAATATGATATGAGCAAAACAAGTCATCTTGGGCTGCAGTAGCTTTCAGGAACAAAAAAAAAATGACCACTCCCTTATTATTATGCCCTTATTACATCATTCAACAGCTAGAATGTTGTGTTCAGCTTGGGGCATGACAGTTTAAAAGAGGAAATTGAAAAGCTGAAGAACATCTACTGAAGGGCAGCCAAGACAGTGAAGATCCTTGAGGCCATATGAATTAATGAGAGGCAGCTGGGCATGCAGTGGATATAAGTGCTGGGGCTAGAATTAGGTGATACAAGTTCAAATCCAGCCTCCAACACTCACTAGCTGTATGACTCTCACTAGCTGTATCACTTAACTTTTACAGAAGAGGTTTTGTTAAGACTTCTCCTTGATTCCAGCAGGCAAAAATCATAAGAAATAGGTGAAAGTTTCAAAGAGGAAAATTTAGGCTTGATTTCAGGGAAAAATTTCCAAACCAAAAGTAAAATGAGTTTCCTTGAGAAACGGTGGAGTGCCTCTTCCTTGAGGTCTCAAATCAAAGGTTAACAACCATTTGTTCATAAAAGTGGAGATGACTTGCAGGTATACACTGAACTAGATGTCCACTAAAAATCCCTTCCAATTTGTAGATTTTGTCATTCTGAAATGAACCAGTGTGACTACTTTTTATTATCAATTACTATCATTCCATCCACACCAAGCAGCTATCCTATTTGATTTTTTTCTTTCTCTCAACATAGCTCTCTGAATGCTGTAATATATGTTTTATGATGTGGGGAATTATTTTATATTGTTAGATTAAGTTAAAAACTCCAAAGTTTTGGCCATTTTATACTTTAATAGCTCAAAACACTGCCTACAATAAGACCTTTAGGATATGCTGCGTATGCTGGGACAGAGCTTTAATATCATTATAGAATAACAAAGAAACTTTTTTTTTCTCACAGTCTAATGCACATTCCCTCCCTAAGTTCCTTTACAGTAGAGATGGTTTCATTCTTTGCATCTGAATACCCACCAGCCAACACAATCCCTAGTGCATAGTGATTACTTAACAAATTTTTGTTGATTGATAGCAGGAATAGGGAACTGGTTCTTACAACAAGTTAGCCATATCAAGTAGATATTTCCTATTCTCAACTGTAAATATGTAAAAAAGGAGCAAATTGATGAAAAATCAAGGAAACTTTGGGAGTATGAACTTAGAAAGTGATTGAAACCTGCTAAGAATTAGTCTCAAGTTACTGCTATATGTTTTGTAGTTCTGTCTCAGAGTTTAAATATATGGGAAAACAATAATAGAAACATTATTGAATCTCTTTTTTTCTGGTTAAATCCAGGCCTTACAAGCTTCCGTTAATCCTACACTGTAGATAAATATGTTTTTTCCAGCTACTATTTAGATAAAACCTCCACTGAAAAAGAACATATACTGTGATTTTAAAAATTAGGTCTTATTAGCTTATTATGATACTGACATGCCCTTAATAAGTCAAAGGTAAAAAAAAGGTTTTTACTTCTTTTATTTTCTTCAGCTGTTGTAGTTCAAAACATCCTGACTTCTAAAATTTTCCTTTCTCCTAGTCTAACTGCATCCCACTTCCCAAAGCAATGGTTTCATAATATTAACTGCAAGCATATTGTTGGAAACATAAGTAAGTTTTATATATATTATATATGTATATATTTAGAGTATATATGTTATATATAAATAAATAAGCTTTTAAGTGTTTCCAGGTGTAAGGATTTGGTACTCTAAACCTTCCTCCTTCCTTCTCTCATCCACCCCTCTTCAGTCAAGAGGCCATAGGATTTAAACACAAATGATTAGGTATTAATACCCCTTATCCTTCTGTCAAGTGTGAATCTCAATTTCTCAGTCTTGCTCTCTCTCTTCCTCCCCTTTTCTTTTCCCTCATCTCTCCTCTCTTACTCTTCTATCCCTCTTACTAAGTCAAAAGGGGCATCAGTCACTGATCGTCTGAAACTGATACAATTTTGGAGGTTTTAAATAGTTAAGCTAGACAACTAAGGCAGATTGGGGCTACTTGGCCAGTTGGAGACAAGCCCATTCAGCAGCAAGAGGCAGTTGAAGACAATTCAAACTGCAACCGAGGGATACACTCTGTCCAGACAAACCAGATATGGAGGAGAGTCAATGGTGGCCCAAAGCAGCGATGGGTTCCATGAAGAAAGAACATCAAGGCCCAACAGTAAGTACCACAGAAGTGAGTAGCTTTGACTACATGTGTTTCCTATATTTGTGCTTTACCACCACTGTAGTCTAAGTTTGTGCCCATTCTAATCAGGCATGGTGTGAATTTATTTGTGAGACAGTGTGCTGCAAGCTTCTGAAAATGTTTTGTAGTTACTGTTCTGAGTAAGCCATCTTAGTAAATGCTTTTGCTATGAATTCATTGTGTCACTTGCCAGACGGTAAAGAGGAGACAAATTGGCGGGGCTGTAGTGTTAAAAGTGCATACTTACAGGGTTCCTTTATAACCTGAGAGGAGCAGCTGTCCTCTGGGGAACCAAACCAAGAGGGTGAGTGCAAGTTAAGGAAGTAGCCTAAAGGGCTAGAGATAAACCCAAGGATCACTGACTGGCAGCTTTTCCTTGCCTCTATTTACAAAAGAATAAATAAAATTATAGGTTACACCAGACTCGTTTTCTAAAATAGTTCCCAGTGTTATGACTGACACTTGTCAACATATCCCCCAATTACAGAATAAAACACAAGTATGTAAGATTAGGTAATTCTCCATTACAGTGAATTAGGAATCCTTCAGCTAAGTTATGATACGGCCCCACATCTTTTCTGTAATTATTTGTTGCTTTAACTTATAATGGGCCTCTATTAAGTTAGTTTAATCACAAGCTTATATCTATATGTGCACATCTGTCCTCACAGATGCAAATTATAGGTATATGTATATACCCATATATTTGCAGAAGTATATAGGTATATGCATACATGGTTATCAATAATATATAAACATACATGTTTTAAAATTCCAAGCTCCCTCTTGCATTTCCAAATTTCAGCTGCTTTATATCTGCAGTGTTGGATTCCCAAATGTGTCAACTGATTCCAATCAGCCACAAGTATAATCATGTCTAACAAATTTGCTTCCTATAATGTCTCCTTTTGTTATTTACTAGCAAATAAGTACAATTTCTCAGTGAGGGCTTCCCATATTCAGAAAATCTATACAAATTACAAATTAATATCTGAATACAATAAGCTCTTCAATGCTGCAGTTTTTCTGCAGAACATAACAACATCTACTACTGCACCTTCACTACCATAGAAATGACTGTCATACAACATCTCTGAATGGACTTCTTTGTAATGGTCTCAATAGTAGGATATTACAGATTCCAAGTTATTAATATTTTTCATTAAAAAAATATGAGCAACCTAGACACTTGATAAACACCACCACAATCTCAGCTTTTCCCTTCCTAGCTATGATTATCTAATCTCTATCCAATTGTATTAGCTCAGCTCCTAATTCTACAGATCTGAAAAAGAAAAGGGTATGAAAACCAAAGCTTCACATCAAAAATATCAAGCTAGATTACATAAAGATAAAATATCGAAATGAGTGAGCATGTATGAGATAGAAATAATTTTTTCTCAACAAACCTGGAACAAACAAATCAAGCCCCCAGAAAGGTATTCTACCACCCCCTGTTGAAAGAAACGAACAGTACAGTAGTGGATAAGGTGAAAAGATAGCTTAGAATTCAGTATAGTAACATGTTTTAATTCATTTTATAATTTGATTTTTCTTCTGAATAACAAGTTTATGCTACATTAAAATATATCTCAATTTGCAAACTGTTCAAATAAATGCAATTGTGGCTTCTACAGAAACATGCTTTAGGCTCCTAAAGGTCCAAACTTGTTTGGACAATTGAGATCATTGCTATTCATTTTTGATAAAAGGTCACCAAGAACATAACTCTATCTCAGCAAAAGCAGAATAAAAGCCTATTTAACCTTTATGTAAGATAGATGTAGCTGTCACAAGAATCTCTCAAAGGCCAACTGTTCTGCCGTTGACTATTTTAAAAAATATAGATGAAAGCAAAAAAACCCCACCTTAACCATAATCTATTTTATAAGACATTTTTCTAGACGCTTAACATGTTAACATTTTAAGAAATTGAAAATGAATGGCTGCAATGCATCCCTAGTTTTACAAACGCTTTGCTTTCCTTTACACAGCATCCAAGACCCTTCTTTTAGTTTCCAACAGAAATAAACTATCCTTATTCACTTTCTATTCAGAAAATGGGATCTTGAAAAAGAATCTTAAACTATTTCCTCTTAAACAACAGGGAGATTTCCTTCCAAAAAAGCAAGTTTAAGAATCATAATATCTATGACTTAGAAAAAAAAAACAACTAACACCTCTCCCTTTCTGCAGAATATTTTAAACCATTTAACATCAACACACATATAAATAATAACCACGTTCTGGACAAAATTCAGGGAAAGAGGAGAATTCTTTAAAGAGGCAGTTTGTCACATCTTCCTGCTATCCCATCTTTCTCCAGTTAGGTCATTTTCCTTCTCTTATCTATATGAATTAGGAAAGGATTCTAATTTTCAGTGTAAACAAAAAAGGGGGAGGGGGAGGAAGGTACTCCTTTAACTCTTTCATTTAATTTCTTCTGTCCTTCCATTATCTTTTTTTCTGCTTTATCGCTTTCTTGGTTTGAAGGGAGAAGGGACAGGTACATATAAAAAAAAACCCAAAAAACCAAACACGACTACACAACAGCCCTGCACACACAACGCGGTCCTACCTTGCCCGTTACTGACATACAATCCCAGCAAGTAGAAAGCAAAGAAAAGGTTCATCTTCTGGAGATGACACTGGTAGGTAGCTCCAAAAACGGCTGTGTCCAAGAGAGAGAGGAAAAAAAAAAAAAGAAAACAACCCCTTTCTGCTGCTGCTACTGTTGCTGCTGCTGCTGCTACTGTTGCTGCTGCTGCCGCTGCTGCAGCTTGTGCAGAAGCCGCTGTCCACGATCCTTGCAAAGAGATGGCAAGCACCCCTTTCTTGCGGCACTCTAGCCAAGCCGGCGCTGAACTGGATAAGGAGGGAAGGGAAGGAGGAGAAGGTGGAGAGGGGAAAAGAGAACTTGTTTTGCGGATTGCACGAAGTATCCCTCCGCACGCAACATGATCAGGTGCACAGTGCCTAAAGAGGATTCGTCCGCGCCAGGATTCAGCCCAGTCGCGAAGCCCCTTCCCCACCCCACCCCCGCCACCCTTACCCCATCCCTAGCTGGAGTAACCCGAAGGCAGGACGTTCTGCGCCCGTGGGCGAGGACACCGCGCTCACCCGCAAGCGTGCCAGCCTGGTCTTTTGGAAGGGCTAGCCTGACCTTCAGGGCAAGGCACCAGTAGTGATCTCAACTAACTGATGTCTGTGCAAGAAGCTCCTGTAGCGTGGACAATGGCTGAACAGGGCTTGTGTATTTAGTAAGCAGGTTTTTACTACCTTTTCTATTTTCAGGGTAACTTCTCCCCTCTTTTAATTCTCCAAAGGTCTGCCTGAGATGGAAAAAAAAATGTCCCTTTAGAGCTAGCATCCTGGGAGAGCAGGAAGGAAAGACGATTCTCCTTTACTCTGGTGGTGTCTGGGGTTCAGGACTTATTCTGGGCTCTGAGAAAGAGTTTTCCTAATACTTATTTTCCATCAGTCTCTATAGTTGAGGTACTCAAGGATGAAAAGCACTTGTGGATGCTTAGGGATACAGGATGAACCTTCAAAAGGAAGCTACCTGATAAAATCTAAGTCCCTTGCTTCAGATTCCACCATTGTCCCCTAAATTCCACTAACACCGTTCCAGATTCTTATCACAAAACTATGTTTCCCCACTGTGGAATTATTTATTGGAAAAATCTACATGGGTTGATAGTGGACTGGTACTTACCTTTCCACCATATGAAGTAAAGATGCTTTTTTCCCCCTTTCTCTCTCCCTCTTTAATTTAAGAGAAATGTGTAGTTCCCCCCGAAATAACCCTCCTTAAGTTTAGGACGTAAATATTTCTACTGAAAGGAAAATAAAACACTTATCATTTAAGATGTCAAACTTGGGAACAAGAATAGACATGGGGCAAAGTCACTGGTACCACTTCCACTGCTTGGGTCCCAGAGTTACTGTGTCTGGAGGAGAAAACTGACTTTTTTGTTTACTTGTGTCCATGTTTTAACAGAACAAATCTGTTTTATCTAATGAGCAGATACCCACATTGACAAAATCACCAATACTAGAACAACTGATTCCAAATTTCTGATTGTTAAGGGACAAAGGGAAGAAGGATAAGGTGGTATGGGTATCATTGATGGGACATGGAATTCAGTATTCCAAAGAGGATTTGAGGTAAGAGTGGAATTGGAATGCTTAAATTTGACTCTCATACATTGATTAGGTATATATGTTTTGTGGTTGAATTGAACAATCCAAACAGAGTATAGGGGAGGAGGAGCCATGATGGCAGAAAAGAGGCAGGAACTCACCCTGAGCTCTCCTCAAACTCCTTCAAAATCATTTTAAGTAATACCCTAAAGCAAATTTGGGAGGGGCAGAACCCACAAAAGGATG
Organism: Potorous gilbertii; assembly: GCA_028658325.1. Taxonomy (NCBI): domain Eukaryota; kingdom Metazoa; phylum Chordata; class Mammalia; order Diprotodontia; family Potoroidae; genus Potorous; species Potorous gilbertii. The sequence continues at coordinate 348,261,587 of CM053771.1, read as the reverse complement.
GGATGAAATAATTTTTTAGTGAAATACAACTTAGGAGTTTGGCAGGAAAGGTCTATTGCATTGAGGTGAGAATGAAGCATAGTTCAGTGCAGGCTGTGCCCACACAGACCTGGCTTCATCCCAGACCAGGCCCCAGCAAACTAGAAGCAAGCTTTGGGAACCACTGAATCTGCAATGGTGGCAGTGACTTTTGGAGCTTTCAACCCACAGGTGGTAAGAGGGCTCAAACAACCAGTCAGAAGAAGATTCTAGAGGTCTGTTTGCTGGCACTGGGAGACAGGACTCTGTTGCTTTGCCCATACTCAGCTCTGGGTCACAGTCCTAGGTGGCAGTCCCAAATTGAAGAGGAGCGTTAGCACACCAGAGCTTGTGGGCACAGGGGAGCAGAGATCCTTATTCCAATTCCAGGGCAGAAAAGAGTGCTTTTAGTCACTCAGAAGCCAGGGTACAGGCCAGGACAGTAGTAAAGACACCTCTCTGTACATTATATCACCTTGGAAGGACTGAAAACTTACAGGTCTTTGGAAGTAGCTCTGAAAACAGCTGCCTAAAACCCAGAAGACTGGACAATGCACCTTCTGTTGGCAAAGGAGGCATGAAAATTTACTGAAGAAAATAACACCTTAAAAATAGAGTAGGCCAAATGGTAAAAGAGGTACAAAAATCCAGTGAGGAGAAGGATACTTTGAAAAGCAGAACTGGTCAAATAGAAGAAGATATACAAAAGTTTCCTGAAGAGAAGAACTCCTTAAAAAGTAGGATTGGCCAAATGGAAAACGAGATGCAAAAACTCACTGAAGAAAATAATTCCTTTAAAATTAGAATTGAGCAAATGGAAGCTAATGACTTTATGAAAAATCAAGAAGCAATAAAAAACAAAATAATGAAAAACTAGAAAATGTGAAATATCTCATTGGAAAAATAGCTGACCTGGAAAATAGATCCAGGAGAGATAATTTTAAAATTATTGGACTACCTGAAAACAATGATCAGAAAAAGAGCCTGACATCATCTTTTAAGAAATTATCAAGGAAAGCTTCCCTCATATTTTGGAACCAGAGGGTAAAATAGAAATGAAAAGAATCACATTTTGAAAGAGATGCCAAAATGAAAACTCCCAGGAATATTATAGACAAATTTGAGAGCTCTTAGGTCAAGGAGACACTATTTCAAAGCAGCCAGAAAAAAACCAATTCAAGTATTATGGAGCCACAATAAGAATAGCATAAGATTTAGCAGCTTCTACATTAAAAGATTGGAGGGTTTGGAATATGATATCCCAGATGGCAAGAGAGTTAGGATTACAACCAGGAATCACCTACCCAGAAAAACTGATTTTAATCTTTCAGGGGAAAAATGGATATTCAATAAAATAGGATTCTTTCAAGCATTCCTGATGAAAAGACCAAAGCAAGATAGAAAATTTGACTTTAAAAATACAAGACTCAAGAGAAGCATAAAAATATAAGCAGGAAAGGGAAATCATAAGAGACTTAATAAGGTTAAACTATTTATATTCCTACATGCAAAGATGATACTTGTAACTCATAAAAACTTTCTAATTATTAGGCCAGTTAGAAGGACTACATATAGACAGGGGGCACAAGTGTGAGTTGAATATGAAGTGATAATATCTAAAAAAATAAAATTGAGAGGTGAGAAGGAAGAATACACTGGGAGGAAAAGAAAGGGAGAGGTAGAATGGGGTAAACTATCTCCCATTAAAGAGGCAAGAAAAACTTTAACAGTGGAGGGGAAGCTAGGGAAGGTGACAGGGAATGCTTGAGCCTTACTCTCATTAGAATTGGCTCAAAGAGGGAATCATATGCACACACAATTGGGTATAGAGATCTATCTAACTCTGCAGGAAATTAGGGGGGAAGGGATATGAGAAGTGGGGTGGTAGAAGGGAGGGACGAATGGGAAAAGTAGTAAGAAGCAAAACACTTTTGAGGAAGGATAGGGTGAAAGCAGAGAGAGAATACAATAAACAGGAGAGGACAGGATGGAGGGAAATATAGTTAGCAATTATGACTGAAAAAAATTTTTGAAGCCAAGTTTCTCTGATAAAAGCTTCGTTTCTCAAATAAGTAGAGAACTGCGTCAAATTGACAAGTCCTCAGCTGAGAAATGAAGAAAAAGATATGAATAATCAGTTTTCAGATGAAGTAATCAAAGCTATCTATAGCCTTGTGAAAAATGTTCTAAGTCAGTATTGATTGGAGAAATGCAAATTAAGAAATTGGCTAATAGGATACAAAAAGGAAATGACAAATATTGAAGAGGATGTGAGAAAATTGAGACATTAATGCATTGTTGGTGGAGTTGTAAATGAATTAAACCATTTTGTAGAGCAATTTGGAACTATATCCAAAGAGCTATAAAAACACACATACCCTTTGATCTAGCAATACCAATACTAGAGCTGTATCCCAAAAGAGATAAAAAAGGAAAAGGTCCTATATGTACAAAAATATTTATAACAGCTCTTTTCTAGGGGCAAAGAATTGGAACTTGAGGGGATACCCTTCAATTAGGGGATGACTGAGCAAATTGTGTTGAATGATTGTGATGAAATACTATTTTGCTACAAAAATGATGAGCAGGATACTCTCAGAAAAACCTGGAAAAACTTACATTAACAGATGCAAAGTTAAATGAGTAGAACTAGGAGACCATTGTACACAGTAATAAAAATATTATAAGATGACTGGCTATGAATTACTTAGCTATTTTTGGCAATATAATGATCCAAAACAACTTTGAAGGACTTAGGATGTAAAATAGTATCCATCCCCAGAGAAAGAACTATTGGGGTCAGAATACAGATTTTTACTTTATTTTTTTGAGGGGTTTTTGGGGGACTGTTTTCTTTAACAACATGACCAAAATGGAAATGTTTTACATGACTACACATATATAACTTCTATCAAAGTGCTTGCCTTCTCAATGAGGGGGTGAGGAGGGAAGAAGGGAGACAATTTGGAACTCAGAATTTTGAAAATGATTGTAAAAAATTGTTTTTACATGTAATTAGGGGAAAATAAAATACTAAATAATTTTTTTTTAAAAGCAGAATATGAACAGGACTTGGACAGTCATTTTGTGAGAAATTAGGTCCTGCCATAGAAACAGGTAGTTTGAACAGTAGATAGAGAGTTCTGATCCAGGAATCAAAAAGACTCATCTTCATGAGTTCAGGTATGGCCTCACATACTTACCAGTTGTGAGACCCTGGCCAAGTCGTTTGACCCTATTTACTTCAGTTTCCTCATCTGTAAAATGAGCTGGAGAAGAAAATGCAAAACTACCCCAGTATCTTTGCCAAGAAAACTCCAAATGAGGCCACAAAATATAACACGCAACTGAAATGACTGAACAATGACAAATCCTACCATAAGTAGTTTGTATAAGGCAGAGAAGTTTTCTTAAAATGCAGGAGGCAGGGGAGTGGGAGAAATTCTGAGCATTTGAATACTAGAGGGTGGAGCAGAGGGAAAAATTGTAGAAGATATGGGAGATATCAAGGTGAGTCATAAGCTCTATAGAATCTTGGAGTAGAAGACCCAGGTTAAAGGAAGTCTCAAGAAGAAAGGTGAATTTTCCCTCAATTTTGCTTCCTGATGTCTATTTATCCACAGATGTTATCCATATAGATTAATTCACAATGTTCACAAGTCATTTCCAGAAATTAAAATTGTCCTCAATAGCAAAGAGTCTAGGGGTTGACTACAAGTAGACATAAGTGCAAGCAAGGTATGGAACCCAACCTATGTATAGGTATTAGGAATTTCCTCAATTAGGAACTTGGAGTAATTGTAACAGAACAAAGAGCTTAAATTTTTCTCTTTTTAAAATATTTTTGTTGATGTCTTCTCTTTTTACATTATCATAGTTTTTCCTAGTATCTCTCATTCTTCCCCTCCCAGAGAGCTATTGCATACAACAAAACAGTATTTTTTAAAAGGCAAAAAAATAAAGAATAAAATAGTATAAAAAATAAATTGAGAAAGTTGGAGAACATATTACATAAACCATCTGTTGACCTCTCACCTTCATGATATGACAGGTTAGGAAAAATCTCATCTTTTTATTTGAGACATGCTTGATCTTTATAATTTTAAAAATTAATTCATTTTATTTTTTCTCTATTACATGTAAAAATAATTTTGACATTTTAAAAAATTTGAGTTCCTGATTCAGTCTTCCTTCATACACTCCCCACTTAAGAAAGCAAGCAATTTGATATAAATTATATGCATGTAGTCATGCAAAGTACATTTCCATATTAGCCATGGCAAAACAAAACAAAGTAAAAAACAAGAAAAATGAAGTATAAAGTATACTTTGATCTGCAATCATACTCCACCAGTTCTTTCTCTGGAGGTAGTATTTTTCATATAAGTCTTTCAGAACTGTCTTGGATCATGGTGTTGCTGAAAATAGCTAGGTTATTCACAGTTGTTCATCCTACAATATTACTATTACTATGTACGATGTTCTCCTGATTCTGCTCCTATCAGTTTGTGTCAGTTCATGTGAATCTTCCCAAGTCTTCCTGAAAGTATCCTGCTTGTCATTTCTTATAGCCCAGTACCACAATTTGTTTAGCCATTTCCCAACTGTTGACCATCCTCTCAATTTCTGGTTCTTTGCCACCAATTCTGTGCTCTTTTTGAGAGCTGAAATAAATATTTTTTTTTGCCTATATTTTATTTTTCTTTGATGTCTTTGGGGTACAAATCTAGTAATGTGTTGCTGGATCAGATGGCATGCACAACTTTATAATCCTTTGGGAATAGTTCTAAATTGTTCTCCAGCATGGTTGCCACAGCTTTACCAACAGTACATTACTGTCCCAGTTTTTCCACATTCCCTCCAACAGTTGTCATTTTCTTTTTCGGTCATATTAGCCAATCACATAGGTATGATCCTTTAATTTGCATTTTTCTAATCAATAGTGACTTAGAACATTTTTTCATGTGACTATAGATAGCTTTAATTTCTTTTTTCTGAAAACTACCTGTTCATGTCCTTTGATCATTTATCAATAGAGAATGACTTGTATTATTATAAATTTGACCCAATTTTTCTGTATATTTGAAAAATGAGGCTTTTATCAGAGAAACTGGCTATAAAAAATTTCCCCAGTTTTCTGCTTTGATTTAATCTTAGCTGCAATGGTTTTGTTTGTCCAAAAAATTTTAATTTAATGTAATAAAATTATCCATCTCACATTCCATAATATATTTTCCCCTTATCTTTATGTCTGATAGATAAACTATTCCATGTTCCCCTAATTTGATTGTGGTATCACCTTTTATGTCTAAATTATGTTCTCATTTTGACCTTATTATTGGTATGTGTTGTAAGATGTTAGTCTATATATAATTTCTGCCAAATTGCTTTCCAGTTTTCACAGCAGTTTTTGTCATGTAGTAAGTTCTTGTACCAAATGTCTGCATCATTGGATTTATCATATACTAGATTATTAGTATGGTCATTTATTATTGTGTATTGTGTACCTAATCTATTTCACTGATTACCCACCCTATTTCTGTGCCATTGCCAGATGGTTATGGTGATGACCATTTTTTAAAGAGTTTGAAATCCGAATTGCTAGACTGCTTTCCTTCACATTCTTTTTCATAGGCTCCCTTGATATTCTTGATCTTTTGTTCTTTCAGATGAATTTTGCTATTATTTTTTTTAACTCTATAAAATAAATTTTTGATAATTTGATTGGTATGGCACTGAATAAGTAAGTCTAAGTAGAATTTTTATTTTTATATTGATTCGGCCTACCCATGAGCAATTAATATTTTTCCAATTGTTTTAATCTGATTTTATTTATGTGAAAAGTATTTTGTAATTGTGTTTATATAATTCCTGAGTTTGTCTTGGTAGATAGACTCACAAGTATTTTGTTGTCTGCAGTGATTTTAAATGGAATTTCTCTATTTCCTCCTGCTGGACTTTGTTTATAACATACAGAAATGCTGATGATTTATGTGTGTCTATTTTATATCTTGCAACTTAGTTGAAGTTGTTAATTGTTTCACTTGGTTTTTTAGTTAATTCCCTAGGGCTCTCTAAATATGCCATCATACATGCAAAGGGGGATAGTTTGTTTCCTAATTGCCCCTTCTAATTCCTTCAATGTATAATAAATGAAAAACCCAAGAGACAGAGTTTCTGTGTAATTAACAACCAAGTTATTAATTAGACTAGCTAATGATCAATAAATTGATTATCAGTCATTTCTCTCTGTCAACAAAGACCAATAATAAAGATATTAGAAATTTTAATATAATTTTAGAAAATGGATATCCCTGACAGGTGAAAATCAACCCTGATTTTTGAACAATTAATGAGGGTGTAGGCTAAAACTCTTCAGTTCCTTCTGAGAATGTGATTTGATCATGAAGGCTTAGTCACCTCCAGCAATATGGACAGAGAAGTTCACCTCTATCTAAACCATTCTGGTTAGTTTTCTCCTTCATAAAATGGATTGCCCTAAACTCCATTGGAGAGGTATAAGGACATGGGTTTATTGTTCTGGGGCAGAAATTCACCGAGGTTAGCTTCTGTACACTCTAAACAGAAGTAAAGTCTCCTGTTTGGATGGGATCCTTCCCAAGACTGAGGAACATGTACCCCAAAGATTATAGCCATCTCCTTTAGCAAGTATGCCCTTCAGAAATGGGTTGACCAACCTACAGGGGCTGGTCCCTGTATGAGGAAATGGAGAGAAAAGGCCTTATCCTTAATAATTGGTTATTAATATAAAAGAAAAATAACTTCCCTCAATGTTTTTCCTTTTCTTATTGCTATAGCTAGCATTTCTAGTACAATATTGAATAAAAGTGGTGAGAATGGGCATCCTTGCTTCAACCTTGATCCTTTTTAGGAAGGCTTCTAGCTTAATCCCCATTACATATATACTTGTTCATGCTTTTACATACTTCTTATCATTTTAAGGAAAGCTCCATTTATTCCTATGCTTTTCAGAGTTGTTAAGAGGATTAAGTGTTATTTTTTTCCCAAAAGCTTTTTTTGGCATGTATTGAGATAACCACTCTTTTTGTTGTTTTTGTTATTGACATTGGTTATTGACCAATGTCAATAGTAGTTTTCATGATTTTGAACCAGCCCTTTTTTCCTAATATAATTCCCACCTGGTCATAGTGACCATACTTTTGTGATATATTGCTACAGTCTCTTTGAAAGTATTTAATTTAAAAGATTTGCATCAAGCCCAGGAAGTGTAGAACACATACTGAACAGCCCAGGAAGCATGGAGTGCAGCCTGATGTGACAGGGACAGGACCCTAAAGAGACTTCAGGGAGCCACTGGCAGCACCAGTTCACAGATTGCTCAATACACAAACAACTTCAAAAGTCAGTGGGAGGGGTCCTTCACCCAGGAGAGGGGAGTGTGGTCTAGAGTGGAAGACCCTTGGAGAATTGAGCCCCTGATCTGAGTCTCAGTCTTAAGTCTGGAGTGGCAGCCCTGGGAGACCTCCACCTAAAGCCCCTACGGGAATTGAGTCACTGATCTGAATGTCAACCCTGAGCTCTACCCTGGCAAAGAACTCAAAAGTCAAGTAACTGGCTGAGAAAATGCCCCCCAAAGGGAAAAAGAATAAGACAACAGAAGGTTAATTTCTTGATGAGCAGGTATTATCTTCCATCTTTTCTGATGAGGAAGAACAATTCAGGTCTTCAGAGGAAGACCTAAAAGTCAAGGTTTCTGCATGCAAAATCTCCAAAATAAATATGCAATCGTCTCAGGCCATGGAAGAGCTCAAAAAGGATTTTAAGACTCAAGTATGAGAGGTGGAGGAAAAATTGGGAAGAGAAATGAGAGTAATTCAAGAAAACCATGAAAAGCAAGTCAACAGCTTGCTAAAAGAGACACAAAAAATGCTGAAGAAATTAACACCTTAAAAAACAGACTAACTCAAATGGCAAAAGAGGCCCAAAAAGCCAATGAGAAGAATGCTTTAAAGAGCAGAATTAGCCAAATTCTGAAAAGGATGTTTTGGAAAAGGAGGTTCAAAAGCTCACTGAAGAAAATAGTTCTTTAAAAATTAGAACAGAGCAGATGGAAGCTAATGACTTTATGAGAAACCAAGAAATTACAAAACAAAACCAATAGAATGAAAAATAGAAGATAATGTGAAACATCTCATTGGACAAACAACTCACCTGGAAAACAGATCCAGGAGAGACAATTTAAAAATTATGGGACTACCTGAAACCTATGAGGTAAAAAAGAGGCTAGACATCATCTTTCATGAAATTATCAAGGAAAATTGCCCTGATACTCTAGAACCAGAGGGCAAAATAAATATTGAAAGAATCCACTGATCACCTCCTAAAAGAGATCCAAAAAGAGAAATTCCTAGGAATATTGTGACCAAATTCGAGAGTTCCCAGGTCAAGGAGAAAATATTGCAAGCAGCTAAAAAGGAATAATTCAAGTATTGTGGAAATACAATCAGGATAACACAAGATCTATCAGTTTCTACATTAAGGGATCAAAGGTCTTAGAATATGATATTCCAGAAGTCAAAGGAACTATGATTAAAACCAAGAATCATCTACCCAGCAAAACTTCAGGGGAAAAAAAATGGTCATTTAATGATATAGAAGACTTTCAAGTATTCTTGATGAAAAGACCAAAGATGAATAGAAAATTTGACTTTCAAACACAAGAATCAAGAGAAGCATTAAAAGGGGAATAGGAAAGAGGAATCATAAAGGACTCTCTAAAGTTGAACTGTTTACATTCCTACATGAAAAGACAATATTTGTAACTCTTGAGGCTTTTCTTAACATTCTCACACACACACACACACACACACACACACACAGCACAAGGTGAGTTAGTTAAGAAGGGATGATATCTAAAAATAATAAAAATTAAAGGGTGAGAGGGGAATATATTGGGAGGAGAAGGGGAGAAATGAGAAATGGAATGGGCAAATTATGAGAGCATAAAAGAGGCAAGAATAAGCTTATTCAATGGAGGAGAAAAGGGAGGGGGTGAGAGGGAAAAAGTGAAGCTTACTTTCTTCATATTTGACTTACAGAGGAAATAACATGTTCACTCAATTTTGTATGAAAATCTATATTACACTCCAGGAAAGTAGGGGAGAAGGGGACAAGTGGGATGAGGGAGATGACAGAAGGGAGGGTGAATGGGAGAAGGGAGTAATTAGATGTAAACACCTATGAGAGGGACAAGGTCAAAAGAGAGAATAGTATAAATGGGGGCAGGATAGGATGGAGTATAATATAGTTATTCTTACACAACATGACTATTATGGGGATAAGGGAAGGTAGGGTGTGATAGAAGGGAGAGCATATGGAGGGAAAGGGGTAATCAGAATGCAAGAATTTATGGGGAAAGATGGGAAGAATAGAATATTGAATTGCTTGCCTTCTCAGTGGGGATGGGCGAGAAGGGAGGAAGGGGGAGAAGTTGGACTTCAAAGTATTAGGAACGAATGTTGAGAAATGTTTTTGCATGCAACTGGGAAATAAGAAATAAGATAGATTTCTATACCCCATTACCAGTATTTCTTATTTGAGTTTTCCACGAACTAGTTCCCAAACATCTAAAATACGATTTTGAAGCAAAGAAGCATAAAGTTATGAAATTGAGTTACTCTTAATAAAAATGCAAGTCCATAGTTTACAACAACTAGTCTGAAATTGGCTAAAGAATTCAAAGAATTTGTATGCTAGACCATTTAGTGCATGCATGTTTAGTATTGATTTTACTTTTTTGTCTATGGTACCTTTTAGCAAAATATAGTTTCCTTGCTTATCTCTTTTAATTATGTCTGGTGGTGTTTTTGCTTTATCTGAGATTATGATTGCAACCCCTGCTTTTTTTTTTACTTCTGTTGAAGCATATTGGATCCTTCTCCAGTCCCTTAGCTTTACTCTGTGTGTGCTTCTCTGCTTCAAGTATGTTTCTTGTAAACAACATATCATAGGATTTTGTTTTTTATTCCACTCTGCTATCTACCTCTATTTTATAGGTGAATTCATCTTAATCACAGTTATGACTAATAACTGCCTTTTCCTCCATCTTACTTTTTTCTCCTGTTTTATCCTTCTCTCTCTCTCTCCTTTCAATCTATTTTTCTTCAAAGATGTGCTGCTTCTTACCTCTGCCTCCTCCAATTTTTCTCCCATCTATCATCTCCTCCTTTTCTTCTCTCACTCCTCTCATACTTCCTTCTAGGAAGATAGATTTCTGTACCTGAGTATATGTGTTATTCCCTCTCTGAATCAGTTCCAATTAGAGTAAGTTCCAAGAATTCCATATCACCCCTCACCTTTTCCCCCTTCCATTGTAAGAGCTCTTTTATACTTCTTTTATGTGAGACAGTTTACCTCATTCTGCCTCTGTGTTCCTCTTCCTTTCAGTGCATCCCTCTTTCTCACCCCTTGATTTTATTTGTTTTGGATAACCCATCATAGTTAACTCTTACCTATACCCTCTATCTATGTGCACTCCTTCTAACTCCCTAATGATGCTAAAATTCTTAGGAGTTATGCATATCATCTTCCCATGTAGGAATGTAAACAGTTAAACCTTAACAATTTCTCTTTCCTGTTTATCTTTTTATTCTTCTTTGAGTCTTCTATTTGAATGTCAGATTGTCTATTAACCTCTGTTCTTTCCATAAGGAATGCTTGAAAGTCCTCTATTTTGCCAAATATCCATTTTTTTCTTTTGAGGGAGTGTAATCATTTTTTTTTCAGATTGTATTTCAGATTCTTGGTTGTCATCCTAGCTCTTCTGATCATCATATTCTGAGTCTTTTTATCCTCTAGTGTAGTAGCTGCTAAATCTTATGTTATCCTGACTCTGGCTCCACGATATTTGAATTGTTTCTTTCTGACTGCTTGGAAATGGTTAAATCCAAAGTGCATAAGAAGCAGCTCAGACACAGAAAAACAGGAAATAGAACTGGGATTCTGAAGTTGTTATCATATGAATAAGTCAATATTAAAATGGAAATAGGCATGAATGCATTCCTAAGGTTAGATTAGAAGTAGCATAGATTTTCATTAATTTGTCAAAGTAGTATTTCTCCTGGATCTTTTGCCTTTTTAGCAGAATCTTCCACAAGTCAATAATAGTCAATATGTGCCAGGGACTGTGTTAAGCACTTACAATACAAATACAGGGGAAAGAAAGACTACGTGCAAGAAGTGCCTATCCTCAAGAAGTTTACAATCTAATCAAAGAAAACAACACACAAAAAGAATCTGGAGAGCTAGAAGAGGAGAGGAAAGGAGATGGGGAGAAGTTTGAAGTCCCAAAGTAGTGGAGCCATGTGAGAAATGAGATGATGGGGGTTGGGAATTCATGACCTTAGCCTCCAATCGGAGAGTAGTGATGAGGTACAGTGCCAAGGTTGATAAGATCTTTGTCAGGATCTTCATGCCAAGACCACCCCTCTCCTTTTATTATCAGGAGACACCCTGTTTTCCAGAGCTAAGACCTGGCAAGCACACAATGTCCTGAACTTGACATAATAACAATCCTCTGGATGAGGATCTGCAGCAACATACCAGAATTGTTTCACACCAGCCCCAGGTGGTTCCTGAGCTTAGACAAGTAGCTGTAGGAACAATATTCCAGTCACAAAGTCCTGCTATGAATCAAAATTGTCTCATAATAGTTACCCTTCATTGTCATTGCTAGAGTTCATTGTGTGGTCTTTGCTACACGTATCAAGGCTTCATCTTGCTAAAGAGGCCCCCAACATATGTATCTAGTTTCCCTTTTCTAACAGAATAAAGAAAACTTTTTGCTTATAACCTTTGGTTTTATTTTAGCTCTTTGGCTTTATTTTTCAGAGTTAACAGTTGTTATGATTATTTCCGTGAGGTCTCTTTTTTATTTTTAGAGTTAACAGTTGCATAACCTCTACAACTCCTTGGTCATTTATTTTTAGGGGTTGACACTTACAGGAAGATGAGATTATATCCCACATGTCAGACTTATGGGTCATAAGGATGGAAAGGAAATGTAACTAGACTGGTAAATCAGGAGAATACAATAGATTATGTTTCCCTAGATTTCAGCAAAGCATCTGACAAAATCTCTGGTGATTTTCATGTGAATATGATGGAGAGATATAGGTTAGATGAGAATAAAGTGTGTTAAGACCTATTCAAATATCCTGATAAATCCCTGTGGCAATTTTGAGTGAATTGAGTGAGTGTTTCCTATACTTTCAGTGTGCTTTAAAGACTGGAGGTTGACTCAGGGAGAGTTTTTTCCATCAGATATTTAAGCCATAAGCAAACTTAAAAGAACCTTGGTTTTTGTTTGTTTGTTTGTTTTTGGTTTTTGTTATCTGTTCTTTGCCTTGTGCACCTTAAAAATTTTTAACAATGATCAAAGTATATATGACAGAGATCCAAGGGATAGATTAAACAATAGCTTGTTGATTATAAATTTAAAAAGATCTCAGTAGTCTAGAACACTTTACCAAATATAATAAGATGAAATTTCAGAGTGATAAACGTAAGTTCTCAACCTTAGATTTGGATTGAAAATATAGGATTTAGAGTCAGAATGACCCAGAATTCAAATCTCACCTCAGACACTTAACCTCATATATAATAAGAAAGATATACTAGATGGTCTTTAGTGTCTCTCCAAGATCTGAATATCTTTATACCATGATTCCATGAACTTCAAAATATAGGTGAGGGAAGTGTGAATTAATAGGTCTTCTGAACAAGATCTGAATATTTAGGAGATTTCAAGATACATATGAATCACAGTTAAGATAAGGAAGTTTTAGGTTGCATTAAAACATAGGGTCCAGGACTAGGGAGATAATAGTTTGAATTATGTACTGGATAGACCACATCTTCAATATTGTATTCAATTCTGGATGCTATATTTTGGAAAAACAATGATAACCTGAGGGAATCCAGAAAAGAGGACAGAATAATGAAGAATCTTGAAATTTATTATTCCATTTCAGTTGAAGGAACTGCAGAAGCTTAATCTTGATCAGACTAAAAACTTGGGGGATACATGATCCCTTTATTCAAATGTTGAAAGGGATGTTTTTTAGAAGAGACATTAGACTTGGCAGAACGAGGACCAATCATTAGAAATTGAAATGAGGCAGATTTAGGTTTGTTATAAAGGGAAACTTCCTGGCAATTCAATCTATCCCCAAGTAGAATGAGCTGTTCTGGAAGTTAATGGGTTTTTCTTCACTATAAGTTTGCAGGCAAAGATTGAATGACTGTAGAGCATGTTGTAAAGAAAATTTTAAAAGCTGTACTTGGGACTGTGTTGCCTCTGATGTCCCTTCCATCACCGACATACCAATTCTGTACTTTAAAAAATTTCTCAAAAAGATTTGGCCTGTGACATCCAGAAGCTATTTTTCCTTGTCATATACATGTGTGCACATACTTTCTGCATGCAACACAGGTATAAAAGGTCATCCAGGAGCAAGATTTTGTTTCCTTTTGTGTCCTCCTAGTGTTATGTTATTTATCCCTTGTGTTGACAGCGTTCATATGCATTAAGATTATATTATTAGGAAATGGAAAATTTTATGGGTTCATTTATGACTTAAAATGCCACAAATTTTTCTACATGTTCATTTACTTTTCCAGGTAATTGTTTATTTTGACTATTTTCATTATTACAGAGCAGAGAGAAGGAGGATATATGCTGTGTGAGTGTAGCCTGAAGCCACCATAAAATAAATTATCTTCTGCAGTTTCCTCTTTATTAATGCTACTTGCAACATGGACCTCATTTTAAAGATTTACTCTGTTATTTTTAAACACCAATACCATGGATAGCTTACTGGAATGTTTTTAGCACCTTTTTACCAATTCAACTTGTATTTTGTCATTTTCCCTTGTAAATATTTCTTTTTCTTTTCTATGTGTTTGATGTTAAGAAATAGAGGAGAGATATTTATGGTACTATGAAGCAACAAATTTACTACATAGTTTTAATTTCTTCTAAGATAGAAGACTTTTTCTTTCATGGATCTTTCATGTTCACCATCCACAAATAAGGCTTGCTTTTCTAGGCAGTTATATGTTAAATGTCTATAATTTGAAACACAACACAGGATGTTCTAAATTCTTGAAATAAGAGAGCTTAATTTTCCATACCAAAGAGCCACAAGGAAATAAACAGGCAGAATAAGATATATCATAATCTTGTAGATATATCAGAGACATTGAAAGACACATCTTTAATAGCAAAATGATAATGACCAACAGTAAACCTTTGAAATAAACTATGCAAATGAGGAGCATTTCTGATGATAACAAAGATCGTCGTACTTTAAGACCACAGATCTAGTGATAACTCCTGATCGTTTAGATAACCTGGTAAACCTCCATACATATGGAAATTGAGGCCCAGAGAGGTTAACTTATTAATCCAAGGTCACATATATAGGGTCAAGATTTGAACTCAGGTCCTCTACCTCCAAATTCAGCAATCCTTCTACTACCTCATGATAATGACCATAAATGTCTTAGGGTTTTCAAATGTTAAATTAGAAAATACAGTGGAAAAACAGTGACTCGATTCAGAGGACCCAAGTTCAAATTCTACCTCTAATACTTGATACTTTTGTGAACTTGAACCATTTTACCTCCTGAGCTTGAAATTCTTCATCTGTTACATGGAATTGAGATAAATGTGCTTTGAGATTTTTCCAGCTCAAATCAGAATTAAATATTAAATTTAATAAATTGAAATATAAAATTAAATTAAAACTAAAGTAGATTTAAAAATTAAATTAGAAAGTTTTGACTTTCCTAGACCTAAATAATTCACAGTAGAACTATTAAAGTATATTAAATAACATTAGGCAAAAAAATCTCACCTAGCTGTTATATGTTATAGAACAAGTTCTTAGTCCAATCAAATATACTCAGATAACCATAAGTTAGAAAGTAGATGAATGGCAATTATTTGATGGAAATACAAGTAAGGTTAATGTGAGAATCTGTAGTAGAGAAGTTACAGACTCATGAAATTTGGGTGTTGGAAGTGATCTTAGCATCTATCTAATTCAAATCATGTATAAAATGAATCCTATTGAAACATAGCCCATGAGTGGTCTTCCAGTCTTGCTTGAAGACCTCCAAGGAACAGTAATCTATCTGCCACCACTAAGTTAGAGAAAGAAAAACAACTTTCCCCCACAACGAAAACCTTTTAGCAAATACATATAGTCAATCAAAATAAAATATCTTATTTGGTGCTAAATTTTTCCCTTATCCATAGATCTGACAGGTAAATGATTCCATGCTCCCCTTATTTTTTATGGTATCTGCCTTTATGTGTAAATCATGTACCCAGTTTGAACTTATCTTGGTATATGATATGAGAGGTTGATCTATTTTATAGTTTTCCCAGTATTTTTGTCAAAATTTTTGTCCTAAAAACTTGGATCTTTGGGTTTATCAAATACTAGATTAATATGGTCATTTACTACTCTGTATTGTGCACCTAATCTATTCCAATGATCCACAACTCTATTTCTTAGTCGTACCAGATTGTTTCAGTGATTTCTGCTTTATAATATAGTTTGAGATCTGGTATGGCTAGACAGCCTTCCTTTACTTTTTTTTCATTGACTGCCTTAATATATATGACCTGTTTTTTCTTCCAGATGAATTTTATTATCTTTTTTTCTAGCTCTATAAAATGCATTTTTATTAGTTTGTTTAGTATGGCACTAAATAAATAGATTAATTTAGGTAGAATTAGTATTTTTCTAGTTGTTTAGATCTGACTTTATTTTTCTGAAAAGTGTTTTGTAATTGTGTTCATATAGTTCCTGAATTTGTCTTGGCAGGTAGACTCCTAAATATTTTATATTGTCTATAGTTATTTTAAATGAAATTTCTCTTTCTTTTTCTTGCTGCTGGACTTTATTGGTAATACATAGAAATGCTAATGATTTATGTGGGTTTATTTTATATTCTGCAACTTTGCTAAAGTTGTTAATTATTTCAATTTGTTTTTCATTTGGTTCTCTAAATTCTCTAAGTATAACATTATGTCATCTGCAATGAGTGAGAGTTTGATGTTCATGTCATTAAAAGAATTTGGTAGGATTCCTTCTTTGCCTATTTTTCCAAATGGCTCATATACTGCTGAGACTGTTGTTTAAACATTTGATAGAAATTGCTTGTGAATTCTGGCCTTGTGAATTTTTCTTAGAAAGTTCATTGATGGTTCATTCAATTTCTTTGTCTAAAATTGAGTTATTTAAATATTCTATTTCCTCTTCTGTTAACCTGGGCAATTTCTATTTTTGTAAAGCTTTATCCATTTCATTTAGACTGTCAGATTTATTGGCATATAGTTGGGCAAAGTAGCTCCTGATAATTGTTTTAATTTCATTTTCATTGGTGGTGAATTTATTCCTTTTCATTTTTGTTTTCTTATTTCCTTTTTTTGAAAAATCAAATTAACCAATATTTATCTATTTTATTATGTCTGTGTTTCTTCATATAAATCTAGCTTCTTTTTATTTGTTTTATTTTATTTTTATTTGTTAGTTCAATTGTTTTCTTACTTTCCATCTTATTACTCTCTCCTTTGATTTTCATCATTTCCCATTTGTCATTAATTGGGGATTTTTAATTTGTTCTTTATCTAATTTTCTTTACTTGGATGCCCAATTTATTGATCTATTCTTTCTCTTTTATTGATGTAAGCATTTAGAAATTAAGATTTGCTTTGGCTGCATCCCATCAATTTATGTGTGTTTCATGGTTGTCATTCTTTTTAATGAAATTATTGTTTCTTTGATCCATTCATTCTTTAGAATTAAATTTTTCAGTTTTAAATTAATTTTTTACCTATGCTTCCATTGCCTTTTATTGAAAGTAATTTTTATTGCTTCATGATCTGAAAAAGATGCATTTAATATTTCTGTTTTTTACATTTGTTTGTGAAGTTTTTGTGAAGTTTGTGAAGTGACCCTAATGCATGGTCAGTTTTTGTATAGGTGCCATATACTGATGAGAGAAAAAAAGTATATTGCTTTTTATTCTCATTCAGATTTTTTCAGAGAGCTATGATACCTAACTTTTCTAGAATTATGTTTCTTCCTTAACTTCTTTCTTATTTATTTTGTGGTTTATCTAGTTCTAAGAGGAAAAAGTTTAGATCCCCCATTAGTGCAGTTTTACCATCTATTTCCTTTTATACCTCACTTAATTTCTCCATTAAAAATTTAGATGCTATGGAGTTTGGTATATGTGTATGTCTATATATATATGTTTATGTATATATAGACATATATATGTTTAGTCTTGATATTACTTTTTTGCCTATGGTACTTTTTCACAAGATATAGTTTCTTTCTTTATCTCTTTTGACTAGGTATATTTTTGCTTTTGCTTTATCTGAATTCAGGATTGTAACCCCCGCCTTTTTTTTTTTTTAACTTCAGCTACAAGATAATAAGTTCAGTTCTAGCTCCTTACCTTTACTGTGTGTGTCTCTGTACTTCACATGTGTTTCTTGTAAACAACATATTGTAAAATTCTGGTTTTTATTCCACTCTGTTATCTACCTGTGTTTTGTGTGTAAATTCATCCCATTCGCAGTTATGATTACTAACTGTATTTTCCCTATGCTGTTTCCCCCCTTATTCATCCTTCTTTCTTATGTTACTTTTTTCATGGCTTTCAGGTAGTTCAATAATTATTAAATTATCTCTCCTGGATCTGTTTTCTAGGTAATTTTTTTTTTCCAATGAGAAATTTCACAATTTCTTTTTTTATTCTTTTAATTTTTAATTTATCATTTGTTGATGTCTCATGGAGTCATTAACTTCTAGCTGTCCAAATTTTTAAGGAATTATTTTCTTCAGCGAGGTTTTAACCTCCTTTTCCATTTGTCCAATTTATTTTTCAAGGAGTTATTTTCTTTGGTAAATTTATGTATATCTTTTTCCATTTTTTTGTGTTTCTTTTACTAAGTTGTTGACTTTTTTCATGATTCTCTTTACTTACTGTTATTTCTTTTCCATTTTTTCTTCTACTTATTTACTTTGGAAAATCTTTTTAAAGCTATTCCATTACTTCTTTTTGGGCCTGAAACCAGTTAATATTTTCCTTTGTGGTTTTGCATGTAGACATTTTGACACTGTTGTCCTCTTCTAAGTTTGTGCCTTCATCCTTCCTGTCACTATAATAACTTTATGTAGTCAAATTCTTCTTTTTTTTTTGTTTTGGGTTTTTTGGTTTATTTTTCTATTTTCTCATTTTGTACTTTATGTGACAGATAAACTCTATTCTTGCACTGTCCCAAGCTACTTCTGTTGAGACTCAGAGCCTGCTGCTGACTTTCATTGGGCCTCAGGGCCTTGATGCTGGCTTGAATAGGATGTTGGGGTTTGGGGAGTTTCCTTGCTGGTTTGCACTGGGGGCAGGGCCTCCCTGCTTACCTGCCCTGGGGGTGGAGTCTTGCTGTGCTGGTGGTCTGAAACTGCTAGGTTGCCCCTGGGGCTGCTGGCTTGCACAGAGGGAAGGGCAAGGCCTGGTTGGTGGATTGCCCTAGAGCTCAGAGCTTAGCTGGAGACCTCTTGCTGTGAAGTCTTCTGCTGCTGCTAAGTTGTTTCCTGCTCCTAAATTAGTTCTGAGGTTTTTTTCAATATTGTTTGGAGGGTAATTTGGGGGAAGGGGCTCCAGGGAATTCCTTCCTTGCTCTACCCTCTTGGTATCAGAAGTCCAACATAAAAATTCTAAAGGGACACATTTCTTCCCCACCTCTTAGAATGTTAGCACTACATCATCATGCAGCTCCTTTCATTGCTCAAATAAATATACTTATCTAGATTCTCCTGGACTCTTGCACTTTTATTTTATAATTCCACCTCAGTTCCAGTCTTTCTATCGGATAATGCTTGAAAGTCTTTTTTCCACTAATGGTCTATTTTCTCCCCATAGGAGGATTATACTCACTTTTGTAGGATACATTATTCTTGTTTGTAGGCCTATATAGTTTGCCTTTTGGCATATATTCCAAAAGCCACTCTCATTTTAAATAGCAGTTTCCAGGTCTTCAGTGATCTGGACAAAATTTCTTTGGTACTTGAACTGCTTCTTTCTGGATGCTTGCAATATTTTTTTCTTTGAAATTGACACTCTGAATTTTGGCTATGATATTCCTAGAACCTTTACTTTTGTGGTTCCTTTCAGGATGTATTCTTTCTATTTTCACATTACTCTCTAGTTCTAATAGTTTTTCATACTTTTTATTTATGATTCCTTCAAATATAATACCTAGGCCTTTTTCATGTTTTTTAAATTTTTATTTTATTCTAAACTTAAGAAATAAGACAAGTATTTTCATAATATAGTTGAATAGGAAAAAGATTGCACGTGAAACTGCAAACCTGTTATGTAAAAACTGCTATTCCTTTAAAATATATAATAAAGTTATGATGCAACTTTCTTTTCCCCTCCTTTTTTCTTCATTGCCCCACTTCTCTTCCTTAGAGATGGCTACCATTAGACACAAATATGTGTATATGTGTGTGTATATACACATACGTACATATATATATTCACTCATACACACATAATTATTCTATACATATTTTTATTTATCAGTTTTTTTCTTTGGATGCACATAATGTCTTCCTTCATATGTCCTTTCTAGTTAATTTGAGTATTTATAATCATCAAAATGACTTAGTTGCCCAAAGTGGTTCTTAAAACAATATTGCTGTTACTATATACAATGTTCTCTTGTTTCTGGTCATGGAGTCCTTAATTATTCCTTGCAAGTCTATTGATGGTTTTCTAAGATCATCGAGCTCATCATTTCTTATAGCACAGAAGTATTCCATCACAATCATAAGTACAACTTGTTCAGCTATTACACAATTGATGGGCATTTCCACAACTTTGAGTTTTTTGCCACCACAAAGAGAGCTGCTATAAATACTTTAGAACATATATATTCTTTTCCTTTTTTCCTGATCATCTTTGGAAACAGACTTGTAGTGGTATTTTTAATATGATTTTAAGGGAGTACAATGATTCCTAAGTTATCTCTGTACATGTCTTTCAGGTTAGATATTTTTGATGTCATACATTTTTACATTTTCTGCTATCTAAAAATCTTTTAGTTTTGTTCCAATATTTCTTATTCTTTCATTGGGTCATTCATTTCTGTTTGGCTTATTCAAGTTTTCAGGGACTCCATTTTTGGGTATGGTTTACTTATTTCTTTTCTAAGATACTTATGCTCTTTCCAGTTCTTTCCTCAAGAACTTTAATTTAATTTTAAATCTTATTTACTCTAGGTATTATGTGGTCCTTGGAAAAAAATATTATTTTTCTTTGAGGCTCTGCTGACATTAGATTTGCAAAAGTTTTTTGATAGCTGGTTAATCATTTCATCCCTTCGACTTTTGTTCCTGAGTTGTTTCTTTGTGCCAGGAGCTAGGCTCCATCCTGTGCTATGCCCAAGGAATGTAGGGGAGGTAGAACTGGTCCTTCCTGTTTGGCCTTGCATGGGTCCCTGGGTTCTTTTGCTGACCTCTACCTCCTGGGGTTTAGACTCCTTTCTTCTTTGACCTTTGAGTTATTAGTGCCCTCTCTGTTGTCTCAGGACAAAGCATTAGGGACTTAAGAGCCTTTGAACTGGGGATGACTACTAGTTTGATTTTTTCAGCAATATTCCAGTTAATTTGAGTACTGTCACATTTAGCACCATCATGGTCAGCACTGTATTGGGCTAAAACCTCCCAGGTTCTCACTCTGGGGTTTTCTAACCATTCTAGAATTTCCCATAGGGTGAAAACTGCCTCTGAATACAAAGTCTTGAAAGCTACGAGTATCCTTTCTCTGGGGACACAAGCTGCATTAGCTGGAAAGGTCCTCTTTTCTTTTGCCCAAGGATCTCTGGATGAAATTGCCATGCAATTCTGGGTTGTTAGATATCTCTTAAAACAGGTCTTCATTGGATTTCTTAATAATGTTCTATTCTGGTGTGAACTTCAGAGTTTTATTGAAATGGGTAAATGGGAGTAATGTAGTCTGACTCCCGTTAAGGGAGTCTTGAAATTTAACTTGTAGTTGAGTCCAACCAGCAAAACAATTCTGATAATTATATTATCACCTATATCTCTCCATCTCCTCCATAAAAATCATGGGTAATATATTGTGAAAAGCTGCACTAAAGTTTAAAGAAATATACTCACAGCACTTCTTTCATCAATTACTTTAGTTATCCTATCAAATAAAGGAAATGAGTCTAGTATGGTAGTAGAAGTTCTTTACTGGAATCATGCCGGCTCTTTATAAGTATTGGATCCCTTTCTAGATACTTGACAATTATTTCTTTAATGATCTGTTCTAGAATTCTCTAGCAATCAAAATCAAACTCACTAGACTACGGTTTTTGGATTCTGTTTTCTTCTTTTATTGAAAAATTGGAAAATTGAGACATTTAGTATTCTCTAATCTTGTGGTACCTCTTATTTTCTGTGATCTTTCAGATACCATTGATAGAGACTCAGCAATCATAGTTCTTTTAGTAATTTGAGTCAGGTGACTTGAATTCATCAAGGAAAAGTAGTTCTTTCATTTATATTGGTTATCAACTTATTCATTTTTGTTCTTTCATTTCCAGGATAAAGATTAATCTGTTTCTTAAAGAAGAAAGAAGCAGAATATATTCAGCAACTCTGCCTTCTCTCTAATATCAGTTATCACTATCCTAGCTCCCCTCAGTGATAGTCTTAGACTACAGACTCTTATTTGAGTCTTTTCTCCCAAAATAGTTAAAACAGTAACAATCCAAAACTCAAGCTTTTTTTGTTTCCCTTAGCTTCTCATGCTAGCCTCAGCTCATAATGAGGATTCTGAACATATTCCATAAATCCATGTCATCCGTGACGTGATCTTCTGTTTTTATCCTCCGTTGTCTAGCCATGCACCTATCTTTTATACATCTCTTTTAAAAAATCTAAATTGATTGTTGAGTTCTTGGTGCATATACAATTATCCCTTCAAACATCTCACTTTTATTTTCATTGGAATTGTTTCTCTATGTGTCATCAGAATATTTTCCCTTAAGCATCCTTTCTGGGCTGTTTACTTGTAATATTGTAGTTCTTGGAATCCCCTTTCTCCCCTACTGCCACTAAAATCTACTTTCCCCAAATTTAGGGTGCATGCCAGACTATAACTGAGTTTCCTCTCATCTATCACAAATCCTTGGATGGAGTCATAGCTTCCTTCTACGGTTCTCATCGTTTTTATTGTTAAC
Source organism: Potorous gilbertii (assembly GCA_028658325.1). Lineage (NCBI taxonomy): Eukaryota > Metazoa > Chordata > Mammalia > Diprotodontia > Potoroidae > Potorous > Potorous gilbertii. Next base: position 348,239,248 of record CM053771.1, on the reverse strand, counting down.
CAATTTGTCACCCTTAATTAAAATCAGATTCAGAATAGAATGTCCCATTGTGGATTTCTTTTCCTCTTAAAGGATGAAATTATCAGAAAGGCATGTGGAAGACCTGTTATCCACTTTGTTGAGAGAGATAGACAGACAGAGAAGAGAGAGATAGAGAGAAAACCAGTAGATGTTTGGATAATGGAATTCCTTCATCACTATGTCTCTGTGCCAGGATTATGATGTTTCCCATACTCCTCATCTATTTCCATTTCATCTAAGTTGACAACAATACATTCCAGTGACAAAATTATTCCTGTGTCTCCATGTACTGACCTTCATCCAGATATACTCTATCATGTTTCTTACTCTGTGGTTCCTGGATTCCTTCACATGATTCTATCTCCTTGACATACAATTCTAGTTTGCCCTTCCTTTTATCCATCTAGTTTCTTTGAATAAGATATAATCATCCTGAACCCTGTTCCAGTCATTGATTTTATCTCATCAATCTCAGTGATTACTGAAAAGTCAAATTTGCCTTCTTCAGTTAGGACCTCTGGTTCCTCTTATTTTGTTGTCTAAATTTTGAGCATTTATGCATTGGCATTTGAGACTGTGGGTTTTACAACTGATTCCTTCCTAGAAATTGGTGTCCTGTGAATTTCTGATTGTCTCATCTAGAGTTATCTTAATTGTTCTTTCTTCATTGAGGCTGGTTTTCTATGTTAATTAGCTTAGCGAATATACACAGGCATTTTTCTCTGTCTGCCATTTTTTTTTACTGCTAAGATGAAACCAAATTAGTCACTAGAGAAAGATGCAGATACTTTATCAATTGAAAAAAGAGAAAGAAAAAGACAATAAATTAGACTATCAACTAAAAAATTAGCAAAGCAACAAATCAAGAAACCTCAACCAAACACAAAAATGGAACTTCTGAAAATTAAGGAAGACATAAACAAAATTTAAAACAAAAATTGTAGTTGATAAAACTAGGAGCCATTTAGAAATATTAAAAATCAATAAATCATTATGTAATCTGAGTAAGGATAGGAAAACCAAATTGCCAACATAAAAAATTAAAAGGAATTATTCATCACAAATAAAGAAGAAATAAAAGAAATTATTAGAAATCATTTTGCCTAATTATATGACAGTGAAACTAATAATTTAGTGAAATGGAGAAATATTTTTTAAAATACAAAATACTCAGATACAGAAGAAGAAATAAATAACCCTATCCAAGAAATAGAATTTGAGCAAGACACAAAAGGAATTCCAAAATAATAGCTTAACAAATCATGACGAACATTATGGAACATCATTGCACCCTAACAAATAATAGAAGGAACAAACATGATTAGTGATGTAAGGAAAACTGGAAGGGAAATTTATATAACTGCAACATTGTAAAGAAAAGCAACTGTGAAAGACTTAAGTATTATGATCAACAAAATGCCCAAAAGAGATTCAAGATGACTGAACATGATTATGTATAAAGCATGATTACTTTCTACCTCTTGGCAGAGAGACGATGAACTAGAGGTGCAGAATACTAATATAACATTCTCAAGCACAGCCGATGTGCGGATTTATTTTGCATGACTATACTTATTTGTTATGAAGGAGAGTTTTTAAATTTTGTGGAAGAGGAAGCAGGAAAGTAGTAGACTGGAAGATAGTGATAATGATACTAATGAAGAAAAGAAATACAATAGCATCAATGAAACATTAATAAAGAATAAAATAAAATTAAGAAGGGGACACAGGTAATCAGAGCATTGTCAGAATGATCAGGTTAAATTGATCAGGTTAAATTTAAAGTTGTATATAATGAGATAAAGCCAAATGGACATTATGGAGGACCTTCAACAGTCCAATCATCTACCTATTTCAATGGACTTCACTCCTACCACTGATAACTCTTTGGATTCATTCCTCAGTGGTTAGCATTTTCCCGTTCTGCCTATATTCTCCTCATTCCAATAATTCCAAACCCCATTCTGATTTTCAAAACAACCCTGTTTTACTATCTCCATTTTATAGATGAAAAACTCTTCCTCTAACCAATCCTGACAGAGTCTAATTCCATATTTGTCGTTTCCTTCCTGTGAATACCTGCCCTATAATACACAAACTTTCTTTCATTGTAGTGTAGGTAGGGATCTACTAATTTTCCCACCCAATGAAAAATAATTAAGAAAAAATTGACTAAATAAATCAGAATCAAGTGAAAAGAGATTCAGTATACCCCTTTGAATCAATCAAAGCCATTACAAACGTGACTTATTTATGCCTTAAGGAATTTGTACAGGGAGAGGTGAGGGGAGGGAGAGTCTATAAACCAGGTAGTGATTTCAGTAGGAAGAAGTAGAGATGAAGGACTAGAGTCATATAAAGTCAAGCCAAGAACTGGTAGCCCTGATCTAACCAATAAAAGGAGAAAGAGAAGGCAGGACCAAGCTGTGTCAAAGAAGGCATTATGATAGAGAGCTATGATATCTGCAAGCATCTTGGAGCTTTAAAAGACCCTGGTTTACACAACAGTTTACCCATTTACTCAAAAATTGAAATAAGTTCAGAGAAAAGGTCAACTCTTTCCCAACTTCTCTACCAGTACCTGTGTAGCCTACAGATATAGTAATGTAATCTGCGGTTTCATTACCTAGTTGTTTCCAGCATCCTGAATTTTTACTTGCCCAAGATCCAGGATCATGGGTAAAGTAAATTTGATCTTGATTCATGCTTCCAGAACTGAAAGAATTGAAAGGAGATGGAGAGAGAGAGGGAGAGGTGAAGTAAAGGCAATGTGATGCTTGATGAAGCCAGAGTCTGTTAAAAAGAAAAAAAGAGGGTTAAAAAAAGGTGGGGTGAAGTGAAGTATCATGGTTAGGATTTTCCTGAAATAGAAGTTTAGGAGACACAGTCAGGAATCAGGACAGAAATGAATCAGCTTCCTCCAGGGTGACAAGGACATTCTAGTAACAAGAAGGGAGTGAGATGAAGCATGTCCAGGGCTTTCATGAAATAAGAGTCTGGGAGATTCAGTCACTCAGGACAGAATTTCCTTCAGGACATGTTTCCTAGCATGAGCAACAAAGTAGTTAGTAAGGAGGCTGTACAAGTGGGACACATGCTATAGATTACTTGTGTTCTATGATATGCTTCCAACTATTCTCCTTGCTTCAAGTCTTTCTAAGCAAGGTGACTTTTTTAAAGCATAGGTCTTACTATGTTACTCCCTGATCCTTGGAATTTCAGTGGCACCTTATCTTCAGGATCAAATATACATGGAAGGAACTGTCCCCTATATGTAGCATGAAGGTACTGTGTGACTTGAAAGAAGATAGAATAGACATCTCTAAATTTTCCCCACCCTACCTCTCATGGAGTTCCTGCCAGAGAAGAAACAAGAGTTCAGAACTGGAGGCTTCTCTATTCTCCTCAGAGGCATACAGAATTGTATTTATCTATTCCCTTAAATATTGTTAATCTAGGAGATGTGATTTTTCAGTTTCATTCTAACTTATGATCACTATTCATTATTGGGGAAGCAGAACCCCAAGCCCTCTATCCAAGGTTTGATCACTTTCCCACCAAAGATAAGTTCCATAATGAGTACACATTGCTAATAGCAAAGAGATCTAAATCATTTTATTAGATTTGATAGCCAAACCCCTCCCTCGCCAAAATCAGAGAAAGTATACATTCTCATATATATATATGAAAATGTACACCAGGCAATACAGAGTTAAGGAGCTCTCCCAATAGAGGGCAAGGTAATTCATCGTAACCGAGAGAGAGAGAGAGTGCTAGATGCCACCCAAGGAAAAGTTTCCCAAAATCTCTAGTCTATCAAGTTGGGGATAGGGTTGTCATGGAGACTGCCAGATCTTCTCATATCTTCCCAGAGTTCCTTTCAGTGACCTGAGGTGGGGTTGGTTACATCTAGCTTGAAGAAGGAAGAAGGGAACCAGAAGTGCCTGATGCAACCACAAAGACAGAAGAGTTTGAAGAAACTAGCTTAAAGAGAACTGAAGAGTTCTCATCTGTCCTCCTTTTGCCAACTTTAGCCTTCCCACAGGCATGAGACATTGGTCTCCATCAATAATGAGAGAGTTCCATACCAGTAGACTTTAGGTCAGGGTTACATATGAAATCTTCATTTCGACATTTAAAATTCTAGATAAACTGACCTCCCTTTCCTGTCTTCTTGCATATGACTTCTGTCCCACACTCTAGAATCAAGATATGCTGGTCGGTGCAGTTCCTCAATCATAACACTCTGTGCCTTTGTTTTGGCCATCCCCCAATCTGAAGTACTCTGCCCCCTCACCCCTGCCCCTTGACTTCCTCTGCTTATTTCAAAACTCAGGTCAAATCCCACCTTCAAAGGAAGCCTTTCCCTATTGTCCTAGCTAGCTTCACCTTCACACATAATGTATATTATGTAATTTAGGTGTTGTTTCTTCTATTAAATTAAAAGCTCTTTGAGGTCAAGTACTATTATTTTCTTTTCCTTGTATCCCCAGCACTTAACAATGTTTAACTCATAGTAGGAATTTAATAGAAACTAGTTTTCATCTTTCCATCACCCTTTGGGTCACTTACAACTTTAATTTTTGGTGATTTCATAATTTTATCTGCATTGTCTTACAAACAGTAGCCTTGTAATAAGTGTTTATTGAATTTAATCAATAGTCATATAGCCATGACATGTGACTCATATATTATATGTGTTTTTGGGCACATCATCTATAAGTCAGTCACTCAAATAAACATTTCTTAAATACCTCTTATGTACAAAGCATTATGGTAAGTACTAATTATTCAAAGAAAGGTAACAGAGAGTCCCTTCCCTCAAAGGGCTCACAATCTAATGGGGGAAGACAACATATAAAAAGAAATTGAAAAGGGTAGAGGAAGTAGAGGAGGCATCTGGATCAGTTTATAGTGGTGGGGCAATAAAGACTTGCAACCAGATGTGAAATAATGAGATGACTGCTCTGCTGCCCTCTCTGATGTCCACCCTATGCCCTCTCCTATCAGAGCTAGAGAGGGCCCCAGGGGCAGGGGGTACTGGGGATGTATGAGTTTCAGAATTAATGTGATCTTAGAGGATGACGAGTTTCTGGAGAGCAGGATGAAGTCCAGAAGATCAACCAGGGTGGAAATGGACATGTATCACATATTTGTGTGTGTGTAAACACACATCTTCATATCTATCACTATTCGATGGTTTATACATATTAAGGCCTATTAAAAGTCTATGTAGGACTTGTCTTTTACAGATGTAAAAACTGATTGGGGTTATAAGAAAAGCAGAGGACCTATTGCCATAGATAACCCAAAGTTAATAGAAACAGCAGGGATACAGTAAAAACAAACAAACCATGAATTTTACTCAGGTTGAGGCTTAGGTCAGATTCTTGTTAGTCTGTAAGGTCGAAAGTCAGCTTCTGAAGGTCAGTGAGGTTCCAATTAAATTCTTTCTAGTTGAACTTTGAGGGATACCACAAGAAAAGGAACAAAAGTATGTAAGAATAGTGATAGCTTTCCCCTCCAAAAAAGAAGTTAGCACCTTTTATATAAAACCACAATAGAGAGGAAATCTGTAAATTCTAAGACAACTGGAATTCATGTATTATGGCTAAGATTTCTTTCAAAAGAAGGATATTTTTTTAAATAGAAGACACCAAATAGATTTTTGGTTGAATGAATAAATGGTTGCTAGCAATGAAATGTTTGTTTTTGTCATTCACTTTTGCCTTTGATGAAAGGTGTTCAGTTGAAAAGGGAGTTCAATTCCTGACCAGCCTGAAATGAGATTTTATTTTCCTCTCAGAAAAGAAGAGATAAACCACCAAAGGAGTTTCTGCAGTTTCCTAAAATTCAATTTATCTGGTGTTCAGACCCCACCCTGCAGTTTTGTCCTTTTAACTTTTTCTCATATATCTATGAATATCTCATAGATATATATCTCATATATCTCATATATCTATGAATATCTCATAGATATATATCTCATATATCTAGAAAAAGGAACTTTTTTTCTTAGTCTCTTAGAAAATAATCTTGAGGAGAAGTATATCTCACAGGAAAAGTGTAAATGAAATACTTTTGAGAAAAAGTCAGTATTTTATTTTTTGAAGGAAAATATTGAACTTTTCTGAATGATTGTTGAAATTTAATTGTCTCGTAAATTTAAAAGCAAAGTCCCTAAAAGGAGAAAGGAAATAGGATAGACTGTAATGTTGAAAATTCTCAGGTAAGAAATCAAACTGAAAAATGTTTTATGTGACAAAGAAGGGAATGATGCCTGTAAAACTTAGATGCTTCACCTGTGATTTCCCAAAAGCAAGGTTTTATAGTGGATTTTAGATTTATAAGAAAATAGTGCTAATTGGAGAGATAGTGCAGAAAAAGTGGAGAAAAAGGAAACTAGTTCCCAAACATCTAAAATACGATTTTGAAGCAAAGAAGCATAAAGTTATGAAACTGAGTTGCTCTTAATAAAAATGCAAGTCCATAGTTTGCAACAACTAGTCTGAAATTGGCTAAAGAATTCAAAGGTAATTTAAATCGGCAAAGTATAGTTTTGAAGTTCAAGTAAAAGACAATAATAAACATATAGATATGCTTTTGGCATTACTAAGCAGAGAAGTTAAAGGGCCATTATACACATGCTTTCAGAAAGACCTACATGAACTGATGCAAAATGAAATGAGCAAAACCAGGAGAACATTACACATAGTGACAACAACATTATGCAATGAAGAACTGTGAGTGACTTAGCAATTTTTAGCAATAATAGTTTTAGACATTCCCAGAGGATTCATGATGAAACTGCTATCCACCTCTGGATAAAGAATTGATAAACTATGAATACAGACTGAAATATACTATATTTCACTTTATTTTTTTGTTGTTGTTCAAGCCTTTTCATACAAAATGACCAATACGGAAATGTTTTACATGATTGCACATGTATAACCTATATTAGATTGCTTACTGTCTCAGGGAGGAGGGCGGGAAAAATAGACTTTGGAACTCAAAGCTTTAAAAAAAAGTATTAAAATTGTTTTAACATATATTTGGGGAAAATAAAATATTTTTTAATTAACAAAGTTCCATGGATTACTATGTTTTCACATTTTTTAATAGAAATGAGTATTATATTTTTCAAAAGCCTTTTCTGCATCTATTGATGTGGGAAAGAACTATGTGATTAAATTTTATTGTTTTTATTGTAGATTTTATCAGTTTAATTGATAGTTTTCCTAATACTGAAACAGTCCTACATTCCTGGTATAAATCTTAACTGGTCATAGTGTATGATCTTGGTAATATATTGCTGTATATGCTTTGTCAGTATTTTATTTAAAATTTTTCCATGAAGACTCATTAAGAAAAATTGTCTACAGTATTCTTTCTTTGTATTTGCTCTCCTTGATTGGTGTCAAAAACCATATTTGTATCATAAAAGCAATTTCATAAGATTCTTTAACCAATTTTTTCAAATAATTTATATAGTATTGGGATTAATTGTTCCTTAAATGTTTGGCACAATTCACTTGTAAATAATCTACTCCTGGAAATTTTTTCTTAGGGGAGGTCACTGATGGCTTGTTCAATTTCTTTTGCTAACATTGGGTTATTTAATATTCTATTTAACCCTTTAGTAATCTGGGAAGTTTATGTTTTACAAACTTTTATTTTATTTAGATTGTCAGTTTTCTTGGCATATTATTGAGCAAAATAAAGTATCTCCTAATAATTGCTTTAATTTAATCTTCATTGGTGGTGAATTCGCTCTTCTAATTTTGTTTTATACTGGTAATTTGATTGTTTTTTTTTTAATCCGATTAACCAATAGTTTTTCTCTCATTATTTTTTTCTATAACCAGCTGCTAGTTTCATTTATTAGTTCAATAGTTTTCTTACTTTCAATTTTATTAATCTCTCCTTTGATTTTTCAGGATTTTGGTGTTTATTTGGGGGATTTTAATTAGTTTTTCTAATTTTTTTTAGTTGCATGCCCAGTTCATTAACCTTCTCTTTCTCTCTTTTATTGATGAATACTTTTAGAGATGTAAAATTTCCTCTCAGTACTGCTTTGGCTGCATCCCACAAATTTTACCAAAATTATTAGTTGTTTCCATGATTCGTTCTTTGACCCATTCGTTTTTTAGGATTAGATTATTTAGTTTCCAATTAACTTTTAATCTGTGCTTTTATTAAGTGTACTTTATTAAATATAATTTTATTGCATTACTATTTAATATGAGTACTTTCTATATTATTTATGGTTTTCTGCCCTTGGTTATGAAGTTTTATACTCTAATAAATGATAAATGGTAAATTTTTGTGAAGGTGCCAAAGGTGAGGAAAAGGTAAACTCCTTTCTCTTCCCATTCAGTTTTCTTCAGAGTACCATCATACCTAACTTTTCTAAGATTCTATTGATCTTGACTTCTTTCTTATTTATTTTATGGTTAGATTATCTAGGTCTAAAAGGTGAAATTTTGTGATCTTCTACTAGTAAGTTTTACTGTCTGTTTCCTCCCATAATTCATTTACCTTCTTTTTTAAGAATTTGGTTGCTGTGCCACTTGGTACATATGTACTAAGTATTGAAATTGCTTCGTTGTCTATGCATCCTTTTAGCAAAATATAGTTTCCCTACTTATTCCATTTAATTAGGTCTGTTTTTGCTTTTTCCTTTGTCTAAGATCATGCCCTTTTACTTCAGCTGAAGCATAATAGATTCTGCTCCATCTCCTTAATAACTCTGTATGAGTCTGTTGTGTTTCTTGTAAACAACATCTTCCATTCTGCTATGTGCTTTTGTTTTATGGATGAATTCATCTAATTTACATTCACAGTAATGATAAATACCTGTACATTTTCCTCCACCTTATTTTCTTCCATTTATCCTTTTCTCTCTCTTTTTATCTTGATCCTACTCTCGTCTGTTTTGTTTTTGACCACTGTCTTCTTTTATCTGCTCTCCCTTTTATCACTCCCATTTTCTCTTCACTCCTTTCCCTCCTACTTCCCTATTAGGTAAGATACATTTCCATTAACAATTGAATATGTATTTTCTGTTTTTGAATCAATTTAGATGTGAATGAAGTTCAAACATTGTGCTCCCCATCTTTCCTTTTAAGAGCTCTTCCTTGTGTATCTCTTTTATGTGAGATAATTTTCCCCATTCTTCCTTTCCCACTCCCCTTCTTCTAGGATGTCGCTGGGGAACCTGTGCCCTTGAGACCACGTGTGACCCTTTAGATCCTCTAGTGTGGCCCTTTGACTGAATCCAAACTTCACAGAACAGTTCTGTGTTTTTGGAAGTTTTCATTTTGGGATTTATTTTGGTTGATAATTGGTTGGTTTCTTTTAGAATTAAATAACTTTTTCTTGAATATTGTCTTTAATTTTCATCCTTTTTTCAATGTCATTTATGACTGCAACAATTTTTAGTTCATTGTCATCTATAAAGGATGTCTTTAATATATCTACTATTTTGCATTTGTTTATAAAGGTTCCATAAAAGTCCTGTTTCCACTCATTAATCTTAAAGGATATATCATAGTTAATTTTTCTAAAATTGTATCCTCCATGAATTAGATCACAACATAAACATTTTGCCATGTAATGCATCTATGTTAAGTATTTATGTTAATCTTACAATCAGTAAACAATACTTTATTAACACTACTTTACTGAGCTTTGAGGATATGAAGAAGGAAAAACAATGATACATCCTTCAAGGAATTCGTGGTTCAGTGGAGGAGAAAATATTCAAATAACTAAAAATATAAAAACATATATGATATGAATGAAATGGAAGGCAGTAGAAGTGTAAAGGACTTAGAAAAGTCTTCCAGAAAATGTGGTTTGAGCTGAGTGTTAAAGGAGAGAATCCAGGAAATGGAGATAAGAAGGGACAGCAATGAGGGACAGCTGCTGAAAAGGCTGTTAGGAAGTGGAGTTGTTGTGTGAGTGGAATAGCAAATTATAAAGTGTTGCAGGATTGTAGAGTAGATAGAGGAGCCCAAGATTTAAGAGTACTGGAAAAGCAGGAAGAGACCAGATTGGGAAGGGCTTTAAATGCCACATGTAGCTTTTAATCCTGAAAGGTTAATGGGAAGTCACTGCAGTTTATTGTGTATGGCTGAGATGTATGTGACATGGCAAGATCTGAGCTTTAGGTAAATCACTTTTGCAGCCAAGTAGCATATAGATTGGAATAGAATTAGACTTAGGGCAGGGATATCAACCAGAAGGTTATTGTAATAGTCTGAATAGATGGATCTGCACCAAGGTGGTGTCTGAGTGAGCAGAAAGAAATGGACAGAGATGAAATTAAAGGGAAAATTATAAGACTTGACAACAAATTGTATATGTACTGTAAGTGCATGAGGAAATAAAGACAACACCAAGTTAGCGAGAGAATGATGGTGGCCTCAACGACAATAGTCCTGTCATTCCCTTTTCATCTTTTGTTATACTCCTGTACTTTTATATCTTCTTTTAAGTCTTTTTTCTAACAAGCATTTTTATCTCTATTTCAAATCTCCTCATTTAAAACTAAAAAACAAAACAAAACAAAATCCTACCAGCAATTATAGCAGTCAAATAAAACAAATTAATACATTGTTCATATCCAAGAGTGTATGTTTTATTTACATCTTAAATCTATCACCTTTCTTGTCAGGTGATGAGTAATAAAGCACAAGATCAGTCCTGTAGAATAATGTTTGGTGATTGCTTTAGAGTCCAAAGTTGTTTGCTTTTACAATGTGGTTTTTATTGTATAAATTGTTCTTCTAGCTGTGCACACTTCAGTCTGCAGCAATTCATGTTACTCCTTTATTTGCATTTCAGAGTTTCCACTCAATGTCTTTTCATCAAGAAAGCTTCGGATTTCTCCATTTTATCAATGTTTCATTTTTCCCCCACAAGATTGCACCCAGTTTTTCTGGGTAAGTTACTTCTGGTTGTAAGTATCCTTTAGCCTTTTTGATATTACAAGTTCTCTTATCCTTATTGTGATAGCTGTCAAATCTTGTATGCTCCTGATTGTGGGACTTGCACTCTGTTTCTGGATGATTGCAGTATTTTTTCTTTTACCTTTAAGGCTTGGGTTTTGACTCTGATATTCTTGGGAATTTTCATTGTGATAGTTCTTTCAAGGAGTGACTGATAGATTCTTTCTATTTTCTCTTTGCTCTCTAATTCTAATAAATCTGGTCATTTTTCATACTATATATTTACATATATGAATTTAATATTATGCATTTATATTTTCACATTATATTTTATAATCCTTAAAATATAATATCCATGGCCATTTTTAATCCTGAATTTCAGGTATTGCAATATTTCTTCAAATAGCTTTTCTTAATATTTTCCAGGTCAGTTCCTTTTTGAGATAATATCTTTTCTTCTATTTTTTAAACATTTTGAATATTTCTTGTTTTTCCATTAATTTCTCTTTGGTCTATTTTAACTTTCAAGGAATCTATTATTTGGGTAAAGTTTTATAACTTTTGTATTGAACTTATAAATTTTCTCATAAGTCTTTCTTTCAGTACTGTCATTTATTTTCCAGTTTTTAAAGTCTTAAAAAACACCCCTTGCTTAATTTCTTCCAGAAATTCTAGTTAACTTTGTGCTAGTTATTTTTTCATTTTTAAGATTTTGAATTTCCAAATTTTTCTCCATCTCCCCCCTTCCTACCTCCCCAGGACAGCATGCATTCCAACCACCCCTCTCCCCAATTTGTCATCCCCTCTTCTATCACTCCTTTTCTCCCATCCCTCTCCCCTGTATTTTCCTGTAGGGCAAGATAGGTTTCTAGATTCATTTTTAAAGCTTTGAGTTCCACATTGCTTCCTTCCTCCCTCATTGAGACATCAAGAAATTCCATATATCAAACATGTGTAGCCATGCAAAACACTTTCATAATAGTCATGCTGCAAAAGACTAACCTCTTTCCCTCTATCCTGCCCTACTCTCCATTTATTCCATTCTCTACCTTGACCTGCCCCCCCTACAATAGTGTTTGCTTCTGATTACCCTTTTCTTCAATCTTCCATCCCCTCTATTATTCTCCCTCTCATTTCCCCCTGCCTCCCCAGGTTAAGAGAGATTTCCATTCTCAATTGAATGTGTGTTATTCACTCCTTAAGTCAAATTTGATGAGAGTAAGGCTCATTTATTCCCTCTCACCTCCTCCCTCTTCCCCTCCATTTTAAAAGCTCTTTCTTGCCTCTTATATATGATATGATTTAGTACATTCTACCTCTCCTTTTCTCTTTCTCCCAGTACATTCCTCTTAGCACTTAATTCTATTTTTTAGGTATCCTTCCTTCATTTTCAGCTCACCCTGTGCCCCATTCATATACAGTCATACATACAAATTTTCTTATCCCTATAGTGATAGCTGTCAAACCTTGTATGGTCCTGATTGCATACATGCACACATATACATATATACACATGCCCACACACATATTCATAAACATACCTATACATATAGACATACACACATGTCCTTTACATGTACTCTTTCATCCAGTGTCACTAACCTGGTTGTTCCATGAATAGGACATTACACCTCTAGGCTCCAGACATTTTCTCTGGCTTTAAGAGAAGACATTTAGAATTAGAGACTCTCTTTAGGGAGAGGTTCCTGAAGGGAAAGGAAAGAAAGAATACCAAGAGGTAGAGGAACCAATGCCTTGAACTTCTACCTATTTCTAGTCTGCATCTCTAGAGACTTGGTGAACCCTTGGATGATATTGGCTCGCATACTTTCTGCCTCTTGTCTCTTTCCCTCTCTCTTTTCTTTCTTTCTCTCTCTCTCTCTGTCTTCCTGACTCTATCTCTGTCTCTATCTCTGTTTCTCTCTGTCTCTGTCTTTTTGTCTCCCTTTCTGTCTCTGCCTCTATCTGTCTGTCTATCCATTTCTCTGTCCCTTTGTCTCTCAGACTCTGTCTCTGTCTTTTTCTGTCTCTTTGTCTCTTTCTGTTTCTCTGTCTCTCTCTCTCTCTATTGGATAGCCTCCTAGGGGAGACGGGGAGAAAAAAGGGAAAGAGACAGAGAGAACTAATTCACTGAGAGCATTGGTACATCTTATCAGTCCCTCTGGACCCTTTGGATGGAGGGTACAGCCAAGGACTCCAGGGCTTGTATATAAAGAGTGGTCTCAGCACAGGTTTTTTGCTCATTTCCCACCAGTTGTGCTGCTTTTTGGACTTCTTTGGAACTCTTCATCATGCCCCAACTGGTAGTATCTTCTTCCTCCCCCTCACCTTTTCATGTCTTTCCATATGTCTTTCCTTCTTTCAGTGTCTTAGCACATTATATTTTAAGATCCTTGAGGTAAGAGACTCTTTTTGTTTTATTCAAATCTTCAGCACTTAGTAAGATACTTGACACTAATCGGAGCTTAACAAATGTTTATTGACCAACTGACTTTGTTATGTTATGTACTTTATATTCTCATCTATATAACTTTTCTGATTTCTGTTTTCTATTGGCTTGGGTAAATAGATTTATTTGAGTTCACTATGTGGGATGGTCTTTTTTTTAACTGACATTTGATGGAAAAGGATTCAAACTTTTGGATATATGGCTTGGGACACCCTTTCCACACTGAAGGGATAGCAACCAGGAGAGTATCTTGAACCTAAAAATTATCACCCTTAAGCTATCAGTATTGAGAAGGGTAAATCATATCTGATTCTAGTCCAGTAAACTCTTTCTGAGGAAAGCAGAATGACCATCCTTGTGCCCCCTCTAATACCAATCTCCTGTCCCCCTCCTGGCAGGAATAAAAATCTCCCTTGGCAAAAGGTGGGTAGAAGAGACTACAAAGATATCTATTCATCCCTCCTTGTAAGTTATATTTAGACTAACATACATAAACTGCATAGGTGCCAAATGGACACACGCACATACACATTCACATACACACTCCCTATACATCTCCTTCTACCCCCCTCACTTTTCATGGCCCCTATATGTATACTGAGTCTATATATGGTGAGGACACTATCTTTTTGTGTGACTTGAAGAGAGGCAGAATAGACATCTCTAGTCTCTTCTCCCCAACCATCCTCCCAGGGAAACTTTCATTCCTGCCAGGAGAAGCAGGAAATTGGATCTGGAGACCACCATCCTCAGAGAGAGGGGATACCTATCTGCTTAAATATTATTAATCTGGGAGATAACAAGTTTGAGCTAACTTCTGATCACTTTATCCTTTTCAGGAACTGCGGGTACCTTAAGCTCCATATCCAAAGCTTGATGCCCTTCCACACCAATAGCAGTTCTGCAGTGAGCACACATAGCAAATTATCAAAGAAACCTATTTATTCAAATCAGTAGTAAAACAGAAACCAGAGAAAGTATGTATAGAAAATATCTACCAGAGAGTACATAGTGAAGGAACTCTTCTTTTGGGAGAGAGATAACTCAGCTTAATAAAGAGAGGCCTAGATCTCACCCATGGGAAAATCCCCAAAGTTTTTAGTGTATCAAGCTGGGAATAAGGACATAATGGAGACTGTCCACTTTTATCTTATCTTTCCAGAGTCTTTTTCTTTAGTAATCTGAAGTGACATTAGCCTCTTCTATCTCTCTTGATGCTTAAAAACTGGCTTGATGTTCAGAAGAAGCTTAAAGGTTGATGAGTATCAAAGGTCTTGAAGTTCCAAAGTTCCAAAAGAGGGACTCCCTCCAGTGGAGGAATGTCCGAGAACTGAATTCTCACCCCTCATGTAGTTCTGGGCATTCACCAGTGAGCAAAGAAACCCATTCCAATGGGCTTTGGGACAGGGTATATGTATGTATGCATGCATGTGTATATGTATGTATCTGTCTGTCTGTCCATCTGTCCATCTGTCTATCCAATCTTTCTATATAAATTTATCTATATAGACATATCCCCTCCTCACTCTCTTTATCTATCCATCTGTCTATCTATCTATCTATCTATCTATCTATCTGTCTGTCTGTCTGTCTGTCTGTCTGTCTATCTATCTATCTATCTATCTATCATCTCTATCTCTCTAGCTATTCAATATAGCTATATTTCTGTTTCCATGCCTAGGCACCACAAAAAGAACTACTATAAATATTTTGTAAATATGATTCTTTTTTCTTTTTCTTTGATCTCTTTGGTGTATAGACGTAATAGTAGTATTAATGGATCAAAGGGTATGCACAGTTGAATAGCCCTGTGGGCATAGTTCCAAATTGCTTTCCAGAATGATTGGCTTAGTTCATGGCTCCACCAGCAGCACATTAGTATACCTTTTTCTTTCCCACATATGCATTCTAGCATTTGCAATTTTCCCTTTTTGTTTCCTTAGCCAATCTGATAGGTATAATGTGGTACCTCAGAATTGTTTTACTAGATTTATTTAATTATTAGTTATGTGGAGCCTTTTTAATATGACTGTTGATGACTTTGATTCCTTCCTCTTAAAACTGCCTATTTATATTCTTTGACCAATTTTCAATTAGAAAATGTCTTATCCTTGTAAATTTGACTATTCTACTATATGTTTGAGAAATAAGATCTTATCAGAGAAAAATGTTACAAAGATTCGCTCTCCCCCCAGTTTCCTGCTTTTCTTCCAATTTTAAACATATTGATTTTATTTGTACAAAAGGTTTTTTTAAAATTTATTTTGTTTTCAACATTCACTTCCATAAAATCCTGAGTTCCAAATTTTCTCCCCATCTCTCCCCTCCCCCACCCCAAAATGCCTTGCATTCTGATTGCCCCTTCCACAAATGTGCCCTTCTTGCTAAGACCCCCTCCCTTCCCTTATCCCCATCTTCTCTCTTGTCCTGTAGTGCAAGACAAATTTCTATACCCCATTACCTGTATTTCTTATTTCCCAGTTGTACACAAAAACAATTCTCAACATTTGTTCCTAAAACTTTGAGCTTCAATTTCTCTTCCTTCCTCCATCTCTACCCATCCCCACTGAGAAGGCAAGCAATTCAATATAGGTTATATACGTGTAGTTTTGCAAATGACTTCTATAATAGTCATATTGTGTAGGACTAACTACATTTCCCTCCATCCTCTCCTGCCCCCATTTCTTCTATTCTCTCTTTTGACCTTGTCCTTCCCCAAGAGTGTTTACTTCTAATTGCTCCCTC
>CM053771.1:348199601-348222578 GCA_028658325.1 Potorous gilbertii | reverse complement strand
CCTCTGGTCGAGCTGCCTCTGCCGCAGTGGCTGCCTCTCGAGGGGGTCCGAGTCCCGGAGATACCCCGCTCCCCTCTCAGCCCATCTCTGTCACTGACCTGTGCGTCTGTGGGTGGAGGGACCTTCGCGGCCACTGGAGATTACAGTCCCTGAAGCCTGCTTGGATCTGCTCGCTCCTCTCAGTGCCGCGCAGCCGGGGCAGGGCAGGGGAGGGCTCCACAGGGGAGGGCTCCGCTCCAGTCCAGGGCGCGATGGACCCCTGGGGTCGGCTTTTCAGGGCTCTCTGCAACGGAAATCTCCTTCACTGTGTTTCTGCGCGGCTTCCACTGTTCCAGAATTAGTCAGGAGTTCTTTTTAGAGGAAATCCATGGGCTGTGGGTTCAGAGCTAGCAAATGTGAGTCTTTCTACTCCGCCATCTTGGCTCCGCCCCCGATTCTAGTGATTTTGACTATCGGATGAAGTCAAATAATGCCACCTAAGCAACATCTTTTGACTGGCTAAAAAATTCAGACACAACACAACTCTGGGTCTATGTATAAAAAGAGCAGTTAGTCTAAGGTAAACTCAAAAAAAAAAATCAGAGTATGTCAAGTATTGATCCAAAATAAAATTATGAGATTCAGAGAGAGGAAGGGAAAAGAGACAAAACTAGTAGGACATAGTCCATCCAGCCAATACACACAGAAGACAAACAGAAGGGAGAAAGCAATTTCAGGGAGAATTACCCTTCATGATGGAGAAAAGTACCAGCTATGAACTAAGGTCCAAAAGTACCAACCCTTGGAACCCAGAAGAGGGAACTTAAAATAAACTTTATGAGGAAACTATAAAGGGAGAAAAAGATTTCCACTAGCCATAAGTTATAAGCTACCATTTTGCTACATATGTGCATCATTGCCATTGTACTTTAAATTAGTGCCCACTATTCTCAGGAACTTGAAGTATATTTGTGAAAGCATATGCTCCATGATTTGGAGGTTTTTTGTATGAAGCGTTCTTAGTAAATGCATTTTCTAATGGAGTTAACTCATTATTATTGACAAGAAAAATACTGGTTTATACTTCCAGATTTAGAAACCCCAGGGTTATGCCTAAAACATAGTTAGCCCTCTGTGGATCCCAACCTCCGAAAGTGAGTTCCCATTTGGGGAAGTAGCCTCAAAAGGACTACTATTCTAGAGTGAGGGGTATCTAAGATAATTTTAGGGTTGTCTATATTTAGGGACCCACAAGGGTCCCTAATGTCATCCAGGACATTTATTTGTGAATATTTTAGTTTTCAGGTATCCATTAGAGAAAAAAATATTTTTTTCTCTTTTTTTAAACTGTAATAGTCTTCTATGAGTTTCCTTACAAGCTATACCACTTCCTTTGAAATAATTTTTGCTTGTTTGAATGCTCAAGTACTGATTATTGTTGAATTTCTATGCTTATTTGTTAAAATGATTTAGCCACTGATAGCTCAATAAATGACCTTTTTGCTTCCATTTTTTGCTTTTAAGCAGACCTAAACTGCTTGCTTTATTGAACTAGAGTCCACATAGTATCCTTTCCCTTAGTAGTTAATATTATGACTAATAAAATAACATGTAATTGGTATTGAACTTTCTTCTTAGCATTAAAATTTTTAGTATTAGTGATATTAATAACCCACCTGATCTCGTTAGTCAATGATTAACAAACTGCTACCAGATTATGTCTCCATCCTAGTGAGTCCAAAACCCTGGCTGTCAGTATTCTATCTGCAGGTTGCATCCTGAGCTCTGTCTCTTCTCCCTCTTGATGATATCATCAGCTCCCAAATATTCAACTGTCATCTCTATGTTGATGATTTTCACCATAAGCAGATGCTTATCCTGCTCTGACCTCTCTGTTGACTCCTAAAGTCACACCTCCAACTGCTTACTGGACACTCAGTTTAGATTAGTTGTAATCATCTTAAACTCAATATATCCAAAACTGAACTCATCACCTTTCTTCTAAACTCCGCCTCTCTACTAAATTCTCTATTATTGTCAAGTCCCCCACGTTGAACCCTCTAGGTGTCATCCTCACCTCCTCTCTATCTCTCATCCCTTCCCCCACATCCAATCTGTTGCTAAGGCCTATCAATTTTACCTTTGCAACATACCTCAAATACGCCCCCTTCTCTTCTCTAATGCTGCCACTACCCTAGTGTAGGCCCTCATCACTTCATGCTTATACTATTGCAATATCCTGCTCATTAGTCTGCCTGCCACCAATCTCCTTCCACTCCAACCTATCCTCCATTTAATCACCAAAGTGATTTCCCCCTATGCCACTCCCCTCTTCAATAAACTCCATTGGCCCCTTATCACCTCCAGGATCAGATACAGATCTTTTGTTTGGCATTCAGTGCACCTTACAGCCTACTCTCAGCACCACACACTCCCAGCTTTCCAAGCTTCTTGGACTTAGCACTTCTTGCCCTATATACTTTTCAGTCCAGTAACGGTGATCTCCTTGTCGTTCCACAACTAAGACATGCCATCTCTCAACTCTGGACATTTGCTCCCCACATGCCTGGAATGATCTCCTTCCTATCTCTGCATCCCAGCTTCCTTTGCTTCCTTCAAGTTCAGTCTAAAATCCACTAAAATCTGCAGGAAACCCTTCTCAACTTTTCTTAATTCTAGTATCCCCTCTCTCTGTTAATTATGTCCTATTTATTCTACATATGACTTGTTGGTCTGCTTGTGGTCTCCCCTGTTAGACTGTGAGCTCCTTCAAGTCAGGGACTATCTTTTCCCTCTTTTTTGTATCCTTAGGGCTTCTGATAGTACCTAAGATACAGTAGGTATTTAATAAATGCTTACAAAGTTGAAGGGGAAGAGCTAGGAATAGGGGACATCCAGTGAAATGATTGCAGAGCACTTGGAGGTGGGACAGTGTACGAGTATACTACTGGCATCCAGTTCAAGGTATCTGAAAAGTAGTTGGAGATGCAAAAATGGAAGTCAGCAAGGAAATTGGATTTAAGAATCATCAGTGGAGAAGTGATAATTAAATCCATAAGAACTGGTGAGATCATCAAGTGAAGTAGTATAGAAAGAAAAGAAAAGGGCTTAGGACAGAGTCCTGTGTGACACAAATGGTTATTGGGTGTGATCTGGATGAGAATTCAGCAAAGAAGATTGATAAGAAACAGTCCCATACATGAGAACGGTACCAGGAGTAGTGTCCAAAAAACCTAGAGAAGAGAATTGGTGATCAGTAGTGCCAAAGGCTGCAGAGAAGTCAAGAAAAATAAGGATCGAGAAAAGGCCATTGGATTTGTCCATTCAGATCATTAGTAACTTAGGAGAGGGCAGTTTTGGCAAAATGACAAGGTCTGAAGTCAGATTATAGAGGGTTGAGAAGAAAGTGAGAGCAGAGGACATGGACGTTTCTATTGCAGATGCCCTCCTCAAGGTGTTTAACCGCAAAGGGCAAAAGAGACCTCTACCTTCTGGCTTCCTTGGATTCCTTCAAGTTCCCGCAAAATCTAATCTTTTACAAGAAGCCTTTCCCAGTTCTCCTTATTGTTAAGTGCCTTCTGTTTGTTGAATATCTTCAATATATCTTGTACATATCTTGCTTGTACATAGTTATTTGCATGTTGTCTCCTCCATTAGACTGTGAGCTTCTTGAAAAAAGGGATTGTCTTTTGCCTTTCTTCATATTCCCAGAATTTAGCACAGTACCTGGCACCTGGCACATAATAGATGCTTAATAAATATTTATTGACTGATGGATGTGGTAGACACTTAATAAGTGCTTATAGATGGTCAATTTTTAATGTCAGTTTACTATTGTTTTTGTCAAATTTAATGCTATTTCTTATTAAAATATAATACTAGAGATAGATGAAGGTAGTTTATTCTAATCCATATTTATGCAAAATATCCTTGGGCTAGTATCACAAAGGCTAGTGGTCCTCAGTTATCATCCTGATGTTCTATCCTAAAGAACTGTAGCATTCTTTGACTGAACCTAGCAGTTTATGAAATGAGGACATATTGATTCAATTACTTTTTGAAAAGCTGTTTCTTTTCTTATTTCTATCCAGAAAACTGCCATTAAAGGAAGAAAATGAAAAAGAGGTTTTAAACCCAGAAATTATAGAAGCAAAAATTTCCCTTGATATAACTCAGTCAAAAGAAGATAGCAAAGCGTAACAAGAAGACTATCACAGCAAAAACAACGGCAAATTCAAACTGAAGTGACCCTGTAACCAAAACTATACAGCTTACCTTAATTTCTTGGGCAACTTTTTCTATCAATACCCTATAGAGATGATCAAACTATTTTGGTCCAAAAATACCTTTATATTTTTGTTTATTTTGCCTCCATGTGTATTCCTGGCTGACAATTTTAAGATATCATTTTGATCAATCCAGTGAGGTAGTGCAATTTATTACGAAGCTGAAATTTATAAGGAAATGCATTATTTGAAATATAATTCTAGCCAGAGTCTATATTCTAAGTAAGAGAAAATCATAACTTCAACTTAAACTAATAAGAAAAAAACTGTTTTGTTTTCTTGAATCTGATCTTTTAAAAAATATATATATATACATATATATGTATATATACGATCACCTTGAGGTCATTTGATTATAATGAGAAATTTGACCTACCTGTGACCTAGAAAGATATTCTAATTATTGATGGTCATAACTGACAAGACTTGAGATTTCTATGTAACTACAGTGCACGTCCATGATTGATCTCTAATAGAGTGAAAAACTAATCAGCATGGGATACAAATCAAAACGATTATATTTTGATGAAAGACATTGTTGCCATATTAAAATGTGTGACTTAGAAAATCCTTTGTTTTTTGTTAGACACATTGCGTTTCCATTATGAAGAGATAATGTTTAAACTGAAACCTAAAAACCAAAATGAAAACAGACTTATGGTTTGGGCTTCAAATGAGTTTAAATGGAAACATTCAATTTGTTACCTTACCTGAACACATATACGTATTTACGTTGTTTTCATTTTATTTTATTTTCAGTCTTTTTATCAGATCAAGGAGCCATGATTTTCAAATATGTCAAAGACACTGCCTGCATTTTTTACAGATGTATTCTTAATCTTTGTCATGCATATTTTAAGACTGTACTTTACCAACTTTTAAAGTCTGTTCATAAATGATTTGAGGTAAAAAGAAATATAAGAAATACAATTTGACTAAAATTCAAAAAAAACTTTAATAGGTAAATATTTTATGTTTCATTCTTTGTATTTGTATCTTCACACATTAACACAGTGCCAACACAGAGTAGGCACATAGTAAATGCCTGTCGATTGGTTGATTAATACGTAGTGTAAGTCAAAATATCTTTCTGGTAAGCATATTTTTACAATGAATATTAATTTTATTCAGTCTAAATATAGTAGCTTAGAGATATAATCTCCTGATCAGTTATCATTTCTCTTAAAATCCTTATATATTCAATATAGATATACTAATGTCACTGTTTAAAATCGTATTATTTTAATCCCTAATTCAGAATAAATTATAAACTATGCAAAGCTCCCAAAGGAAAAAAAACACTGATTATTAAATTTGGCCTTTATACAAGGCAAATTAACTCTGTATAGCTCTAAATAGAAATACACCCATAAAAAAGATACATGTATATATATGCTATATATGTGTTTGTGTTTATACACGTACACACATGACTACATGTATATGTAAATATCTATATCCATTGGGAGCAAGTTTTAAAATATTCCTACTCCCAAAGTATCAAAATTCTCTTCAGCATTTCAAGTGATGTTCTTTAACTCTAATTTTGAAATGGTAGAAGGCATCTTCCTCATCTTTGACTGCTTAGAGAAATTATCCTAAAAGAGCACTGGGTGAATTTTAAGACCTGTCAAGAATGGCTGCTCTGGAACTTTGTTGTCTTAAAGTAATGGATAAAGTATTATGACAGCAGGAAGCTCCAGCTTCAGTTTCAAATCAATTGCCTAAAATATCAAGTGAAGCAAAGACCACTAATTTTTTTAACCATTCCACTACCATTTTGGATATTGGTAAGAAAGAACTAATTTTTACGGCATTGAGATGCTGATTAATCACAGTTCCAAAATGGAAATTAGAGCTAAAAAATCACTCCTGCATATTTACTATGAAATTTTCTCAAGAAAGAATATTGTTATGACCATAAAACTGCTACAGATTATGTCCATATTGCAAATCAATTAAACCATCCTTATAGACTTGACTGTGTAACCAGTTGTTTGACTAACAACAGTCAAAATAATTGAGATAGTTTGTGGTTTTGGAGATTAATTTTTCCTGAATTAGGCTCTAAATTGTCAAATTAATGACAGTGATGGAAGTCGAAAAGGTGAAATGTCTAGATAACATGTTTATCTCTGTAACACCTATGAGTCTGTCTGGGCTACAGAGAGTTGGGTGACTGGTGCTTGAGCCTTTCTGCTCCCTTTCCCTTCTGGAAGGGGCAAAGTTGAACCCTTCCTAAGGCTTCTCCATCTTCCCTCTAAGGAATAGTGGTTGGAGGGAGGTAGTTTGTGGTGTAGTCATTTTTTCAGTCCTTTCTCCTTTCTTCTCCGGAGATTTAATCAGTCATACTCTGTTATAACAATTAGCTCATTTTTTGCTAAAATTAAACATTCAGGTGGTCCCTTTCTAAGCTATTTTATGGAATTGATATGAAATGAAAATTTATTAATGCAATCTTAATAACCCAGAGCCTATTAGAATTAGTCAAATTTAGGTAGAGCTTTGCCTCTCTGCCATAATTATTTTTTTTTGTATCTCCAGTAATCCTTAGCTACCTCCATTCTCCTTTTCTCAACATAGACTAAGTATACAGTACAAATTTTCATGACCAAACTTAAGTTTCTTTATTTATGAAGCAAAATCAAGATACAGGAAACACGTAAAAGAAGAAAAAAGATTATAAAACAATATCCGGTATTGAACAGGCACAGGAAGGGGAAGACGGGAGAAAAGAAGACCTTTTGGAATTTCACTCAGTCCTTGAAGAACAAATTACAATTCACTGCAAAATGCCTGAAGGAGTCCTGAATAAGGGAAACTTCTTCCCACCTCAGTGTATTAAGTCCTATGTGGAACTGAGAATGCTGTCTTAACACTCTGGATGCTGCTTAGCTCATGCAGAGAACTTCTTTCAGTCTGTGTGTCTTTTTCAGAATTCCCAAATGTGATTCCAAGTAGGCCTTCCAACTCATATTGTTATAGTCAGAAAAACTCCCAGGGCTGAGAGGAAATGCTTGTCCTTCTGAAACACAACTCTCAGAATGCCAGTCAGTTCTCTAGCCCATTTTTATACTATACTTTTACTAAACTCTGAGAAAGAGAGACAGGGAGAGATGAGAATGTTGTTTTTCTCACTTCCTTGGGCTATGCGTGAAAGGTCAGTCAATGGAATTTTTTTTCTTTCTATTCATAGTTCTGCTTCTTGCCACTCATAAAAGATGACAATCTGAGATGAATAGTATCTGGGGCTAAACACAGGCATTTCTGGGTATAATCTATTTTTTCCTAAGTGGTTCATATCTCTTGTCCTTAGAATCAGTGCCATGTAAGATCAAGACTAAACCCTGACTGATTTTTTACACTGCAGTAGAAAAGTTTCCTAATAAAAGATGGCTTAGTGATTTGTAAGATAAACATAGAACTGAAATAACATTTTTTCTCAATTTTCTTTTCTTATTTTAGACAAGTTACACAGATAGCTGTAGAAATATCACTTTTACTGTCTGAGAATAATGTTATGTTAGTATAAATTTTCAGAAGAGTTGACTGAATATAACTGACAGACCTGATAAAATAATCAGAATTATATACTTTTTTAAATCAGAATCTCATTTCAAATATAAGCAATTGGTAATTTAAATGCAAATGGGCAATGACAATCACATTCAACAAGAGATTAAAGGAAAGAGTAAAGTCATAGAATGAGAAGGTCTTGGAAGGGTACTCAGAAGCCATCAAATTCAATCCCTTCATTTTACAGATGAAGAAGCTGAGGCACAGAGAGTTTAAGTGACTTGCCCAGAGCCATACAGCTAGTAAATGGGGCAGAATTTGAACCCAGTCCTTTTTCACTCCAAATCTAGCACTCTCTCCACTATTCCATGTTGCCTCTCTCGATTTTCCTCTACACTGGCATGAATAAATATGTTATAATATTATGAAAATTATTTGCAAAGGAATTTTATGAATCCTATGATACAAACACACATATATATTTGATATAGATCATGAGATAGATCAGAAATATTACTATTCTGTTGCTCCTAATGTTGACTGTTGATGAATTAATCCATTCAGTCTTTGTAACTTTAATATAAAGTAAAAAGCTGCATTAAAAATTGATATAGCAAATTCTACTTGATATTTTCTGAATTGAGTGTTATCTTTCATTCAACAATCATTAACAAATACCTATAATGTTTATAAGGCATTGTGGTAGGTTCTGGGGTCAAAAGGGGGAAAAAATGAAATAGTATCTTCCCTCAAGAAACTTAGTTGATAGAAATTAATGAAACACTCACTTTGCAAGTGTCTTTTATTCATAAATAAATTATTTAAGTGCCATTCTTTGAATTTTAAAACTTATATCTTGCCAGTATTTTGTTCTTCTAAAAGAACTAATATGTATTTGTGGTTTAGATTGATATGAAATTCTTTTATTAAAGAAAAATACTTTCAATTTTCCCATAAATCTTGTTTAAAATATTTTCAACCTCGATAGATTTTTGCCCAAAGATGTGAGACCTTGATGACATGCATGAATTTATTTTCAGTGGAAATTTAATTTTTAGTCTTTGATGTAAATAAACAAACTTTTATGAATATGAAATCTTAAACATCATTTGAAATATGTAGGGTGATTATAAAATCCTAGTGTAACTTTAAACTTTAACAACTGATATACATACAATAGAACACTATAAATGTCACATAAAAGCTGACATATAAATGTTTTAAAGGAATACGGTCTGTTTTTTAACCTTTACCATTACTGCCATCATTGTGACACATTTTTCAAAGCAGTTTTAAGTGGCTACACAGTAATTTCATGAATTGAATTTATGAAAAGAAACAAAAATTAACTACAGAATTAACCATAATAATACATAAAAATGTAAGAATTTACCTTTTGTGTCATTTTACAGTATACTTTTATCTTGTATATATTTGAAGTGTTTAAAGCTGTACAAAGGTTTTATAACCACCCTTTTTGAACTTTTCACTGAGAAATTAATCTCTTTTGTTGTTTTCTTAAAGTATATCTCTATATTGATTTCTTTCAGATTCTGTTGAAACTAAATTTTACCAGTTGTGGGGAATAACCTTAACACTCTGAATAAAAATTATTCTTTAAATTTTTTAAGTTGCTAAAAGAAAAGCATTTTATAACCTAATTTAGCCCTTTCTTTCCTGTTTCAATTTAAAATATAATTTGAGACCACAAACTTTCTCTTGGTGTTACTGATGGGAATGGGAGTGAGGGATATTGGATTGAAGCATGCTCTATGGAACATGCATGAGAATGAACCTGCAGGATCTACCCCAGCGTGCTTGAACGGAGCTGTGAAATTATATTTCCCCATCCTAACTTCTACACTAAAAGGTCATACACTTTAATAATTAATAGATTTGATCTTTTTGTTTCAAACAATTGGAGTCTCTGTCACTGACTTTAACAGACTAAAAGAATGGTAAATCTTACACCATTTGTTTTTTGTAAAATGCATTTTGCTTTTTAATTTGAAAATATTAAAATGTTCATTTCAAATTCTTCTTACAGACTCTTCTACACATTCAAACAGGCCCCTTAAATACAATAAAAATAAAACACTGGGTGAAGTGTCAACAGAACTATCTTAACATTAACTTTTATCTTTAAAAAGAAAAGTTTTGTATATATTGAAGTGTGTTTTTTTTTAATTCCTGCCTAAGGTATTTTCTTTCATTGAAAATTATATTTAGGGAAACTTTGTGAGCATATACCATCAAACTAAAATTTAACATCTGGTAAAATTAAAATAGTGGCAGGAACAATTTCAATTTTAATGGTTTAATGTTATGGAAATATTTCAAGCAAAACTAAGATACCTTAGTTGTGACAGTATTCCCAGGCGAAATTAGACCTTCTAATAATATGATATTTACTAGTGCATATACCATATTATTAAAAACCAATACTAGAAACATTAATGTAGTAAGTTATTTTCCCCTGAAAATAAAATTCAATGATTTCATATAAAGTGAAAAAAAATTTAATGTTTGCTTTTTATTTTGTATAATATTGGTGCATGTTGTACTACTACAGTATTCTATTTTTTAAAAATTATCTTAAGATAATTCATTGTTTAACGTATCATTTGGCCAACAAGTTGAATATTCAGAAACTTCTGTTTTGCAAATGTTCAGAGAAACTGCAATATTTCTGCTATATAATGTACATTTTTAAAAATTTAAACATGATCATTTAAGCTAAGGAACGATCAATGTTTATATTTTAAAAATCTTTCAAACTCTCATCTGAGTTCATATGATTAAAAACTAAATATATGCAAACAGATTTGAACTGAGGTGTATGTGAATATTATTTTCAAAGATAATTAAAAGAAAGAAATGTTGAACTAAATTCAGGGGAGAAAAAAGCTTAGATTTTGAGCCCAGCCTGAAGAACAGGAGAGTTAACAATATAGATAGACTCAGTGATTTTATTCTGTGTAACCTCTAGGTTCAAGCTTTCTGTGTTTGTGTAAAACTCTTCACCTTTGTGGATAGAATAATTATTATTCAGTGCTAGTACCTGCATGAAGGGCAAAATTGGCTCAAGAGCTTGAGAGAAGAAACTTTCTCCCTGGTCTTTAAGTAAGCAAGCTTGAAATCAAAAACATTGAAATCAGAAACATATTGAGGAGAAAAGGGATATCTTCCATATATGTCTACCTTCTAAAATCTAGGGGTTTTTATTTTCTCTAAGATATGGGACCATAAGTATCCTCTCTTGAAGCAGAATACAAAAAGAAAATCTCTTCTCTCAAATTTTTAAGCCAACTCTATCCCCTCATTACTCAGCACAATGTTGAGTAATAGCTCTCTCTATCAATTAGAACAGTCTTATGAAAATGCACCAGGAGTGAACTCCAGGTCACAATCATAAAGACGTTAATGTAGGGAGTATCACATTACATAAAAGACACTTTAAAACATCATAAATCTTTGGTTCCTGATCCTTGAAAGAATGTTGTTGTTCATGGTGTAGAGTTTTCCTTTAGACCTTACTATGAACATGTAAACTATTAGAAATAAAGACACTTGAAACACTTGGTATGTGCTTTCCATTGTGTGTACAGTACATGTTAAATACATGTCATCTTTCAATAGAATTTACTTAACATGTATACTTGCAGTGTATACTACTCCAATTCTGTGTTGAGAAGATATCACAAAGTTAGTTTTTTGTTTTAAAATCCTATGTCCCTCTGAAATGCTGTAAATGTATATTTAAACTAAACTGTAAAAATTATACTGAGAATGTTGAGGTTTTGTATTTATGAAATACATTGAAAGTATGGCTTACAGTATATCAAAATTATTTGTCACTCTTCACCATTTGTAAATTAATAGTAAAGATTCTCTTACTTTAATAAAGTGTCGCATTTATATTAATTTTGGAAAATGATCTCTCTGCAACAAGTGCACTAATGACTTGATAACTTTATTTCAATTATTTGTAAAAATCCAAAATGTCTTTAATTACATCAATAATCATAGAATTTCAAAGTTGGAAATGACTCAGATGTCATCTAGTATATCTCCAAACCAAAACATTAACCCTTTTCTAAGGCATGTTTTGAAAAGTAATTTCCTCTGACATTTTGAGAATCAGTTTAAGTATCAATGTCAGAGTCTTAGAAGTAATGTAGGTTACATGTAGAAGAAAATGAGGAGAAAACACAGAGAATAACTCTTGAGTGATAAACCAAAAATATCTGCCAAACACATACTGGAGTTTATCTCCTCAGTGACTACATATGTCATGTCATTAAAGAGTTTTGTGGACTTAAATAACAAAAACAATTATTTATTCAGAACACACTTACCTGGGTTTAGCCTATATAAAATGTGACTGGTTTTTTAAGAAGAAGAAAAATACAAGACCTTTTCTTCATAAAGGAACAATTTTCTAAGATTCTTTAAGAAGTCATAAAGTATCTCCATGTAAAATGAATTTGTAATGGGCTACTTCCCTAACTCCTACTCATACTGGTAGGCTGGGTATCTACAGGGCAGCTGACTATTTTTTCCCCTCAGGGTAGTTGTAGCTTCAACGTGATAGTCGTAGTGCCCGGCCATGAATATGCCAGTGCAATTCTGAATCATGAAATGCCACAGACTCTCCACATGGAAGATAGAATCAAAACATTTATTCAAACACCAGAAAGCCAAATCCCAATACCAAAAAGCCAAATCCATCATAGCAACAAAAAAATCTATACACAATAACAATGCAGAGGACAACACCATCCCCAAGCCCTCCCTGTATTAGGCTTCCCACAAACCAGTTCCCTTCCACAAATCACAAACAGGCTCTCTCACTCACAGGCAGCTGCTTGTTTTCTCTCCTTGTTTTTCTCCCTCAGTTCTGACTGCTCTGACCAATTTCCTCTCGGTTCGGCTCTAGCTCCACCTCTTCCTGTTCCACCCCCTTCCTGCCCCACCCCTTCCTATTCCATGTGACTTAGACTCATGTGACTCAGGCTTCCATGTGACATAAGCAGGTCACATGGGCTGATTAATAGATGAGAAAGATCTTCCCATTAAGATGCAAAATTACATTAACAATAAGCAAAAATGCACTATCAATACAGCAGTATTCTCATCTCATATGAAAATCTGTTTGAGCAGGTAGGATTGGGTTTGTATATTGTATAGCTACTTTTCTGAAATGAACACAATGGAAGAGGGTCCCATGTGTGGGGAAAAGAATAACTCATTGCAACTTCAATGCTGGACCCTCCTTTCAGGGGGTCCTTATAATATTTCCCCCTTAGCGATAGCTCTCTGAAGGCTTCTAGAGTTGGTGTCCCAAGTAGAGTTTTGAGGTTGCCTGTCCATAGATTGTCCAGTGTGTTCTCTGTGTGCCTCTCAATTTCAAATGCTGCCATGAGCCACTGCTGCTCCAGGGAAACTGCTGCTAACATAAAAGGGAAGTTCAAATCTTTCAACCTAACAACATGCACAAAGTAGTCCCCTGGAGTGAAAAAAGGACTAAGTATCTCCTTTCCTCCAATTTCACTTTTCACTATCTGGTCCTCACTACAATCCATCCTCCATTCAACTATCAAACTTACCTTTCTAATGCACAGGCCTGACCATTCCTGCCCCATTCAATAACCCCAATCCAGTGGTTCCATATTGCTACCAGTATCAAATATAAAATCTTCCATTTGGCTTTTTAACTTGGCCCCTTCCTACCTTTCCAGGCTTCTTACACCTTACTCCCTCTACAACTGAGTGATACTGGATGTCACTTGAACAAGGCATTCCATCTCTAAACTTAGTGCATATTCACCAGCTGTCTCCCATGCCTAGAATTCTGTCTCTCCTCTCCACCTCCTGGGATCCCTCACCAGTCAGTCCATCAATAAGTATTTATAAAAAGTATACTATGTGCCAGACACTATGCTTATCACTAAGGATTCAGAGAAAGTAAGGGAAGAAGAATCCTTTCTCTCAAATAGCTCATAGTCTAATGGGGAAGATAAAACACAAATAGGTATGCATAGACAAGGCATATATATGTGTGTGTGTGTGTGTGTGTGTGTGTGTGTGTGTGTGTGTGTGTGTGTGTGTGTGTGTGTGTGGTCACACACACATATATATATACATACAGGATAAATTGGGGTTAGTCTTAGAAGGAAAGCACTAAGATTAAGGAAGACTGGGAAAGGTCTCTGTAAGAAGGTGAAAACTTAACTGAGACCTGAAGGAAACCAGGAAAGCCATCAGGTAAAGATGAGAAGTGAAAGAGTTCCAGGCATGGGGGACAATCAGTGAAAAGGCACACAGTAAGGAGATGGAATGTCTTGTGTAGGAAAAACCAAGAAGCCAGAGACACTTGGATCAGGAGGGACAATTGCAGGAAGTGGTAGTACATGGTAGGAATTAAGAATTACTCCTTATTCTGAAAATGTCTGCAACTCCACAAGGAAAGATGCAGGTTATGAAGGACTTTAAAAGCCAGAAGTGATCCTGGAGGTAACTGGAAACCACTAGAGTTTATATAGTAGGATTTAGAGAAAAGGAGCAATATACTCAGAAATATGATTTAAGAATATCAGTTTGATAGTTGAGTGAGGAGAAGAGATTTGAAGCGGGGAGATCAACCAGCTGATTGTTGCCATAATCCAGGTATGATGTGATGAGGCTGTCATCACATGTCAGACGGTGATGACACTGTCAGAGTTGAGAAATGGGCATATGAGAGAGATGTTACAAGGATAGACTGAACGTGGCTTAGCAACTGATTATAGGAGGTGAGAGTGAGTAGTTGAGGGTGACAACTAGGTTGCAAACTTGGATGACTGGGAGGATGGTGGTACTCTCAAAAGTAATAAAGAAGTTAGGAAAAGGGGTGCGTTTGGCAGAGAAGATAATAACCCCAGTTATAAATGTGTTGAGTTTAAGATGTCTACAGGATGTGCAGTTCAAGATGTGTAATACACAGTTTGAGATGTGTGAGGAAGGAAGGAAGGAAGGAAGATTATAAGGAAATATTAAACCCCTACTATGTGGTTCCAGGAACTGTTCTAAATCTCCAGGATAAATATAAGCAAAAAGAAAACGTTCCTATCTTCAAGGAACTTACATTCTAATGGGAGAAAACAACACATCAAAGGAAAATAAAAATAAGAGTTCTGGGAATAAAATTGCTGAGGGAAGAGTCAAGATGAACCAGAAATTGAGGAGCACAGTTGTGAAGTTCTAAGAAATTCAGGAACAATGTGAGAAAAGTAATGGAGGCAGGCTGACCTGAGTCCTTCTACAAAATGGAGGCTCCAGGAAGAACTCACCAATGGAAGAAGGGGGGCAGGACTTGTGGAATAATATTCCATGGAGAGTTGCTAAGAGGGCTTTTCCAGAACAAGGAGGTCCCAGGCATTGAGGAAAGTTCCCCGATAAGATGTCAATAGAAGGGAAATAGTTTTGAAATCTAGAGAAAGTTAGGAACAGGACTGGGAGGAAAAGGTTAAGGTTGAATAAATAGATTTCAGAAGCATCAGCATTAGAAATGACACTCAAATCCATGGTTGGTGATGAGAACTCCAACTGAAATAATTTACAAGACAGGGGCCCAGGACAGAGTCTTGTGGGATACCCACTTTCGGTGGGGATGACCTAGATCTTCCTCCAGAAAAGGGCACTGAGAAGGAGAGGTCCAACGGGTAGAAACAGAACCAGGAAAGAATAGTTATGAAAATCCAGAGAGAATTAAAATATACAGGAGTGAAGAACAATTTAGAAGAAGAGAAGCAAAAAAAAGGCAATACTATTAAAAAAAAAAAAAGCATAATCTCTATTCAAGGAACCTCTATTGATCTTGAAGACAAAATGCATGGAGATAACTTAAGGATAAAAGGTTTCTCAGAAGAATTGACAAGTCAAAAACCTGAACTCCTTAATGCAAGAAATGATGCAAGAAAACTGCCAGGAACTTCTAAACACAGAAAAACAAACAAATTTATACTGTACACTCTAAGAAACATAATGGTTAAATTTGCTAATTCCAAGGAAAAACAAGAAATTCTTCATGCAATCAGGAGAAAGCTCTTCTAATATAAAGGAAAAGAAATTAAAATAACAAGACTATTTTGCACCCACCACAAACTGAAGGAGAAAATGGAACAATATGTTATTAAATATTAAAGATGCTCAGAATGCAACTCAAAATGACATACCCTACAAATCTGAGCCTAATCATCCTGAAAAAAAGATAGACATGCAATAAAAAGGAGGTATCCAAAGCATTTCTAAGAAGAAAAGCAAATCTGAATAAATCATAAATTTAAAATAAAATAAATTGCTCCTCACCACCCCAGACAACAGAAATACAAGAAAAATTTAAAAACAGAGCAACCATGGACAATAACAAAATGATAACAGAAAGTATTAAGAGATTTCTTTCTGAAAGCACCTAAAAGATGAAAGCAGAAAGTAAACAGAAGTAATAGTGGAGAAACAGGCCTTTTCAGGCCTTATCATGGACTAAATCTCACAGCACCCAAATACAGATGAATCAGTGCTTTTCTGGGACTAAATTACAGAATGGAAGGGCACATAAAACGGAGAGGAAAGGAAGAAGATAGAGGAGAATACATAATGTACTCTAATCAAGTCAAAGTTGAAGAAGATATAATTTATGTTGTCACAGAAAATATAGAACCTACGAGAGAACAGATGAGGAGGTGAAGAGGAATTGAAATACAGTGAAAGAAAGGAGAAGGGAATCTCAATTTGTAAAAAACATTAGAATAAATGGCCTAACTCTCATAATTTCAATGTGAATGGATTAAACAGTTCAGTAAAACTTTAAAAAAGTAATAAATAGGATAAAAATCCCACAATCAAAGGGTTACAAGAAACACATCTATAAAACAAATATATGCATAAAATATTTAATAAAGTTCTAAAAACACTAGGAATTGAGAGAAAGAAATCAAAGATGAAAAGATAAGCAAAGGAGAGAACTATCCTTATTTGCTGATTATAGGGTGACATAGAAAATCATAGGAAATTATCAAAGATGCTAATTGAGACAATAATTTCAACTGTTTCAAACCCTAAAAAAATCAATAACATTTTTATATAACATATAAGAATGTCTTTTAATATATTATACGTGTAATATATAAAAATCTAAGAAGTACTAATAGCAAGGGAAATGCTATTACAAATAATTACAAAATAATAAAATATCTGGGGATCAATTTACCAAAACATATAAACTATTTATATAGATTAAATTACAAATTAACCCTTAAAGAAATAAAGAATAACTTAAATGGCTTCAGTGCTCATGGCTGGACTGTGCCAATGCAATATGAATGACAATGCTGGCAAAGATGATTTATAATCTTTGTGAAATACCAATTACATTATCAAAGAAATAGTTTACAAAACTCAATAAAATAATAAAACAAAAATTTTTGAAAAATGTAAGGTCTAGAATGTTAAGAAAAATAATGAAAAGAGGTAGAAATGAAAAGGGGATAGCATTTCTAGATCTTATGCATTTTAAAGCAGCATAAATTATGCTGATCAAAATAATCTGATTTAACAATTGGTTAAAAAATAGAGAAATAGATCAATGGAACAGACTAGACAAGGAAGAATCAAAAACAATGGGACTCAACCAAGGTTTGATAAAATGGAAATATAAATTACCTAGGAAAAATCTTCTTATTTGATAAAACAAAACAAAACAAACTACTAGGATAACTGGAAAGCAGCCTGACAGAAATTAGGCCTTGATCAACATCTTACATCATATGCCACATTATATTCTTAATGTATATGTGACCTTAATATTAAAGATTATACTATATGTTCTGGTCATGAAATCCTGCTATGAATCATTGTTGCTGTTAGCCCTCCATCGTCAGGGCTACAGCTCACTTCATAGCCATTGGCATAAGTATTGAGATTTGTCCACACTAAAGGGAATCTCATACTAAGGGGTTGGGGAGCACATATGTGTCTAGTTTCCCTCCTTCAACAGAATAAAGAAAGCTTTTTGCTTATAACCACTGTTAGTTCTTTGGTTTCATTTTGTTTTATTTTATTTTTTAGAGTCAATTGTGGTTTTATAACCTATGTTTTTGTTTTGTTTTGTTTTGTTTTTAGCGGTAACAGCACTTGCAGAGCTGCTATGACTTTTTGGCCATTTGGTCAGGGTTGACCTGGCTGATGGCAGTGTTTGCTCTGGAAATTGAGATACACCAGGGAAAACCCAGACACATTAATAGAGAGCTTCTTCACCTAGGATCTGTGAACTTGTTTTAATATTTCGATAATTATATATTGATAATTTGCTTCCTTCATAACTCTATGTATTTCATTTGGTGCATTTAAACAAATTATTCAAACACCAGATTGGCAAAGAACTCCATGACATACAAAATGTTGAGAAACCCTGCTCTTAGGAAAAACAGCTTCAAAGCTTTCCAAGGGCAACAAACCTTGGATCCCTACAGAATGAGGACTCCATGAAGAGAATTTACAGTAACCAGGAACTATGATTTCATTCTTTGGCCACACATGCTCTCTTAGGTTGAGCCCATTCTGCCTAGGGATCTTGTTTATTGTGCAAAGGGAAAATATTCACCAGTTTAAGGAAATTTTTCCTGTAGCTGACCTCCCTATACTTCCTTAATAACTACCCTAAAAGCTAATTATCTGTAGTTGATACTCAACAGGGGGCATGCAGGTCAGGAGCTAGTGAGCAAAAGTACTATCAGCTTAACCTTAGTAGCTTTAAGGTTATTCCTAGCACTCTAATAAGTAGTCAGAAATCCTCTGGGGACTTGGCTTATCCACAGGGTTGGGGAAAGTAGCCCTTGAAGAGGTGTTATTTATACAAGTATTTAATTTATCCTATTAAAAGGTAAGCTCCTTGTAGGGTTTGTTTTATTCATTGTATTTGTTTCCCTATTCTGCTGCGCCGTGTCTGGCATATAGTAAGCACTTAATAAATATGTGCCTGATTAAGGACTGATTGAAAGGATTCACAATCTAGCTAGAGACAATGCACATATAAGTATGTGCAAAATGGATACAAAGTAACTTCGGAAGGAAAACACTAACGGCCTCACGTAGAAAGTGACAGTTGAGGAACTAGGGATTTTAAAAGGCAGAAGGAAGGGCTTTGGTTTGGGGAACAACTGGCGTAGTTACCAGTCAGGAAGACTGTCTTGTAAGAGGAAAATTATAAAGGTCAGTTTAGCTGAAACATCGCGTGTGTGAAGAAGCGTAATGAAACTGGAAAGGGAGGTTAGAAGACAGGTAAATCTTCAAATGCTAGGTGATAGTCTGTCAGGCTTGAAGTCAAGAAGATCAGAGTGCAAATTCTGACCTAGTCATTTAACTGTGACCTTTCAGGCAGTTTCCTCGTCTGCAAAAGAGGGATACTAATTGTATCTATCTTACAGGGATGTTGTAACATATGTAAAATACGTGCTAAACCTTAAACATTATTATATAAATGCTAACTATTATTGTACCAAACAATTTATATTTGATCCTTGAAGGGTTGGGGAACTCCTGGAGTTTACTCACCAGGGAGTTATCAAGGTTAGATCTGCACTTTAGGAGGGAAAAAAAACATTTTGGAAGTTTATATCTCATAGAGGGAAGTGAGAAGCGCCGAGTCTCGGGCTGAAACAGCAGCAGGGCAGTGGCTGGTCTAGACTAGGGTGATGGAGAAGCCCCTAGGATGGGGGGTGGCTACCCGCGGAGAGGCAAGGGTCGGACCGGACACTCCTGGGAGGTGGATGTGCCGGATCTGCGGGGGCGGAGACGGTGGAGGATTTGAAAGGCTTCGGGCCTGCGTGACTTGGGGCCTTGCACCGAAGCAGGGACACGGAACACGGGAAACGTAGCGAGGTCGGTTTGGGCTGGCGAGAGGCGCGCTCGGTGCTGAGGCGGCGGAGCAGGCCGGGGCGGGGAGGTGGGCGCCGATGACGTCACTGAGGAGGCGGCCAGACAGGAATCCTAGCACAAAGCTTTGGGGTACACAACCCGCAGTCCGGGCTTGGGACCGCCGGTCCCCAGGCTAGGAAGGAGAAGGGCGCTCCGTGCGCTCAGGCCCCTCCGGCACGTGCCGCGTCCAGGCTCCGCGGCGGGAGCTTCTTTCTCCCGCTGAGGCCCCGCAGGCCACGCCCACAACCCAGCACGTCGGGGGTGAGGGGACGTAAGGGCGGGGTCGAAGGAGGGAGGGCTCCGAGGAGGGAGTGAGAGGCCTTGGAGGGTAGGGGCGTGGCGTGCTGCGCGCGCAGCCTTCCCGGCGGGCCTTGCGTGCTCTTTCTCCGGTGTGTTCGCTGTCTGGCTCGTTGTGGTCCATAGTTACCCTTTAGCTATGGCGCTCCACGTTCCCAAGGCTCCGGGCTTCGCCCAAATGCTGAAAGAAGGAGCTAAAGTAAGTGAATGAGAGGGGGAAGAAGTTGGCTCGGTGTGGGCCGCCGTGGTGAGAGGGTAGGAAAGAAGACGAACTGATGGGGGCGGGCGCCTCGGCGCGCTGGGCCGCTAGGAAGGAGAAGGTTCCAGAAGTGGGGGAGGGGGGCGGGGCGCAGAGCGACCCACGCGCGGGGCTCCGAGGCCTGGGCGCGCGCCTCCGGCCCGGTGCAGCCGCGGAGGGGGGGCGCGGGCGCCTGGGAGGAGGGTCACGTGCTCCGGGGGCGGCACCCTAGGACACGCGTTAGCGCTCCGCTGGCCTCCGTACAAAGGCTCATCCCAACCCTGGGCGAGTTCGTGTCCCGGCTGAACCTGTTTAGTAGCGGAATGGGGAAGCTTTGGATTACGAGGGAAAGAAATAGCATTTATTTAAGCACCTGCTGTACTAATAGGTACGGCTGTAGATTTAAAAAGAGATAAGAGCAGGTTCTGGTCGAGGTGCTTATAGTCGTAAAGGGCCCTTGTTCCCATGTTCACGCCAGTAAGGGAAATTCACGTGGGCAGGCTTCCTTCCCTTCAAGGGCTGTGTTGAATGGAGGAATCGTGGGATGCCTGAAACACTGGATAGAGCACTGTTTTTTACAGTCAGGACCAGGGTGTAAATTCCTCTTGTGATGTTGCCTCTCTGTGAACTTGACCTATTTATTTGTAAAGTGAGGTTTTGTCACTGCCCGCTCTTTATCTATAATCCTGAACAGCTCTCTGACTTTAATGGCTTCCATGTCTGCCAGCCTATGATGACATCTCATTTGGCCCTCTGTGAACTTGGTACTATCTCCATTTTACCTGTAAGAAAACTGAAGCTCAAATTAAGTGACTTTTTCTAGGGTCTCATCTAGTAAATATCTTAGACAAGACATTTGCCTGACTAGTTCTGAAATTATTTGAGTCTGATTTTTATTTTCCTTTTTCCCAGAAGATTAGAATTAGCCTTGCTTAGTCTTATGTTGCCAGACTATGATCATGATCCCACAGCCTGGTCTTCCATGTAATTTCAGAGATATAGCTAAGAGATTCTTTTATTATAACATTGTAACGTCTTCTCTTATATTTTTATCAGTTTAATTGAGCTTGCTTATGCTGGGCTATTTATCTGGATATGTAATTCTTCCAGCTGAGGAAAGAATATTTTGAAAGAGTTGAGGTTTTGAATGGGGATATCAAGTAACAGCTAAATGGTTTGAGGAGTCTTGGGGTCTTGCAAGCTTAGCATGAAGATATATAATTCATTCCAGGTGCTTGTTTGAAAACTTTGTTACTAATGGATACTTAAGAAATTGGTTTCTGTAAATTATGTAGTCCTCTAGAAAATAAGTTTGACTGAAGAACTCAACCAGATTTACAATAAAATAATTTATTATATTCCATGTAATTCAATATTTATTAAGTGCCTTTATGAGCAGCAATATACAAAATGTTGTAGTGAAGAGAGAAGACTGATTACCCTCAGAATTAACAAACACTTGGGTTTAAGGCCATGGCATATTTTGACTTTGACACCTGCCTTACATTAAAGAGATTTAGGAAATTGCCTGAGGGGTTAAGTGGTTTCCGGGGTCACAATCTGGATTAATAGGAGTTTCTCAGACCTTGAGTTCAAATCCTACTCAGTAGATATATGACTGAGGAAAGTCACTTAAATTCTTTGAGCTTCAGCTGCCATAATACCAGTTACTTTTAGTATCTGTCTCACAGGGTTGTTGTCAAAATAAAGTAAAATAATGATCTTTTTCCATGTTGTGAGGCTATTAATATATACACCATACTGTACTAGATTTTAAGGTTACAAAAATAAAAAAAAGAATAGTCCCTGCCCCAAAGAACTTCTTAGAAGTCCAGTAGTTTTGAGCAACAGTGTTTATGTATTGGGCAAAGTTGGCATTCAGTATCACTCAAAAGTAGTATCTATTATATAGAATGTCCCTGTTTTCTGAATCAAAATCTGAAGTGCCTCTAAATCTTGGGAGAAGATTTGGATAATCATAGTAAAGGGAAAGTTTTGGATTTAATTATGGCTTTGGAATTGAAATAATGTAGCTTAAATTAGCAAATAATGTCCTACCCCTTTCACTGTCTTTTCAGAAAGAGAAGCAGCATAGCAGCTTGTTTTAATATCTAAACTGGCCTATAATTCTAAAAAAAAAAAATCAGCATCCTTTAACTTCACGATGCTCATGGAGCGTTTGTTACATGCAAGATGATGTGCAGCAGGGTTGTACCAAAATTAATAAAGTACACTTTTTGAATTTCACAGTTTCCTGTCTGAATGATTAAATTTATAAGGTGTATAATTTTAACTATTTTTCTTTTAAAGCATTATTCAGGATTAGAGGAAGCTGTGTATAGGAATATACAAGCATGTAAGGAGCTTGCCCAGACTACCCGTACAGCATATGGACCAAATGGTAATTCTAAATTTAATATATGAGTCACTAATGGTTATGCCTATTGTTTTAAGATTCATTTTATGGTTATTTAAAATTAGACATTTCTTTCAAATCTGTAGCTACAAAAAAATTAGTTTAAAAATGTTAAGTGTATAAGAGATTTGGGTTATGGACCCAAAATTGAATTAGCCAAGTTCAATGTCACTAATTTTCTTATTAAGAACATTTTTAACAACTCTTGTCCTTATTTTTGCTATGTAAGTTATATCTAAGAAGAACTGTTAACTGGAGTACTGGTAGAGGGAAGATAAAAATGCAAATGA
>CM053771.1:348182900-348199101 GCA_028658325.1 Potorous gilbertii | reverse complement strand
TAAATAAATAAATTTATATTAGAAAAAAAAGAAATATGAATTGCTTTGTTATTTTTAGGAATGAACAAAATGGTTATCAATCATCTGGAGAAATTGTTTGTGACAAATGATGCAGCTACTATTTTAAGGGAACTGGAAGTAAGTATTAAGGCTTCTTTGGTAGAATAAATAATAAAAATTTGGCTTATTCAAGAAATACCTTTTACTTCCAATTAGTATTATGGAGGATTTTCAATGAATATAGCTTGCAGAAAGAAAGGTGGATTTTAGGAATTGATTTCTGCCAAGCTTTTAGTCCATTAATACCAGTCAAGTAATGCTTCATTTAGCTAGCATTTGCAGAGAATGATGTATCCTAGGTTTGGAATTTTCTAAATAACTGGTCACTTCTTTAAGAACTATCATTTATTTATTTTAAGCATTTTCTTGGAATTCTTTTCAAAATTAAATGCTTTCCTGACTTTCTTATGTTCATAATTGAACTTTTTCTTCTTTATGTCTTAGGGTTGTCATTCTGAACATTAGTTATTGTACCTATTGCATAAAATACAGTGACATGCTTGGACTTAAGGATATCATTTGACTAAGGCTTCTCCCTCCTGGTTTGATGTGTTTTTTTTTTATTTTAAAAATTCTCTTAGTTTTTTTCTGTCTTGTATTTTGTCACTTACTGTTTTTGTGAGTGTCTCTCAAGCAACTTTGCTCAGTTCTGCAGTTTTCAGTAGTTATGATGGATGGGTGATGTTATTCTTATAATAGTCTTGCCTGTTTGTATTAGGAATAGAGTATAAAACTGAAGAGTGGTGCTAACTCTTCTACAGAAGATCAGACGTTCAGCTTTTGCCTTATCAGTATAATAACTTGAATGAAATGAAAGAAAAAA
This sequence comes from Potorous gilbertii, assembly GCA_028658325.1. Lineage (NCBI taxonomy): Eukaryota > Metazoa > Chordata > Mammalia > Diprotodontia > Potoroidae > Potorous > Potorous gilbertii. The sequence goes on along the minus strand of CM053771.1, from coordinate 348,198,218 downwards.
GATGTATACTCCAATGAGCATATTTTAAATTTTACTAGAATTTAGGCAGTGTTCCAAGGAAAAATGTTTTAACTATTCAATTAAATTCATATCTACGAATAGGTACAGCATCCTGCTGCGAAAATGATTGTAATGGCTTCTCATATGCAAGAGCAAGAGGTTGGGGATGGCACAAACTTTGTCCTTGTATTTGCTGGAGCCCTTTTGGAGTTAGCTGAAGAACTCCTGAGAATTGGCCTGTCTGTTTCAGAGGCAAGTATTTTATTTTGTAATTTGCTCTCAGTTGAAATATAATTTTAAAACAAGATTAGTAAGCATCTGTCTATCCATTTAAATCATTTCCTCTTTCATTTTCATCAGGACCTAAAACTTTTATTTATCATGTTATTAGTTTTAATACAGTATAAACTATACATATATTTTGTAGGATCTCAAAAAATGTCTATTTCCATATAGAAAGACCAGAAAGAGGTTTGCTTATGCAATCAAATTTACAGTGTATTTAAAGTTTACCATTAACTTTAACATGCTAGCAGTAGGCATTGTCTTTAATGTATATGCCTACTTCTGAACTGCCTTTTGCTCTTATCTGTATATTTTTGTGTTATTTATTTATTTATTTATTTTTGCATTGCTGTCGCTACTTTTCCACGTTATTTTCTTGCAACAAATATATCAAGCGAAACAAATTGGGGTTTTGTACTTGAAAATGTATGCCTTGTTCTGCACTCTTCCAGGTGGTAGAAAGTGTGCTTTTAGAGCTGTGAATGTTCCTTGCATTGAGCAGAGTGCTTAAGTCTTTAGAATTATCCTTTACAATATTTTACTGATTTAAATTATTCTTCTTGTCCTGCTCACTTCACTTAGCAATTCATACAATTCTTTACAGATTTCTCTATACATCCCTTTTATCAGTTTTACATTGTATTCAGGCATTCCCCAATTGATAGGCACCTACAATTTTTCTAGTTTTTTGTTATGTTAGAAATCTCTGCTATAAATAGTTTGGTATATGTGGGTCTTTTATCTCTGGAGTATAAATAAGCCCCTAGTGGTATTGCTGGCTCAAAGAGCAACTATAGTTTTTAGTGACTTTGGGTTATGATTACAGGTTGCTTTCCAGAATGTTTGGACTAATTCACATTTTCACTAGTATTGAATACATCAGCATGTCTGTCTTTCCATCGACCTCTGACATTGTCATTTTCATGTTTTTCATCATTGCTAATCTGATAGGTTTTTGGTAATGTGCTTTACTCTTATTGTTAATGGTTTGGAGCATTTTTTCTTTTGAGACCTACTTGTTAATTTTCTAGAGAAGTCATTCTTACTGTTAACATTTGTTATCAATTCACCAATTGCATATCAAATTGCTGGGGCAGCTAGGTGGTGCAGTGGATAGAGCACCAGTGCAGGAGTCAGGAGAACCTGAGTTCAAATCTCACCTCAGACACTTGACACTCACTGGCTGTGTGACCTTGGGCAAGTCACTTAACCCCAATTGCCTCATCCTGGGTCATTTCCAGTCATCCTGAGGAATATCTGGTCACTGGGTGCAGATGGCTCCAGAGGAGAAGTGAGGCTGGTGATCTGCACAGCCCTTCCTCACTCAAAAACAAAATCAAGTCCAAGTCATGTCATTATTTCTCTGATGGCATGGTCTTCTTCGGCAATGAGGGATGAACACACACAGAATTAAAAGGGGAAAATGCAGCAAAATTCTGACTTGATTTTGTTTGTGCAGAAGCCTTTCAAATTTATGTAATCAAAATTGTTCACTTTATCATCTCATGATCTCTTATCTCCTGTTTGATCAAGAATTCTTCCCCTACCCACAGGTGAGAAAGCTGTTTCATTGTGTCTTTATTGTGTTGATGATGTAATTTTTTACATTTGGGTTGAGGTAAGATGTGGTCTAAACCAAACTTCTGTCAAACTGCCTTCCAGTTTGCCCATCCAGTTTTTGTTGAGTGATAAGTCTTTACTTTGGTTGATATCATTGGATTTCTGTCTTTTTATTTCGCTCTAGAAAATTCCCTATTTCGTACCCCATAGAACCTATTCCAAACCTTCCTTAAGATCCTCAACACTATTCCCTCTGTTTGCCATCAGTTAAGGTGCTTACCTCTAAGTGGGGGGAAAAAAGAAACCATTCAATATGAACCACTCCCTCTTCTCTCATTCTATTTATCTCAAAACCCCTTAATACCAACTTCTCTTTTTCCCAGTATCTGAAAGATTAGTTGTCCTGTCCAAGCTCCATCTTGCCCATGAAGTCTTCGTTTATCTCCTCTCCCAAAATTTCTAGTGCCGCCTTCTTCCAAGGGTTCTTTTGTGCATTTACTCATTTTGTAGTTAATGCTGTATTTGTTTTTATATGTGCTTCTTGTCTCTAGTAGAGTAGACACTAAATACGCAATGGAATAAAAAAGAAATAAATTGGGTGTATAATTAACTCCACTTGTTATAAACTATTTTCAAGAATAAGGAAAGATGGCATTCTGCAAAACTTTTGTAATAACAGATGTGGTAATGATAATTCCATCATTTAGATGGGAGAAAAAATCAAAAGATTAAAGAAAACTTTTCAGTTAATATGAATGCAAAAAATATATTGAATAAATGTTTAGCAGGGGAGGTATAGCCAAATACTAAGAACATTATTCATCATGATGAGATTGGAGTTATGCCAGGAATGTAGGGTTGGGTTAATATTAGAAAAATTATGACTGTTTTCATAACAAAATCATACAAATCATGTTATCAAGAGATGGAGGAAAGGCCTTTAGCAAAATACCATAACCATTTGTTTAAAACAAAGATATAGAAAAAATGAAGTTTCTTTTATAATAGTAAGTAATTAATCTACCTAAAACCAACAACTAGAATTATCTAAAATGGAAAAACATTAGGGGGTTTTCCCATAACATCAGAGGTAAATGAAAACTGTCTTTTCCCTTTTTCTTCTGTCTTTTGGTCAAAACATTTTCTCTTTTCTTGTTTCCTTAAAAAAATTTTTAACTTAAATAGTATTTCCACATACACTGTAGAACAGAAAAAAGGATAATAAATGGAACTGCATCTTTGTTTTACAGAACTTGTTTTTCCTTCATAGATAAAACTCTGTCCTATTTGACATTGTTTTTTGCCCTTTCTTCTCTTCCCTTCCTCCAAGAAAAGAAACAAAATCTTATAATGAAACTACAAGGTCAAATGATATAAATTCCCACATTGGCCATATCCATAAACATGTCTCATTCTGCAAAAGAATGCTAATTGCCAACACTATTATTTGATACAGTTTTAAAAATAATAACTATAGCAGTAAGATGAAAGAAATTAGAAGAATAGTGATAGAAAACATAATTATTATTTTCAGACGATAGTTTATGGGAAATCCTACTTAGAATCAACCAAAAACTTACCAGCTTTAGTGAAGGACATAAGAATACAACCACAAAAGTAACCAGTGCTTCTGTGTATTAACATATGTGATTCAGAGTGACTAAAAGCAATTCTATTCAGAATAACTATATTGCATGTAAACTATCTGGGAGTCCCTCTAGCAAGACTCTTACAGGAATTGCATTGATATAATTACAGAATACTTCTTACAAAAATAAAGGAACATTTAAATAATCAGAGAGAAATTTTCTCATAGTAGCACTGTTGCACATAATAAAAATGGCAATATTACCTAAATTAATTTACAGATTAAGTGTGATATCAGATAAACTACCAAAAATGCTGTACAGAATGTACAGGAGCTTCATAATACCCGAACTATACTCCAAGTGGAAAAGTTGATCAGTAAAAGAGATAAGCTACACAAAATGAAGAAGCAATTGAACGTTGTAGCATAATGGTCAAATCCAATGTTGTCAGCCTAGGGTAAAGATTCATGATTCAATTCAACAAAAACTGATGGGCAAACTGGAAAGCAGTTTGGCAGAAAGTAAGTTTAGACCACATCTCACCATGTACCACAATATTCTGTGGGTGCGCAACCCAGATGTGGAAGATTATCTCAGTAGTTTTTGGCAATATAGTAAGGGAGGACTGACTTTGGCCAGAGAAGAGCAGCTGTAAGACAAGTGGGCAAAGGACTGTGTAGAGCTGAAATGGTTAACCTTTGTGATGAAGTTGGAGCCCAAAGTCAAAAACTAGTGAAAGTGTTCAAAGAAATAAATTCAAGAACTGCGTTGGTACTGAAGAAGGTAGCAAAAGAGAAGAAATGTGTTCGGTATTTGCCATCTGTAACCAGTTGTTCTTTTTTACCCTAGTCTACATCCTAATCACTGGTTCTTATAGTTTCTTTCCTTTTGATTGTCTTTTCCAATCTACTTGCTAAAATTTGCTTTGCCTGTGATTATTTCTGCCCTGTCCTCATGTTGTCTTGTGGAATTTAATAAACCAAAGTTCAGATGAAAGTGAGGTTCATGAGGAGCACGCTATCTCCTTCACGTTTGTGTATTCTTCTTTTATAAGAACTTGAGTTACAAAAGTTTTTTCCTTTTCCCCACTATTTTCTTTTTTTATCTTAAAACAGACAACATGGAACTAAGCCATCCCCAGATGTCTTATTTATCTGACTGATCCCTTAAGGGCATTAGGATTCTGAAGGAACACATTTCCCTGTTGGAATATAAGCACCTTATATCATTTAAGTCCTTTTTGGTTGCTCAGAATGTGTTTACATTTCAGAAACTTTGCTCTTGTAGCTGATGTTTTCATTTCAAAGATTCTGTCCATCTTGAGTCCAGATGCTTGAAAGTAGCCTATTATGTTAAAAGTCTGGTGGTTGTTTTTTGGTTTTTGGTTTTTTTGACTCTAAAATTTTACTTCACTTAATAGACTGTTAATATTCCTGATTATAATTCTTTATCTTTTTGCATTTTGGAATGTCCTTTCTCTCCATAGAAGTCACTTGTGTGATCCTTGGTGTTTGAATTTTCTATTTCTGCCTGCTTTCAGGATTGTATCTTTAATCTGGAAGCTCTGGATTTTGAAGTTCATTTTATTGTTTTAGGAAGTGATTAGTGGATTCTATCTATTTTTACTTCATTTCCTGCTGTTAATAGATTCGGACAGTTTTCTTTTATGGTTTATTGAAGTATGCTGTTCAGGGTTTGTTAGTTTGTTCATCTTTCCTAGGGAGTACAAGTTTTAAAATTTCCTTGACTTGTTTTCCAGATCGCTTGTTTTTGATGGTAGATAATTATATTTCTTCTAGTCTTAGACTTTGTTCCAATATTTATTTTTGCCTCAGAGGATTGAGTTCTATTTTTTTTCGTGTTATTGAAAAGGCTTTTTACCTTTTATTCTAAACTATTTATTCTCCTTCCAATGTTTTCATTTGGATTTCTTTTTGCTTCATTCCTTGGTGCTCTTGTCTTTGTGGTAAAAGCATTCTTTTCTCTGAAATGCTGTTTGAACTTGTCTTGAAATTACTGACTTTTTCCAGTTTTACTCCTTGGTTTCTCATAACTTAATAGTATTTCTTTATTGTATTAAGCATTTTCTTCTGTTGACTAATGTATTTGGCTTCAGTTTCTTGATTGGAAATAAATACTGAGGTCAGATTCCACTTCCTTCCATGCTCTTGGATGGTGTGAACAGGCTTTGCTTGGGTCTCGTCTTCTCTGATCGAGATAGAGATACCATTGCTTCTGCTGTTCTAAAACGTTTAGGTTAGTCTCTTGATGACTTGATTCATATTTTGGCCTTCATCCCTTCTCATTCTCAATCTAGAACCTGAATTTGGCTTTGTCTCCTGCTGTGGCCTTAGAAAGCCCATATCAGATAGTTTTACCTTGTATTGGGAGAAGACCTCCTTTAAGTCTTAAGGTTTTACTCTTAATAAAATCACACTTTATACGTGAAATCCTTTCAAGAATATTTTCCCCAAAGATGTTAAAATCTACAGTTGTTTCTTATGCTTAAAGCACAGGTATTTTGTGGAGTGATTTAGCACCTGGCACATACTAGAATATCAAAATAACAAATCAAAAAAAAAATCACAATTTAAAATCATAGGTTCATCTATTGTTTGGAAAGATAATTATTGCCCTTCATATTTTAGGTCATAGAAGGTTATGAAATAGCTTGCAGAAAAGCCCATGAAATTCTTCCTGATTTGGTATGTTGTTCTGCAAAAAATCTTAGAGATGTTGATGAAGTAGCATCTCTGCTTCAAACCTCCATTATGAGCAAGCAGTATGGAAATGAAGTCTTTTTGGCAAAACTTATTTCCCAGGCATGTGGTAAGTAAATTTTAATAAATGCACACAGCCCTTTTCCTCCAAAAGTTCAGCATCTTGTGTTTTGGTTTGGTTGAGGTGATGATTTTAAGCAACTTGAAAATAATAGTAGTGGAATACATACGTGCCTGTGTCTGTGGCTTTATATGCTTGAACTAATAAAAAAGAAGGTGGCCTAAGGGGAGAAACATTCAAATGAGTGAATGTCCTGGAGTAGGTATTAGATGGAAGACAGGAATCAATTCTTTTCTCTTAGTCCCTCAAGCATCTCTCATGTAAGCATTTCACTCCAGAAAGAATTTTTTCATTCCTTTAGACCAGTGATATCAAATGGCAGCATAGTAACTTAGTTTTAAAATGTAATATTGTGTGTTATTTTTTTATTTGTTTTAAATATTTCACACTTAAATTTTAATCTGGTTTGGGCTGCATGTTTGACACCTATGCTCTAGAGTCCAGCGTTGGGGAACCTATGACCTCAAGGCCACATGTGACCCTCTAGGTCCTTTGACTGAATCCATACTTCACAAAACAAATCCCCTTAATAAAAGGATTTGTTCTGTAACACTTGGACTCAGTCAAGAGGCTCCAGGTTCCTCACTCCTGTTCTAGAGTTTGTTAGGCCTGTAGAACTAGAAAGTGGGATAGTTTTAATTCACTTTACCTTCCTACCTTTCCTTCCTGTGTTCTCTTTTGCTGCATGATGAAACAGGAGTAAAAAAGCTCTATGGTGGTATAATGAATTACTCCTTAATAAAGTCACACTTACACTAGAAGCCGTTTCAAGAATACTTTCTCCCAATGATGTTTTGTCTTCTACAGTTGTTTCCATAGCAACCACCTCAGAACCATCTGTAATTGCCTTGTTTTAAAAAGCTAGATAATCTATTTTTATGGATAGTTTTAGAGATTTCCAAGGATAATTTTGATTGTAGGTTCTGTTTTTTGTAATCTGGTGGTGTTTTGCTTTATGTTATTAGGTTCTTGAGAACCTAACCCCTTTTCAAGTTTTCACAACCTATCTTTCCAACCTCATTGGACATTCTCCTTCCTGCACTCTGAACTAGCCAAACTGGCCTTCTCATGACACTATCTTCTGTCTCCATGCCTTCACAGTGAATCCCTCACTACATTCCCCCATACCTGGAATGCACGTCCTTCCTCCTTGCCTGCCTCAGAGGGCCCAGTTCTTCCTCTAAGACACAGCTCAAGCTCCATTTTCTCCATGAAGCCTTCCTTTATTTCCCCTCTCCTTCAGGTTTCCTAGTGCCTTCTTTCCCAAATTCTACTTTGTATATATTGCATTTATTCATTTTGTATTTATGATGTTATGTTTGTTTTATATATGTACTTTTCTCCCTCATCTCTCAATCCTTCACTCACTGTAAGGATTGTTTCATTCTTTGAATTTGTATCTCCATCATGCCTTGCACATGGTGAGGTGCTTAATAATAATTAATAATTGATTGACTGAATTGGTTGAATGATTTGACTTATATAATTTTATTCTTTCAACAGTATCTATTTTTCCTGATTCTGGTCACTTCAATGTTGATAATATCAGAGTGTGTAAAATTTTGGTAAGTTAAGAAAATCATTTACTTCATTTTAATTTAGTAAAACATTTTGTTGAATTTTACTTTTAACTTTGGGCATGGAAAAACCAATCTTATTTATCTTTTTTTTTTTTTTAACCACAATAACCTTTACGAGATTCTCCCCCTGAGATTATGATAACCTGAATAGCGTAGTGGAGGCATGCTTGTGTTCAACTCCCAGGTGCTTATTATTACTTGGTTTTACATCTCTCCATTTTTGGATGACCATAAGTTTGTGGTTGGTGATTTTTTAATTACATTTTTGGATTCAAACATTAAAAATCATATTTTTGTTTTTTTGTAATGTTTGTTGGACTAAACCAGCAGATTGATCCAGAATGGGGTTCAAGTTGGCAGATTGCCTGCTCACCATAATTAAACAGTACTTGCCCGTGGAGTGTAAGTTCTGATAGTCTTCCAAATTGGAAAGGAACTGTAATCTAACAGCTTAAGATTAGACTAGCTAAATTCAGAGAGCTTATCACCAGATTCACTGTGGGCTAATAAATTGTTTTCATGTAAAATAGCAGCTCTTCTGGATCATAGAAGAAGATCTGTATCTTTGAGGGGGAGTACCACACCAGTTTAAATCAAGTCGTTCAATACATTGTAGCTACATTAAACAACGTTTTGAGGAGGGGGGCATTCCTATTGTTTACTTCATTTGGGGTCCTAGCTAGTTATGTTTTACAATATTTGTTCATGTGTTTTTAAAGCATATGGTCTCAAGGTATTTTCTTTCACAGGGCTCTGGCATCCATTCCTCTTCAGTATTGCATGGTATGGTTTTTAAGAAAGAAACTGAAGGTGATGTAACTTCAGTGAAAGACGCTAAAATAGCAGTGTATTCTTGTCCTTTTGATGGCATGATACCTGAAACTAAGGTAGGTAGATTTCAAGTTAGGGATTAAGTCTCAAAGATGCTGTTGTGAGATGTGCACTCACTTTCTAAAGTTAAAACCAGAATGTTTGTAGTCTATTAGAAGCAAGTAGGTTTCATATTCCTGAACCTGGAGTCAGGAAGACCTAAATTCAAATCCTTTCTCAAGCAATTAATAATTTTGTGACCCTGGGCAAGTCACTTCAGCTCTTTCTGGCCTAGTTTCTTTATCTGTAAAATGGGGCTAGTAATTAGCACCTACTTCCCAGGATTATTGTGAGACTCCAGTGAGAGAATATTTGTAAAGTGCTTTCTATGTAGTAGGTGCTTGCACGTGTCTAAATTATACAACTTTTACACTTCGTAACCTAAAGGGATAATAAACAATTCTCTTGTTAAGGGGACATGACTGACCAATGTAACTTTTTGTTAGTTTTGTGTGGGTAGCATTCCCTTGAAAAGAATAGTATTTATAAAATTGGAAGGCCAGGGGCATACTTACTCCCTCTATGGCAAAGTTTCAGCAATAGTCTTGGATTTTTCACAGGAGTTCTAGGGGTTCTGTGGTATTGAGAATCTATAAAACTCTTAAGATTGAAGTCTGAGGAACACAGGGTCTTTTTGTGCAACATTTTCTTCTATGCTGTAACAGACTTGGAGGAGAAAGAATGAAGTTGTGTTTCAGAATATACAAATAAGAGATTACATATAAAATAAAATATTTAAAAATTTTTTTTATACTTTAAATAAAATTTCATCTTGACAGGGAACAGTGCTCATAAAGACTGCGGAAGAACTAATGAATTTTAGCAAAGGAGAAGAAAATCTTATGGATTCACAGGTTAAGGCTATTGCTGATTCTGGTGCAAATGTTATTGTAACAGGTGGCAAAGTTGCAGATATGGCTCTTCATTATGCTAACAAATACAATATAATGTTGGTCAGGTAAGAATTGAATGCCTTTGTAAAAAAAATTAAGAAAATAAAATTTTTGCATATTCATTGCAAAAAAAAAGTCTTATGTTTTTAAAAGTATATTGGGTATGTTTGAAACCAGTGATCGCTGACTGATTCTTATTAATGTCCTTTTGTAAATCCTACACAAATGTACCCAACAAGTTTGAAATCTTCCTCTTAGGACAGTGATCCTCAAACTTTTGAGTCTCAGGACCCCTTTATGCTCTTAAAAATTGAACCTTCTCCCTCAATGAGCTTTTGGGAATTATATGGGTTTGATCTATTAATATTTATCATATTAGAAATTAAAATGTCTTGATATTATTATGAAATTAGTTTTTACCATGTGGATCCCCTGAAAAGGTATCAGGAACTCTTCTTACCACTCCCACACCTCCCAGTTTTTGAGAGCCGCTGAAATAGAGTACAGCCAATTTATGCCATCTGAGTCACTTGGAGTTTTGAATTCTTAATTGTGGTATTGCATGATTTATAGCCACGTAGCATAATCTGGAGAATATTGATATTATTTGGAGCTTTTTCCTATCAGAAAATAGCTTGGAATCATTTAAAGTCATGTACACTTTCCCAAATGCAATCCAGACCAATTTATTTCTGTGCCAGCTTATGTCCACCCTCCTCTGTGCTCCTTACCCTGACTCCATGCTTGCAGATTCAGTGGGCTTTGACATTCACCTTGTTGCTGTACCCTTAGGATTTCTATGCCTTTTAATGTGCCCTGAAGCTGAGCTATTTGTATATTTTTCTCTCCCATCTCCCACCCCAATTTGAGTGAGTTCCTATCTCCATTTTAATTTGCATTAATAAATGCTTTTTCATTTATTCATCTGCAGTGTCTGTTCATGCTATGGAATAATTCAGTGGATTGCCCAACAGATGCATGCAGTAGTCTAGTCAATAGGCATGACTTCATTCAATATGGCAAAAAAAACTAATAAAAAATTGTTGGCCTGTAGATACCCCTCTATGTATGTGAAGTGGAAGTCTATGTTACTAAGTTATTTTCACATTACATTGGAACCTTCTAAACAGTGAATTTCAGGAAAGCCTTATAATTTTCCAGGTGACTTAGGTAATTTTAAAAAATAGAACTTTCTTTCCTACTTAGCTATGTCAACAGAAAATCATCTGTAATTCTTATTAAAACTAGTCTCATCTAAAAAGATTGCAGAACTGATAGTGATGATGAAATTCTGACGTATCTGTTTAATTTTTATTCATTTTTTGTCCTTCCAGTTCTGTATATGAAAGCTGACTGCCTATGGGTGGTGAACTAAATGTTATTTTAAGTAAAATTTTCTCATAAATATTATCAAGTGTTTTTTTAAAAACTCAAAACCAAAAAACCCCAAATCTGGCTTAGCTCATGGGCTATACAAAAATAAGCAACTAGCTAGATTTGGCAGTTGGTCAGTTTTCTGAATTGGTGTTGTCCTTGGCTTCTCTATATCCCTGCTTAACAGGTAAACAGATAAAAGTGTCCTTAGTGGTAAACAGTATCTTTTTTTGGTGTAACCTAAAATTACATTAGCTTTTTTTGGCTGTCTTATCACAGGATCGATTCATATATTGAACTTACACCCTATTAAAAATGACCAGATCTTTTTTGAACAAACTTTTATAAAGTCCTGTCTCTCTTGTATTTTGGAACCCATGTAAAACCTTACATTTATTTATCATTTCATCATATTCATTTTAGCCTCATTAAGATCTCACCTTTATGTGGTCTGAATTTTATTTCTAGAGTTCCATACTACAAGTAGGCTCATAAACAAGGATCTTTTTTATATTTAGAGTACCAGTAGTTCAACTCAGAGTCTGAAAATTGTGACTTTAGTACCCTTTGTTGGCCTTTTTTCCATTGCTCTGCAACCCTTCACTGAAGAAATAGAAATTTGTACAAAACTAAGAATAATTTTATATTTTTATTTATTTCATGGATTCCCACAGCAAAATATTTCTTCACAAAGTGGCAAAAACAATCTATCAATGAATTAACTTTATACCTAACTAGGCTGGTCTTAGGATAGGAGGCAAACATACTACTTTGTATAGCTCACATATTTGAAGCTTTTCTGTCTTAGAACTTACCTTTGTTGAATCAGAGTCTACAACTGTCCTGATACGTAAGCTTTGACAACTTAAATAAGCACACCTTTTGAGGCAGAATTTACATGGAGGGTTGAGAAATTCTGTAATTTACAACTTTGTTGTTTCCACATTTCCCTTTCTCATTGTTTTTGATGCATGGAAGTGTATATAACCTTCCAAATACAGAGCAAGTAAGGCCCTGTTTGAATATGAGTTCTTTTACTTTTATATTGAACTTGATTTATTTGCTGCTGCATGACAACTTCAGAAGGAAAAATAATTCTGGGAAGGTGTAATAGAGCAGTAGACAGGATCAGAAGATATGGGTTCGAGGCCCACTATTATACCTCTGAACTTTGGGCAAGTCACTACTTTTTAAGTTTTTCCCCTGTAAAATAGAGACTGTTAATTGCAATACTTAGAGGGTTGTTGTGAAGGACACAATTTTGTAAACCTTGAAGTGTGAGTCTGCCCCGACTGTGATCACTTTTCATTGGATCATAGATTCGTTGGATCATAGACAATATGCTTTGTCTTCTCCACCTCCATCTTACAGATGAAACTAAGAACCTGTTTATTTTGATTTGTCTGAGGTGGTACAGATAGTATATGCCAGATTTGGAATTTGAATACAGGCTTTTGATTCTCAAACCAATGTTTCCCCCTTTCTAACCCTGGCAGATCATTGAAATGATACATAGTATATAGTGAAGGACACCAGAAAATTCTACCATTAAGAAGTGTTTCATTGCAAGATATTTTAGGGAGTATTTGTTCCATGTGCAGTCTGTAAGCCATACCTTTTTTGCATATATTGACACAGTGAAGTACAAGTTTGTTTTGTTGTTTTAAAGGTTGAATTCAAAATGGGATCTCCGAAGACTGTGTAAAACTGTTGGTGCTATTGCCCTTCCAAGACTGGTAAGTTGAATTAATAAGCTCATGTTTGGATGTTTTTATTACTTTGATTATATTAGTAGAATTATTTTTCTAGACACCCCCTGTACTTGAAGAAATGGGCCATTGTGACAGTGTTTATTTATCAGAGGTTGGAGACACACAAGTGGTTGTTTTTAAGCATGGTAAGTATGCCTTTCAAGAATAACTGCTTCTGGTTGATAGTGTTTTCTAAGTTACCTTTTTAAAAAAGACACCTTTCATTTCTTAACAGAAAAGGAAGATGGTGCTATTTCTACTATAGTACTTCGAGGGTCTACAGATAATCTAATGGATGACATAGAAAGGGCAGTAGATGATGGTGTTAATACTTTCAAAGTTCTCACAAGGGTATGTGAAAAGTTTGTTTGGTGAAATTTAGTTTGAGAAATTTTTTTAATACACAGTAAATCTTTTTCATGTCTTGATATCTCTAAAATCCTATAAATAATATTCTCAAGTAAAGATGCTTTTTGTTACCATTACACTTTTTCCAATCATATACCACCCCTTCACTCTCTCCCTGACCCCCACCTCCCATGCTATGGCTTTGAAGTTCTCTTGTTTATCCAACCTGCCAGTGTTAGGGCACTGTAATAGTTGTGTTTCTTTAGAAATGAAGCTTTTGATTTTATTCCAAATATCAAACTACTACAAATTTGAACTTCTAGTATTGTCTTTCATTGTAGGATAAACGTCTTGTGCCTGGAGGTGGAGCAACAGAAATTGAATTGGCCAAACAGATCACATCTTACGGAGAGGTATATCAATTTCTCTGTTGTTTATTTCTACTCAGGTCAAAATTAAAATATTAAAACATTTAACTTTGTTTTAGACATGTCCCGGACTCGAACAGTATGCCATCAAGAAATTTGCAGAAGCATTTGAAGCTATTCCCCGGGCATTGGCAGAAAATTCTGGAGTTAAGGCTAATGAAGTGATCTCTAAACTTTACGCAGTACATCAAGAAGGAAACAAGAATGTTGGATTGGATATTGAGGTTAGAGAACAACTGTAAAAGCTTTTCTTTTAGCATTCACATGACTAATGAAACTCTGGTGATATAAAATTGTAGATTTAATTTCTCAGTTAATTCCACTGAGATGCTTAAGAATTTACTTATTTTCACTGCTTAAGAAATTGCAAACCCTCTGACATTAATGATTTTAAAAGAGTATTTTTGTGGCTTAGAAAGAAAAAAATAAACATAGTTTTGTGTTTTATTGGCAGGCTGAAACTGCTGCAGTAAAGGATGTGTTGGAAGCTGGCATTCTAGATACTTACCTTGGAAAATATTGGGCTATCAAGTTAGCTACTAATGCTGCTGTTACTGTACTCAGAGTTGATCAGGTGAGTTGGAAAAAATAAAATTCTAGCAATTGAAGAACTAATTTTCTAAATTGAGTATCTTCCCCCCACCCCCAACAAAGATTACAAAAGGTGTTTTCTGTAACTATTAAAATATGTGATGTTATTATTGGAGAGCCTTAGATAGTTGAGATAGAATACTCAGATTATCAGGGCTACTGAAAGACCTTGCAATCAAATGTCTATGATCTTAGAGAACAAGTAAGGAGTGCCCCTCGATGCTGTAACAGGTTTTGCTCCCAAATAAAGCTGGGACAAGGGTGATTGAACCGGCCAAGGTTAATTCTTTGGGGAGGGAAATACCTCAGATAATAAAAACGCCAAAGTATCTCACTTTATCTGATTTTACATACAGTTGAGTTTTATACGTGTGTTTTTTTTTTTTGCACTCATATACAATATATTGGTGTCATTAAAAGATTTTGTTCTACTTTTTATTAATAGATAATCATGGCAAGACCAGCTGGTGGGCCAAAACCTCCAACAGGAAAAAAGGATTGGGATGATGATCAAAATGAGTGAACAGGTTAACTGAGCACCTCAAGTGAAAAGATCTGTTGGTATTTGAAGGTGATAAATAAAGACTATTGGATTTTTATGGCCAGTATTGTTCCACATTTGCTTCTTTACAGAAGGAAGGGTAACTTTGATCATTTTAACAACAGTACATGTCTTTAAGATGGTGTCTCTTTTCTAATGGATTGAGGATCTTCAACATTAAAACAATTTTGATTTGCTTCTCACAGCATTTTACATGAGGAAACGGATTCCAAGTAACCTTATTAAGTGGCAGAGAAGTTAGCTTACCAGGATTTCAATGATCTTGTGACTTAACTTAGTGTTGAAAGCTAAAGTGTTTAAATAGGGATAATGAATGATACACATTTGATAAGTTTAGAATTAACCTTATTCTACAAAGGTGAAGATTTAAAATAATTCCTGCACTTTCTCGTAGAAGCCAGACTTTTGAAATCTCCAGAAAACAAAATCCACAGCAATTGGCTATTTTAAAAGCTAAGAAACTTCTTTTAGCCCCAGAGATTTTTTCCTTTTAACATTGAATTTTTTGGTACTTCCTAAAGTCCTAACCCAGTGAAGACTCAAGGAAGTGATGTGACCAAGTATCAGATCCAAGGGTATTCTGCCAAATTAAGGGATCTTTCAGGTTGGAAGTGTATAATGGGTGGCGTGGAAAATGACTGCATAT
>CM053771.1:348172047-348182400 GCA_028658325.1 Potorous gilbertii | reverse complement strand
ATTAGGCCTAAATTTCCTCATCTATTGGTGGACTGACTAGATGATCTCTAAGATCCCTTCCAAATGATTCTAACTTTCCAAGTTACTCATTAACATCCAAAATAATTCTAAGGACCACAAAATCAATCTAGAGTTACAATAGGTTATCTACCTTTGCTTTCTCAAGTAAAATAGAGGACCCAGGCTGACTATAAAAATAATACAGCATTAAGGTACTTTTATAAAGTACTTTCATATTATTTGATCCTCACAAAAAACTCTTAAGTAATGCTATCTGCATTTTACATTTGAGGGAAACTGAGGCATTCAGCTTAAATGGCTTGCCTAAGAAGCTGCATTTAAAGTTGAGTTTTTCTGAAACTAGGTCCAGTGCTCTTATCGACTGTACTACCTTAGAAGTTTAGGATAGGGGTCTATAACTCAGCATTACAAAAGTATTTGTCCAACTATAACCCTCTCCTACCTACAAACCCATGCTTGGAGTGTTTAGTCTTCAGCCTAAATGACCTAACCCTCCTCAAGCATGAAACTAGGGAAGAAAAGAACCCAAAGGGAAAAGGTCCCTGAAACTGAAGTAGCTCAGATACAAAGATTTGCTAAAAAATAAAGATCATAGCCTCACAGACCAAGGTCACAGAAGTCGTTATGTCACAGTGTTGGGATTTGAGTCAAAACCCTCTAGCCCAAATCCAATACTCCCTATGACAGTATCATTAATGTGATAATACAAAATACACAGTGATTTATACATAGAAAAACCTTTAGTAATCACTTCTTTCCATTATAAATTAATCCTTAAAAAGGAAAAGACTTTAAGAATGGCAGGGGAAAAAAGTTACCCAGACTCCTATGAGATACTGGCAGCACCTTGGCCTTTCTTCCCCTGAAACTGACAAAACGGATATTTTTCTAGATTTCTCCATCAGCTGCACACATTTTCCAATCTCATATCCTTCCCATAATAACTTCCAATCCTTGCTAATTGGCAATTCCTTTTCAAGGCTGAGACTTTTAAAAAATACTTAAGGAAGCTGTAAACCATAGTTATCACTGAATTAGAACTAAAAGAGGACAAAATAGTAAGTCCTACCTACTTCACAGTTAAGGAAATCAAGGCACAGAGGGATAAATGACTTATGTGTTCAGTCACACAAGTCAATAAATATATGAAGGAAGGATTTGAATCCAAGGTCTCTCTGACTCAAAATTCCACTCCACCATGCCTGCCTCTAAAATTTTTTACAATTTTTGAAGATAATTATTGACAAAAGATAAATTGAATATTAAACACTGATACCTGTTGAAATCTCTTTAAATGAAGAGTTAGAATGGGAGGAGCCAGAGAAATCAGCATTTGCTTTTTGGCATTAGTGTAAACATGCTTCTTTTCACCTAAAGGGGAAAAAAAGCCCAGAAATTTGAAAGAAAGCATTTTTGGTAATATGTCAAACAACTGAAGAAAAACCAATTTTCTTTTCACATTTACATAAAACCATTTTAGATGTTGCTAAAACAGCTTTTTCCAGGCATATGTGATGGGAGACAGAGAAAGACTGAATGACACGTGCAGCTGTCTCACAATAGTCCTGGCTTAGATCTACGACTCTAAGACACTAAGAATACAAATAGAAGAGGAAATTCTCTACTCCGGAGGGGCTTGCATTTTAACTTTTAAAGAGCACACACACAATACAAAGAAAAACAAAGACAAGATAAAATGTATTTAGGAAGGCCAGGGCACTAGCATTTAGGAGGATTGAGAAAGGTTTTCACATATAAGGTGGTGCTTCTACTGCATCTTGAAAGAAAAAAGAATTCTGTAAGGTGGAGATAAGGAGAGAGTACATATTCCAGAAAAATGAGACACAAAAGCAAGGCAATATAAATGTGAGATGGAGTGTCATTTTGAAAGATAAAGAGGTCTGTGAGGCTAGATTGCAGAATAGAGAAGAAGCTGGGAAGACAGGTTGAATACATCTTGTGAGGCCTATATAAACCAAGCAGGAGTTTAAATTTGATCCTTGAAGCAACTGGGAGTCAGTGGAGTTTACTGAGTAGGGAAGTAACATGGTAAGATATGCTCTTTAAGGAAAATCCCTTTGGCAGGTGTGGGAAAGGAAGATAGACTGGAGTGGGAAGAGACTTAAGACACCAATTGGGAGGTCACCGCAATAACCTAGACAAGTGATGAGAATTTGAACTAATGCAGTGACTGTATGAGTATCTAGAGGAAGCTAGATGTGTGAGCTGTTGTGGAGATAGAAAATGCAAAATTTGGTAAATGATTAGAAATATGGGTTTGGGGATATTGCCGAGGCTATAAACCTGGAAAACTAGATGAATGAGGGTGCCCTTGACAGAAATAGGAGTTTGGAAAAGTGTCAGTTTGGAGGGCAGTGGTACAATACGAGTAATTTTGGACATAATGAGTTTGAGATGTCTCTTGGGCAGCCAGTGTTAAATGTCTAACTAAAACTCAGTGAAAATACCAGGGTATAGGATATAAATCTGTGAGTTACTTGCTTTGAAATGATAATTAAGCCTATGAAAGCTGATAAAGTCAGCAAGAGAGAATGGGAAATAGGGAAAAGAGGACAGTCGAGCGTGTTGGGAAAACCCACAGTAAGGTGACAGGAAAAATACAGATGATGAGGCAGCAAAAAAGACTGAGGAAGAAGTAAACAAAGAGGAAGAGAATTAGGAACACATAATGTCAAAAGAGGGTGGTCCTGTCAAGAAGGTTGAGGATTAAGAAAAAACTATCAGACTTGGCAATTAAGAGATCCTGACGCATTTATGAGTTCAACTTTCAATTGAGTGATGACATCAGAAACAGACTACAAAGTTTTGAGAACTAAGAAAAAAGAAGAAATGAGTGTAGATAGTCTTTTCTAGGAGTTTGGCTGGGAAAGGGAAGAGATAATAGAGATATATACACATACATATATTTACACACATACGTATGTATGTATAGAATGATAATAGGAGGGAGTAGAGAAGTATAGTAAAGATTCTTTAAGGATGGGAGAGACTTGTACATGTTCAAAAGTAGCACAGAAGTAATCACTAGATAGAGAAACAGAAAATATGAATAGATGAGGAGGGATGAGTGATGATACACTACTGGAGAAGACAATACGAGATGGGATCAAGGGCACATATAATAGTTGGTCATAGCAAGGTCAAAGTCCACCTCATTGTTAGAGAAAGGAGAAAATGGGGAGTGTCAAGAGATAATAAGATGAGAGGGGAGAAGAAGACGACCACGGTAAATGGCTTCAATTTTTTAAGTAAGTTCTATCAACTGAGAATGGGGGTAGGAGGAGTCACGGAAGACCTAAAGACACAAGACTTAATATATCTTACCTTCTGTGGGGAGTGAGACAGGTTATCAATTAGGAAGGAATAAAATGAATACCATACTGTAAGTATGATCCAGTTGAAGTTGGATAATAAGAATTTATAGTGTAGGAGAATGGCTGTGTGACTTAACTCCAGATCCATTCAGTGTATGAATATGTATGAAAATAGAGGAAGTAGATGGCAGGAGTAATCCAGAGCTGGTGTTTGGCAAGAGAAAAGCAGAGATAGGATAAGGGGACAAGTGATAAGTAACTGTGCAGTTATTTAGTTGGTCCATATTGGGAAAAATGAAAGTGAAGACTGAAAAAATCTTACCCTGAAAAGAGGTAACAAGACTGAAAATTAACTAAGGGGTTAGAGGGACTGGAAATCATGAGGGTGAAAAATAAGTTCAGGAAAAGTGAAACATAAACCTTTTTGATTAAGAAAAATAGAACACTGGGTAATAGTGAGATCTGGGCTACGACCATTCTTGTGTATAGTTGAGGTGGAATGAAGAATTAGGTCATTAGATTAAGGAGATATTCACATGCATGTTGAAATCTCTTAGTATAAGAGCAGGATTTGGGAAGGTGGGACAATTGCTGAACTCGCTGAGAAAGAGAGAATGACCAAGGGTCAATACAAAATGCAGAGGAAAATATCAATATAATGACCCTGAAAGGACAGGCTGCCAAGTTACAGTAGCAAAGGAAGAGTCTTAGAAGTGGGGAAACAATGGGGAAACAAGGAGTATTCCAACTGCCCACTAAGAACCCAGTATCTCAGGATGTGTGATTGAAGGTAGAGGCAGTGGAGAAGGATGGCCAGAGGTGGAGCATTTTCTTGGTAAACTCGGACTTCAGTGAGACTAAGTTCACTTTGGAAATTAGTAATTTTACTATGGAAATTGAGTTCAGAGAATATATTTTTTAAAGATAGGACTTTTAAAGTACTTAAAATATTACCTTTAACATCTGTCTTTGGTCCACTCTGCTGTCTCTGTGTACAAACATCACAAAGTAGTTTGTTTGAACCTTGGAGTTTCTCGTTACTGGTAAACTGATATAAACAATGATAGATTGAACAGTCATCAATATTCATAGCTTCCCTGTTTGCTAGGGTACAAAAAGCAGTTTCTGGAACTTCATTTACTACTTCATAGATCTTTGTCCCCACAGGATACGTGTCATTCAAAATCTCTATATTTATTTCATCAGGCTGAAGAAGTGCGTCCAACTTAAGGTTTTTCAAATCGCTGGCAAGGTCCTCTTCTTCATCATTCTCTTTCTTGAGATATATACCATTTAACTTACTAGCACATTCAACAGGAAAAGAAACACTCAGAGTGTCACCTGCACCATTTGCATTTTTGACATTTTCCTCTTCTGTACAATTTGGATTTTCTGGCAAAGCTTCTACAGTATTCTCTTTGTCTCTTACATCGTTTTGATTTAAGCAACACTCTTCAGATTTTTCTTTCTCTTGTGAAAGGCAGTTGAATTCATCACCTATTTCTTCTTGTGGTAAAGTTTTATTAACAGGTTGATTTTCTTCAGGATACTCAGTGGCACAGATAGTATTTAACTGAATACTTTTTTCTTGAATTTTTTGTTGCCTTCGTTGGTTCTGTGGAACAAAACATGTAATTTGACAAAAGACAAAAATTAATAAAGCTGATTAATGAAGAAAAAAAATATTTAGCATCTAGAACTCTAGTCCTGATCCTTTACAAGAAAAAAACATAAAATAGTGAGCTCATCAACTCTAAACAATAATTTTATATTTGGGTCCACCTATACCAGAAGACTACCAGTCAGTCAGTAAGTG
Organism: Potorous gilbertii; assembly: GCA_028658325.1. Lineage (NCBI taxonomy): Eukaryota > Metazoa > Chordata > Mammalia > Diprotodontia > Potoroidae > Potorous > Potorous gilbertii. The sequence goes on along the minus strand of CM053771.1, from coordinate 348,177,228 downwards.
GTCACTGAATGCCTAAATTCTACTTGGCACTGAGGTATGTACAGCAAGAAATAAAAAGAGATAGTAAATACTATAAGTGTAATGGGAATTTGGGGGAGTCATCTATCACTGTGGATTAGAGTAGTCATTGAGGTAGAAGTGAGCTGGACTTTGAAAAAGTGGTAGGATGATGATAGAAAAGCATCTGCAAATACTTACTATGTGCCAAATACCATGCTAAATGCTGAGACAGTCAGAAAAAATATCTGAAGTTCAGATGGAGCATCTTGTTCAGGAACAGCCAAGAGGGTCAGTGTCACTAGGTCAAAGAGTACGTGTTGGGGAAGAAGTATAAAAAGACTAGAAAAGCAGGAGGGGGCTAAGTTTGACAAACAGCATTGTGTATTTGATTCTGGAGACAATATGAAACCACTGGAATTTACTGAGGGAGAGGAATGACACAATCGGATCTAAGCTTTGGGAAAATCAGTTTAGTGCTTCAGTGGAGGAGAAAATGAATGGGAAGAGACCTGAGGTAGCATGACAACCCACCAGTAGGCTACTGCAAAAATCAAGGGGTGAGGTGATGAAGGTTTGCACCAGAGTAGTGGTAGTGTCTGAGGAGAGAGGGGGATGTATTTGACAGATGTTGCAAAGGTGAAATCAACAGGATTTGGCAACAGATTCGAAATGGGAATGTGAGATCATAAGGAATCCAGGGTGACTCCCAGTTGCGGGTCTGAGAGACTGAGAGGATGGTTAGTAATAGGGAATGTAGAAGTGGGTGAGGAGGGTTTAGAGGGAAAGATAATGAATTCTGTTTTGGACATATTGAGTTTAAGATGTCTACAACACTAACAATAAAACAGTAAAATACTTCTGTAATATATTCAGGTTTGCAAAAAGCTTTCTTGAGAAAACTCTGTTAGGTAGGTATTGTAAGTGCCATGTTTTACAAATGAAGAAACTGAGTCTCTGTGATCTATGACCACAGTTAGTAAGCATCCCAAGAGGAATTCAAACCCAGGTCTTCTAACTCCCATGACTGTTCTCTTTTTAAATATTCCAGCAAAAGCAAAGCAGAAATTGAAGTAAATGTAGCATGTCAGGAATAATCTACTTTTGGATAAATTTTACTATAATTGAGGGAAGGTTACTGTTGATTCTGTAAGGCTAACAAATGACAGGGAAACAAAAAATACTTCAGGGAGAAATAACAGTTAAAAAATGTGTTACATAAGTAAAAATTTCAAATATAACCAATTCCCTTATAAATGAAACTTCTACTCATAAAATGAGAAATCAGCAAAAACTTAACTATAAGTCAAACATCACATTATAAAATACATGGTAGAAGATCATTCTTTATGACTACTAACCTTTGCCTGCTTTTTGGCTTGTTTCTTTGCTTTTTTCTGCAAGTGCTTACTCGTACAAGAAGAAATGTTATTCTTCTCTTTCATATAACAATTGTTATCTTTCTCTTCTTCACTGTCTTTATCTTCATCTTCCTTTGTTTTTTTAATATTTTTATCATTTATGCTTTTCTTACCACTCTTAAAACAGAATATAAATTTTTAAAAAATTAGTAACATTATTTTCCAAAGAACTTAACTTTGGCTAAAAGTATAACAATAACATAACAGAACTAATCAGGTATATAACATTATACTCGATTTGTTGTGCAACTGAGAACATTTCTAAATAAAGCATTCTGTTGTATTATGTGGAGGTAAATCTAACATGGTTATAGCAATTCCTTTTTTTAAAATAGATAAATGATAGTTTGAAAAGGAAGTCTGTTTCAAAAGAGAGTTAATGTCAGCATGGTTTTAGTGCCTATGATTATGAGTAAATGGGTTTCTAAGTTAATTTGTGATGTGACTAAATCAAGCCTATGTCTCTTCTACTATGGCAGTTTTGCATCTAACATTTACTCTAAAAGAACAAGATAAATATGTTGAAGCTACACAGACTTCTCTATCACCTTGCATAAAGAAGTTAGGAATAACCGTGTTATTCCTAATACTTATTTAGTAATAACATACTACATAATAAGACTATTAAGGGAATTTCAGTAAATCCATTATAAAAGTTAAATAAAAGAAATTAATGTTTTTCAAGACTTACAGATATAATTGTCTTCTTAAGCAGAATTTAGTTCATACTTGTCACTATTTTCAGGGGACTTTGCAAATAATATTTATCAATCTTAAAGCAAGCTAATAATAAAAAGCTTCTTTAATAATAAATATGTTAAAGTGTTTATTCCCTATGTCTAATGATAAAAATTTTACATAAATTAAACTTAATAGTCTTACCTGGTCATCTAAAACAGGGAGAGACAAGTCAAGGAAAGATTCATGAATCAAGGAAACCTTTAAGCAAACACCAAAAACACTTTTTAAAGGCAAAGAAGATTTTACTTAAAGCATTACAAAGTAAAGAGTTTTGTTATTTTAAAAGAGAAGGGGAAGGGAATAAGCGTTTATGTAGTAACTACTAAGTACCAGATGCTGTGGTAAGCAATTCACAAATTATTTCATTTGGTTCTCAGAATAATGAACTATTGTTATCATTTTGCAGTTGAGGAAACTGAGGCAGACAAAGCTAAGTGATTTGCCCAGGATTACATCTAATTAGTGTCTGAGGCCAAATTTGAAGTGAGGCCTTCCTGACTCCAAGCCTAGCATTTCGCTTTACTCAGAATGCCTGTACTGACTAAAAAACACACTAAAAATGTTTTGAATAAATTTTGCTGTAATTGTAATTAGATGTGGTACCATAAGGCTAACAAATTACAGAGAACAAAATGATATCAGATAGAAATATAGTTTAAAAATACAATGTCAATATCCAATTAATTACTAAAATTAAAATACATTTCATTAAAATATACTGTTATCATAGCATTATATTATCATTACAACTGTACCACCAAGCTACAAGTACAGATTAATGGAAAGAAAGATGACCATATAACTAGGAGATAGGGTAGGACCAAGGATTTTTAAAATTAGCTTTAGATACTACCATATATACCTGAACATATATGATTGTAATAATGAAGTTTGGAAGTTATAACCTTATTTGTAACGTAGAAATTTAAACTCATATTCTATATATTCAATAAATCTATAAATAATCAATCTACTTACAGTTTTACATTCTTCACACATGATTGTACTAGTTAGTTCGCCACCAAATATTCGATCCACAAAGCTTGGTATTGCCTTTTTTTTTTCATGCTCTATAATAAAAGATTTAATGAAATAACTATAAAATTAACAGACAAAAGAGAGTGAGGAAAAAAGCACACTGGAGGGCACATCGATTAACCCTTATAAACTGTATGAAATTTAAGGTATTTTGATGAACAAACTTTCAAAGTACTTTTACCTTGACCCCAGCTAAAGTTGTTCTAGGAACCTAAACACAATATCATATACTATTTAGTGAGGAATACAATATCAGCTTCAAGTAGAAATGTGGTATAATCAAAAGGGAGAACTAAAAGTCAGAAAAAATATTTTCTAATCCCTGTTCTTCTACCATCTAGCAGTGTGACTTCAAATAAATTATAAACACTCTGGGCCTCAGTTACTTCACCTAAAAAATGGGAGAGAGAAACATTATTGCAAAGGTCCCCAGTATCGCTAAAATTCTATGAATCTATGCTACTAGAAAAGAATTCTGGTATTTGAGGGGTAGTAGATTTGGTTTATTAACTAATTTTACCTAATTACAATATGGTTATAAAAAATATGCTATGGGAATATATGTCCTTCCTTCCTTCAATTCAACTGAACAAGCTCCGACATCATATCAGGCATGTGTAAGACTTGGGACACAAAGACAAAAAGGAAAGCATTCCTGTCCTCAAGAAGCTTACATCATTCTGAAGTGAAACAGCACACACACAGAAAAATAAATACAAAATGTATCCAAAGGACACACAAGACAATTATGGATCAGGAAGCACAAACAACAGCAAAGCTTTCTTGTGGGATGTGGCATGTGAGCTGAGCCTTTCAGGAAGGTACTCATTTTTAGAAAAAAATGCTACCAAATATAAGCCATAAAGCATTTTCTCCTTTCCTCCTTTCCACTATATTACCCTCATGGAAGTTAAACCAAGACAGAACCATTTTTTGCAGACACTAAATATTTATCAGCCTGGTCATTGAGGCTGTGTCTAAGGCACGGCTGTGCCAATGACCTGTGTTACTGGCTTATCCCCAAAGGGCATCATCAAGAGGTGAAAATACAACTAGAGCACATCATAATTTCCTTTTCTGGTATGTCCACATTTGAACTGCTTTACTGACAGCAAAAGTGCAAGCATCCAAGATTCCATATATAAAACATCCTCAAAGAAATTAAAATATGCTAGCAACCCAGGATCTAAAAAAGTGAAAAAAAGAATTTTACTTTGGTATTTTTGTTCCGGAAATCAGATATTACCTTTAATTTTCTTTTTAAGTTCTTCATCTAATTTTTCAGTGGAATTGCCAAATGCTTTAAGAATACCAGTGCTTACTCTCTGAAAATAATGAAATAAGTACATATACTATGATTACGTTTTATTAATGTCTGGATAATCACATTTTAAAAGAGGACTATAAAATGCTATCTACAATAAAACAACTCTAAGAACTAATCATCTTTTTATTCTTAACAACTCCCAAGGGTGAAAGTTATTGGTTAGGGTAAGAACTGAAATATCTCAACTAGCAAACCATCCCTCTACCTTTTATATATGCATATGTGTACTTTAAAATCACAATGGTTGACAAAAATAACTCTAAGTAAAAGGCCTTATAACAAAATCCTACTAAAAATCTAGAATATAGACACAATTCAAAATACTTCTAATACTTAGGAAATTGTCTGCTCAGTTATCCCTTTTTACAGTTAAATTATTTTCTAAAGTTCTTATTTTACTGAACCGTGTGTGTGTGTGTGTTCATCCTTCATTGCCAAAGAAGACCATACCATCAGAGAAATAATGACATGACTTGCACTTGACTTTGCTTTGAGTGAGGGAGGGATGTGCAGAGAAATAATGACATGACTTGCACTTGACTTTGCTTTGAGTGAGGGAGGGATGTGCAGGTCACCAGTCTCACTTCTCTAGAGCCATGTGAATCCAGTGACCAGATATTCATCAGGATGACTGGAGATGACCCAGGATGAGGCAAC
>CM053771.1:348130693-348171947 GCA_028658325.1 Potorous gilbertii | reverse complement strand
AAAAAAAATTATATCATAAATTTAACATGTCAATTCCAAAGCTGCCTTGTTTGTCCGCATCTTTCTCTGAACTTCTTTTTGGTCTTTTCTGTGCATTCAAAACAAAACAAAACAAAAAAACAACCAAAAAAAACCTTGCCACACCAAACCAAAAGAAAATGCATTCTCTGTAAAAATTAAACACAGGCAAAACCAATCCAGATACTGACTGCCTACAAATGTATATGTCAACCTGCACTTCCGTGTGTCACCTGTATCAAGAAATGGGAAACTATGTGTCATCATGAGTACTCTAGAATAGTAGACTTAATAATCCTTAAAAATTATTACAATAAAACGGAACTTCTGTTTCTAAGGAGCTAATCACACATACCTTTCTTTAAACAATTTCATCTGCATTTTACCTTTTTTTGTGTGGACTAAAAGCCCTTACAGAAATGAAAAATGTCACCAAAGTAAAACTGATGACATTTTATAATTATTAAAACATTAAGAAACTGAAAACATGCTCTTGTTTTCTTATTCCTTCTAAAGCCTTTTTAATTAAGCACTTAATGGAGTGAAAAGTTCCAAGAAATGCAAGAACCAAAACTGTATTTCATCACTGCATTCCCACACACAGGAAGGTAGGCTAGTGGAAGCAATGGGGCACCAAAGGAAGATAGAAGTGAACACTGTGCCTGGAAGGTCAAACCACCACCGCTTTGATCACTATCTCCATTCAGTCCCTGATGGACACAGCCCAAGACCCTGAGGCCCAAGAGCCTTGGGAACAGTGTTCTCCAAACCAACAGACTCACTCCGACTCAACCCTCATATCCTCCCTCAGACTCTGATGGACATAATCCAGGACTCTGAATCCAAGAGTCTTGGAAATAGAAATGCTACTAGCCTACTGCCATCAGCTTGGGAAGCAAACCCAGTGGAGACAACCGTGCTACAGTCACACTACTAAAGATCCAGAAAAAAAAGTTCTTCTCACCAAATTCCTCACATGACAAATGGTTCAATATCACAAACAGCTGTGATTTTATCAATGGAAACGATATTAAAGAAGAAACACTACCATCTACTTTGCCATTGCCCCTCAGACTATGGGACCTTTCCCTTACCGTGCAGCTGAAACCTTCCATATGTTGTCTCCCCATTAGAAGGTGAGCTCCTGGAGAGCAGGGGCTGTCTATCTGCATTTACAGGACTAAACAAAGTACTTTTACACAGTTACCATTTAATAAATGTTTTATTCATTCATTCATCACCAGCCTTAAAATTCTATTTCTAACTCAATGGTACATAAATGATCAGACAAAAACCAAATTTTACAATGACACGTTTACCTGGCTTTCTTCTGCTCTCATTCCATCCAGCAGATACCGCAGCAGTTCTTGACTATCTTGCTGCTGAGAACCTTTAAATCGCACTGCTCTATTTACATGAAAAAAAACAAAAACCGCAAAAATATGAAGCTACATTTACAAAATTCCAATAATCATATCTCTAATTCTGGAGTCTTTCCAGTTTATTTTAACTTCTATTTAATCTGGTATATCTTTTGGGATACCTAATTTCTACTTACTATTTTGATAATACAAGAAAAATAATAGGATATATTTGCTCACCTAACAGAATATGCAACCATATCTTTTCTGTATTATTTCCAAGCAAAAATGTGTTATAGGTGCTGTTCGATTCATGGTTCAATATACAGTCTGAACAGGTACTCACTTTTTACAGACCTGAGAAAATAGCTCTTCAGGTGTTACAATTCCCCTTTGGGTTTCATGCATCTCGTTAAGAAATTGGCACATGGCTGAAGTGAGAGGACCTGGAGGCTCAAGGTTTATTTCTAGAGGCTCCTGAATGCAAAAAAATAAAAATTGCTTTTTTCAATCAAAATTATTTATTTAAAACATTTATAGTAAAACAAAAACAAAGGAGACCATGGAGACCATCCAATCCCATGCCTTTACTTTACAGATGAGGAAACTTAGACCCAGACAGCAACTTGCTTACACGTTTACAAGTCACACAGATCGTAATTTGTCAGAGGCAGGATTCAAACCCAGGTACTCTATAAGCTAAATGCTCTTTCTACTCACTCCACCATACTGTTTCCTTATTCTACAAATTGTTCACATTTAACTAATACTATTTTCTGGCCTTTCAGTTTTATGTCATGTTTATCTTCATAATTTTCAGTATTAAAAAGTGTTTATTTCCATTTATAGACTGAGGGGTTCAGAATGCATAAATTAAAACAAAATAAAATAAGGGTAAAAAAAAATTTCTTTTTATTTATGAATAAGACACATTTTTTGCAATGCCTGTCAAGACATCTGTGTCAGTAGCACTCTCTAGAATAAAACATGTAAGTAAGCAGACAGATGCATAAAAGATACACATACAACATACAACTCTTCAAAATTATAAAAAAGGTTTCATAATTATTTAATCAGTTTTATTAACCTATAAATGTTATGAACTTAGGAACTATCATAATATAACTATATATACATATATTATATCATATAATAATATTTATATCATATAATAATATAACTGTCATACTAAACACATAAAAATATTTTTTAATCTTAGAATATAATTATTTCAAAGAAAGAAAATTCTGATCATAAGCATAAATAAAAATACATACTGTTAGGGATAAATCAGGTGGTTCAATTTTCACTATTGTTCCAGACATTTTTACTTCCTTCAATAGTTCCCTTAGTACTAGAGTCTGTGACAAATTCTGGAAAAGAATGGGGAAAGAAAAAAGACAAATTACTTTAAATGAAAAGTATGAAATGAACCAGAACAGAAAGAAAAAAAAAAAAAGATTAGGGCTTAATTTCTCATTATAGTTTCAGACAAGTAAGGTAAATTGTAAAAGAAAAACAACAAGAATCATACCTCTAAAAATGTACAGTAATTTAATTTCTAAATTGGCAAAAGCTGTAGGTATATTGTACCTGCCACGTCAAAGTGTTACAAATGTATTTCTTTTCTGAAATCAGAGTTATATTAAGATATAATAATTATATCCTACTTTCAAACAGAAGCAATCTATTAACCTTAAGGCATAAAGACATCTTTTCACATTTAGGCTCAGGAATTATAAATTTGCAAGAATTTTGTTTTCCATTTAATTTTTTAATTTGTTCAATGTTCAACCAATAAAATAACTTGGAAAATTTTTTCTTATGGTAGCACCAAATTTCCTGAATATGTCCCATTCTGACATTTGTATTAAAATACCAATAAATGCAAACTGACTTTCTATGATTTAATAATGACAAAGTTGCAAATTAAAACTCTCAAAGTAATTTGAGAGCTCACTTATCAATGGATGCAAAGTAAATGTTTACTAATTTATAATCTAGTTAACATAAGATCAATTTTAAAATATCGCACTGATGTTAACAGGCATGTAATTCTTTCTCCCATAAATATCAGTTTTTATCTCTTACTCTAACATTTTCAGTTTCAAATTAATTAAGAATTAATTAGAATTAAATTGTAAGCTCACAATTTTTATTTCAATTTCAATTTTTATTTCAATTAGTGGAGTTTGATGTATGGACTCCTGATAAAGAAATTTCAAATACTGCTCAGGAACCATTCTGTAATACAATCTTAGAAAGTTACCTAAGACACTAAGAAGTTAAAAGTGACTTACTGAGGATCAGTATATGTCAGCAGTGGAGCTTGATAAAGCTAGGACTTCCTGATTCTGAGCTAGCTATCTACTACCAAGCAGCCTCGCTTAAAAATGTTTCTTCCAACTATGCTACCTGGCTATATAAATCACAGAAGACCAGTCTCTGGATTCAAGCAGGAGCTCACCAAAAGGGCAATGAGAGAAATCTATAAATAGGCTGGAGCAAATTATCAACACTTGAGCACCAGAAACAGCATAAAACTATTTAGGGATGGATGACTGGGAAAGGAGATGGGCTATCCATGTATCAAGAGCAAAGATGAATATCCTGGGTATTGTACTAATACCTAAGGAATGTCAAAATATCTAGACAAGGAAGGACCCCAGGATCTTAAATAAGCTCTCTCTTTAAATTTTTGGGAGACCATTACAAATGTTGAGGAGATATAAATGGCTTGTGATTTGCACTTCTGGAGAGGAAATACACATACATAATAACAAAGATCTATCAAAGTATTAAAATATTTAATATAAATGATACTAAAAGCACATGAAGTTATAGAAAAATAAAACATTTCATTAATTTATCTCATGAGGTGCATCAAAATATTTTATAAAATACTTGGGCATTTTAATCAATAAGTCCTATAAAATGGTGGGAAGCAGAAGGATGAATAATTAACACTTGATTACCTGCATAACTGCATTAAAGAAACATGTATTCCCCAAATTGCTGAGTCCTTTCACAGTCATTTGAATAGTAGAATTCAATGGAGAATTTTCTTTAGTCATGTTTTCCTTTTTCTCTCTCTCCTGTTCATTTTTGCTGTCTTTTTCTAATTTTTTGTTTTCAATTTCAGTTTTCTCTTGATCTTTTGATGCTAAAGAAAAGTTTTAAGAAAAGTGTAAAACATTTATTATTACATAAAGGATTAATAAGAATGTGACTATACTTGTAAACTTTAACACTATAATTCAATCTGGATCAATCTGATTTTATTGATTTTTTTATTTATAGAATTACAGAATTTATTGATAGATTATATCAAGTATAAATGAATTGATAAAGTTTTCAGTAGTTCCTTTTATGTATTTTCTGATGCCCTCTCAAAATCTCCATGGGGTTGTTCCAGACCTTTCGTTAAGTTCCCAACCTACACCCTTCTTTTAGTAGGTAGCCTCTTCTTCATTCATTTATGAGGTCATCTGTCACGAGCTCCCTCATCTACTTCAAAATCTCTCTGTCCCTCCCACCTTCTCATCCTTTGCTTTAATGTCAGAAGACAAATGAGACTTCCTCCACCATCCTACTTTTCTTCTGAATTCTGCATCATCACCCACAAGTAAGGTTAAACAAAAACAAACCAACCTTCACTTGACCCCACTGTAATCTTATACACTCTACTCCCTCACTATTCAGTTTCTAAAAAGAGAGTTATAAACTTGATGATTCCATTTCTTCATTTTCCATCAGCTGCTCTGCTTGGTTTTGACTATATGGCCCTGTGCAGGGCACCAGCTGGCAGCCAAAGTCCTTCTCCCTTTCAGATTCTTTCCTGTATTGTCTTCCCCCATTGGATTGTAAGATGTTTGAGGGCAGAGAATGCCTTTACTTTCCTTATTATTTCCTTATTTTCCTTATTCTCTGTGCTTAGCACAGTGCCTGGCACAATCGGTACCAACCCCTTCCTAATGTGGCTACTAACCCTCTTCTTTTAAAGTCACCAAGCAGACCAGTTCAGTGGCCTTTTCTCAGCTGGCTTCTTTAGACCTGTCTGCAACACTTTACACCATTCCTCCCCTTGATTCTCACTCTCTCCTTCTTCCCTCAGAGATGCTGCTCTTCCATCTTGTCCTTTAACAACCTGTACATTCATGCAGACCATCTTGCACATTTTATTCATGTATGCTTGCTGAAATCCCCATCTTTCCTCAGTCCCCAGCTCAGGTGACACCTTATGTTCCCTAAAGTCCACCTCAGATGAAAATGAGGGGAAATACCTACCTACTTCCTTAAATTTTCCTGTATAACTTTGTCTGGATCTCTTTTTTGTATTTATCACATTCTACCTTGGATCACACCTATCTATGAACATGTCATATAATATCCTCCATTAGATCATAAGCAATTTGAGGGCAAGATTGTACTACTGAAAATCTCTGTATGTCCAATGATTAAAACAGTGCTGCCTGTTGCCCCAAAGCCAACTTAACCAGGTATTTTCCAGAAACACTGGCCATGGCGTGCACAGGAACCAGAAAGAGTCTAGGATGAAGCCCACCAGCTCCATCCTTTCCCCATGCTGATTAATTTCAATCCCTAACTGAATCTCTCAGTGTGTTCTTGAGGGCTGAACCAGCTCCAAAACAGGCGCCAGTCAGTCTGCACCGGACTGATATTCAGCTGAGACCCTTGTAGGTAAGCAGATCATCATATCTTCATAGTTGAGCACTTCCCAAGGAAAAAAAAATTCTACTTACTCCTCTCCTGCTCCCTTCCTCATCCTATGCCACTCCCAGTTAGGATGGGGTGAAGCCTCACTCTGCCCATGAGACTCCCCCTTTTTGTAACTCATAAATATTGAAGCTTCTGGCTAGGTGGTGAATTCCTTTGTCCCTGGCATAGGAGTCCCACATGCATGTTCATTTCTCTTGCAATAAATCCAATTTTGACATGTCTCATGGACTCATGATTTTTTTAGTTAACATGATTCTTCTGCTTACATCACAAAGTCTGTGGAAAGTGTTACGTAAATGAGAGTAATTTTTATTTATTTATTTTTAATTTGTTGAGGGAAATTTGTTGAATTGATGTAAGCACTAGTTTAGACACTGAGGAATATGAAGACATATACAAATCTGTGGTTCTATAATTTTTCAATCTTTACAAATGGACAAAGTTCTTGAAAAACAGAGAAGAATGGAGACAAAAAAGAAAAGTTTTAAAATGCAATTATTCCAAAAACCAATTCTGTGATTTAGCAAAGGGAAGACAGCTTACCAAAAAATTCCAAGACAATTTCAAGGTCATCTTAACTTTACAACTCAAATGCAAATTAAAATAATAGTTCAATAACATATTATTCACCAAAGTTGACACCTGCACTTTTAATATACCATTAACAACTCATTTTTTTTGCTGTTAAAACAAATAACATGGAAAAACAATACAAGGCAAACTTCTGCAATGGTCTCACATTTTGACATATTTAGCATTTCCGTATTCATTTAAACAAAATTACATCTGAAATGAAGATGAGTCAGAAAACCAAGTGAACATGAATACAAGGAAAACATGTCATTCCAATGAATTAATTGGTACTTTGTAATACTACTATTCAGTCTTAAAATTTTAACAGGACCTAGTAAATACTGCATAAGGTACTTTGGACGTTATTCTAGATAAGATATTTCTGCATAAGTCTTTGGGATGTTATTTAAGAGAAGAGCATTTTTTTCAGATGAGATAATTACAACCCTATATACCCCACAGCATGGATGCTAAAAACTATTATAATGAGAATCCCATATAATTAGAATTCAATATTTAATGATAAAGAGTTAGATCTAAACCTTGTAAGATTCACCCATCTGCTTAAGTGTAGAGCAATATTAAAAAATACATATCCACTACAAGACTTTACCTGATCTTGGAGTTTTGACATTGGTTTGTTTTCTAATATAATCCACAAGTTGACCCAATCGACTTGAGCTGCTATATTGGACCTCCTCATCACACAAGTAACACCTGCCTCCCAAAAAGTACCAGAAGAAAACAATGACCAAAACCAAAACAAAACAAAATAAAAAACCAAACCTCATAGGTCTTAGAATTAAGACATTAACTTTAGATGTCAAATCTTATAAAAAGAAAAGAGCATTTTTGTCATATCACATAAGTAAATTTTTTTAGAATTCCATACGTCTTGAATAAAGTTGTTTCTGTTATCAAGTTAGGCAAGATTTCAAACAGTCTAATATCAACAAAAATCCAAACTTAACCTATTAATAGAATGATGATTTGAAATGAAAAATGTTAATGAGTTTTGTATAAACCAATTTCAAGGTAAAGTTCAACAACAATATATTTACCAGATCTTACAATTAAGCAATATTTTATGTTGGGTGAATCCTATTTGAAAGGCCAGCATCTAGGAAATACTTTAAAACATCCTACTATGCACACATTAGAATACAATATAACTTATGTTTATTTGCCTGCAAGGATATTGTTGAAAGTGTCATTTATTCTCAGTATCTCTGAATTTTTACACTGAATTGTGATCACTTTGAGAACTACATATAATAAAAAAAAATATTTCCTAACATATTTCTGCAACATAGAATTGCATACGATCATTAACTAGAATACTATCAGAAATTATTACACAGTCTACCTTCCTGAAATATATTTTGCATAAAATTAACTGTTTACTTCTTAAAGATTTTTCAAATATATCTATCCTCACTTGTTCAAAGTCTTTTGCAATCAAATACATTCAATAGTTCCCCAAACTCACCACACACTCCAGTTGTACAAATTAAGCACCAGACAATGGGGTTCTGATCTTGGTGTGGTGTAATGCTTGAAAGCATGCTGTCCTTGAGAATCTCTGCCACAACCCTAGAGAAAGAAAGAAACTGAAAATTTCAAAAGTTTACGCATGAATTCACAAGCTAACATGAACAAGGAACAGATGACTTGCTGCTTTAAAAAAAAATGAAAAAAGACTTCAATTCTTTATTAAAACTTAAGAGTCTCCAAAATAACTAAGGCTAAAATTCAAGTCTGAAAAGTAATTATGAAAAAAGTCAGATTCATCTTCACTTGTTATAAAGAAAGACTTCTTTTTTTGGGGAGGTAGGGGGTGTTGTAAGGAATTATAGTATGATGAAAAAAAGAGGAAAAAAAGCAAGAAAAGAGGGTCAATGAAAAATATTTTACATCACAGCAAAGTGAGGACATAAAGAAAGCAGGGAGGTTTTAGTACTAGGCTAAATTCAATATGTAATGAAAAAACAAGCTGTACGTACTAGCTCAATGACTTTAAACACAATCCTCTTTTTCTGTACTTTATGAAAATGTTCATGCATGTTGGTGACTACTGAGTTAATTTTATTTATGTATGCACACATGTAAACATGTTCTTTATGTTTATATATGTAGATATTTATAAAAACAAAGTCATGTTCTAAAAGTATTTCTCATAATCATTCTCTCTTTCCATTCCCTCCTAACCTTAGTTTAAGTTAACCTTACACTTAAACTTTTCAGTTCAAGGCAATAAATATTAATTAAGTACCCATTATAAAACAAGCATGGTAGTTAGGTGGCAGAGTGGATAGAGTGCCAGACCATCAGGAAGACTCTTCTCCATGAATTCAAATCTGGCCTCACTTAGTAGTTATGTGACCCTGGATAAGTCACATAACCCTGGGGCAGCTAGGTGGAACAGTGGATATATAACACTGGACCTGGAGTCAGAAAGGACTGTTTATTTTATTTTATTTTATTTTTATTTTTCATTTTTAACACAGTTTATAACAGATAAAACAATTCAAACTTTTGGTCAGGTGATACTTCTTTTTAAAGCATTTACAATATGGACCACAAAAGAATTTTTTTTTAAACCTTAACCAACTGAGACACAAATAATATTTATGTTGCTAACTTCACAAGCTCTTAATGTAATTGTCTCCACAGTATTACTAAGAGTTAAAGGACTCTAACTTATTGTTGTTGAAGACCTGAGTTTAAATACAGCCACAGACACTTACTAGTTGTGTGTGCCCCTGGGCAAGTCACTTAAAACCCTGTTTGCCTCAGTTTCCTCCTCTGCAAAATGAGCTGGAAGAGGAAATGGCCAATCACTACAGCATCTCTGCCAAAAAAACCCCAAATGTGGCCACAGAGAATTGGATATGATTGAAATAACTCAATGATAACAATACACAAAGCACTAAGCTAAGGCAAAAATGAAATACTTCTTGTCCTTATGGAGCTTATATTCTACTGAGAGGAAGCCTATAACCACTGAGGAATTAATACAAGATGTAGTAATCTGAGGAGGGAGTCAGCCTCTGGGAATCAGGAAAAGAATTACAGAAAAGCTGGCACCTGAGTACTGTGGGAACTGGGGAACCTAAGAGGTGGAGGTAAGTGGGGAGTCCATACATTCCAGGCATGGAAGTCACTATGTGCAAGAGAAGTGAGAGAGGAGTTAGCATGTCAAATTTAAAGAACAGCTAGCTGATAAATCCGACTAGAATAAAGTACATGAAGGGGAACGATATGAAACAAGCTTTGAAAGCTAGTGAGGTGAGAACCATATTTTGAAAGATTAAATTCAGGTTTGAAAGTTTGTATACTTCATCCTAGAGCAGGAGTTCCCAATGTTTTTAGGGTCATGAATCCCTTTGGCAGCTTGGTGAAGCATTAGAGACTCCTTCTCAGAATAACATTTTCAATGCATAAAATACATAGGATTACAAAGGAAACTAATTATAATGAAATATAGGTATCAAAATTTGTTGAAAGAAGTTCACAGATTCCAGGTTAAGAATTCCAGTCCTAGAAGCATAAGGAGTCAATGATGTTTTCTGAAAATAGAAAAAAAACCAACAGAATTGTGTTAGAAACATTCTTTTTTTTTGGAGGGAGGAGGTGAGGCAATACAGGTTAAGTAACTTGCCCAAGTCACACAGCTAGTACATTTCACAGGTCAGAAGCCAGATTTCAACTAAAATCCTCCTAACTCCAGAGCTGGTGCTGTATTCACTTCACCACCTAGCTGCCCCTGAAACATTAATTTTTTTAATAACAAATTTATTTATTTTTATATGTATTTATAATCTATTCCCTTTCTGCTCCTCATAAAACAAAAATGAAACTCTTATCATGCTTAATCCAGCAAAAAATTCAGCCTGAATGGATGTTTCAGGCTGAATTTTAAATTCATCACTGCTCTGGAAATCATGTGAATGGAAGGTTTCATCTTCAGTCTTCTAGACCAGAGCTTCTTAACGTTTTTCCACTTGTGACCCCTTTCTGCCTAAGAAATTTTTATGTAACCCCAGGTATACAGATACATAAAAGAAGCATACAAATTGAACATTTAATGATAATATTTCATAAATAAATTTATTTTAAAACAATTCTTTGGTACACATATAATTTTAGCATTTATTAAAAGCAACAGTCTTGAATCTGAGCTGAGGTGTTTCTGGCAGCATTTGTTGGCATTGTGTGGCGTGACAGCATACACAGGCAAAGGGTATGTGTTGTATGTTCAGAATCAAGGCTGCAGTGAAGTCACATGATGCAACATGGGCAAGCACTGTCAGAAACATCTTGAATTCATTATATATTTGATTTTGAATTAAGTTTTCATCACTGTGCAATCAGAAACCTTTTACTGTTGCCGAAGTTTTCATGACCTCCCACATTCAGTTACTTGACTCCACACAGGATCACAACCCACAGTTTAAGAAGCACTGTTCTAGACTCATGTTTTATCATTGCATTAGGGTTCTAAAGTCTTTCAAGTTTTGTCATCAAAGAGAAAAACCTCTATGCTGGCATCATCGCATAAATTGTTCTATTTCCGCTCACTTCACTCGGCATCATTTTCCCAAGTTTCCTCTAAATTGTCTCTTTTGTCATTTCTTATGGGAAAATAACATTCCATGACCACACACGTGATGGATAAAGGCCGAGGATGACTTTAAGGCTGCAAACCCAAGTGACTAGAAACAATGGTCAAGTCAATAAAACTAGAGAAGTATGGTGAAGGGTAAGCTTAAAAATTAATTTTATTTTGAACATGTTGAATTTGAGATACTAATGGGACATCCAGCTGGGGATGTCCAGTGGGCAGCTGGTAATGCAAGAGTGGAGTTAAGAAAGGGACACCAAGGGCAACAGGCCACAACAAGGCAGACTGATTTGCTTTGGGGTGCTTAACTCCAACGAAAACCAAAAAAATGTACTGGGCTGAATAATTATCAAGAAAATCAATGAGCAACTACAACAAAAAATTCTTCCACCCCAAAAATTACACAAAAAGTTTGCCAGGAACCCACAAGCAATAGGAAAGAAAGTTAGCAGCAATGTCAAGACTAGCATAAGCAAACAAGCTAGCCATGACTCAGTTCGATTAGCGACACACGTAGCTTGCCAAGTACTACAGTAATGTATCTGGAAGTCACTACAAGTAGACATGATGAAAACTGAGTAACAAGAAGGCCCAGCCCAAGAGACACCAGGGCTCTGAGGTCTCAACATTCTGTGTCAAGAAGCCACAGAGGGCTCGTTCTATATACTCTGACAACTAAGAAGTGGAATATATTTGAATAGCAACAAGGCCTGTTGAGGCTGCACATTCTTTGCCCATCTTCTTTCCAGAGTGTCTTATTAACTAAAAAGAAAACTGGATGGCTACTGCTCCTATGTAGAAATTAAGTAATATGCTGAAAATCTCTTAGCCTAAGCTAAAGTGAATAGCCTGATAAATCAATAGAGATGAAACTAATTTTGATGTTAATTTCTTTAAAAGAAAGGTTGTACAGAAGCTTTCCTGAATTAAAAGATGAAACTTTACCTAAGATTATAAAAGAGCTGTAGCAAAACAAATGGTATACTTATTTAGATTATAAATGGTACATGTGTAAAGGTTGTACGCTTTTATTTCATAATATTAAAACAGTGAAATTTAAAAAAAAAACTGTGCTCAGAACCTCAAAAATCCAGGGGAGCCCAGTACTACTGAAAGTTGTTAAGAAACTCATAAATACAGTTGATCCATGGTGACCTGTACAGTGATTATGAAAACAATAATGAAGTCCAAGGCTCATTAAGAACTCCAACAAATGTTTCTTCAGCTTCTTTTAAAAACTAAGTTACTTGTGTTCTATTTTTTGGAAAATACCTCTTTGGCTCACTTCAACAAAATATTCTGCATCTCCACATCAAATAATAACTGAAGAAATTAAATTAAAACTTTTGATTCCTAAAGTTACCTTTCTATGTCTTTGAGTTGCGCTCAGGAATTTGCTTCCCTTTTGGGTTAGTTTCAAATTACAACTAAAAGGAAAGTTATTATCTCTTGTACAGGTAGTCCCTTTAAGCTCCACAAGTTAACTTGGTACCATCACCAAAAGACATATCATCTGTCTTTGCCTGTCCTGGTACAATTAGGGGAGTTTTAATCTCTTCTAAGGAGACAGCAAGTCATGTAGATGTGATCCCCTAGCAAAGACCACAAGATATAGATGGGTCCAATAAAACAAAGCATATTCCTTAAGTCAGACATGGGCAGTAATTAGCCTCACGTGAATGCTAGCCCATTTTTCTTAGTATACCCAGTTGTAATGTTCCTGTCCCAACCCTATAACCTATCACTTTTTCTCCCTGCCTGCCAAGACACTTTCTTTGTTGTTAATCGATAGAGTGTTTTCCAACTTGGGGTTACTGGCTTTACTGAGATTGTCAGTCCAACCCACTTTGTTAACAGTTATAAGAAGAATTGTAAATAAAATTATTTTGCTCAAAGCCCTATAGCTCTGTTTACCTTTATTATTTATTTGCCATATAACATATTTATATGACACTTTAAAACTGGTAAGGAATGTTCTTTACAACAACCTTGTAGGTTAGACAGTCAAGAATTATCATCTCCAATTTACTGATGATGAAACTAAGACTGTCAGAAGTTGAGGGAACATGATCACACAATTTTAAGGCAGGATTTGAACCGTGGTTTCCTAAATCCACTACACCATGCTACCTCTTAAACGAAATCAAAACAATACCTGATGGCCACATTTAAGACACAGCCAGACTGAAGGGCTTTCTTCATTCTCCTCTTCAGGTTTCTCTTTTGTTCTGTTGTCAGTTTTGCACTCTTGGCAAACGTTCCATTGCACATTCATCAAAGACTTTTTCAAATTATTTTGCTCTAATCCTTTTCGAATATGTCTGCACAGAGGTTCTGTAAAAGAAAAAAAAAAGGAGCATTAAAGAATGGAGATACTTTGTTCATGGCAACTTTGCTTTTGAAATGTCAATCACATACAAAAAAATTCAAACTCAAACTTCAAAACTTCCTTTATAGAATATGGCAAATAAGTCTAAACATAGCTGCACAGCACATCATCAAATGCTCTTTTACATGCTGAATACTAAAACTGGGTCAGAATATAATATGTGTATATTCCATAGAATACAGAAATTCTGAAGAAAAAACTTTCAGTTCTTAAATACCATAACAAAAACTATAATGTTATCTGTACAAAACATTTTAACAATAAAACTTTTATCGTACATAAAATGTTCTAAAAATAATTTAGACCAAACTCCTTATTTTAAATAGTTTATAAAGACATATATACATGATACGTTTTCCTTCTAGAGTTAATATTTCATTTTAATAATGAAATACGGCAAGAAACAATACATTTCAGGACATAAAAATTCAATATATGATACCTAAAATTTCAGCAGCACCATCAGCCAGCACAGTTTTTCCCTTTGTACGTTTCTTTCCCATGTTAGCACTCTGCAGATTACCTAATAATGCAGACAGAATCTCCTAGAATATAAGAGAAAGACAGCATAACAAGAATGTGAATACATTATCTACAAATCTGTGAAGCAGAAATATAACCAAGACATACCTAAAATACCACAATTTCTTTTCTGACAGTAATTTACGGTTTATAAAGTATTTTCCCATATACAATCTCATTTAATCCTCAGATATGACTAGTATTCTCATTTCATTCAGCAATTCAGTTAAGCCTAAATGACTTGCCTTAAGTTATAGGACCAACAACCTAAGCCCCCAGATTCTCAATTTTAGTGAGCTCATGCTCTTTCAACTACATTAAACTCAATTCTTGATAAAAGGCTTTACTGAAAATGATACTTTAAAGTAACACTTTTTAAAAAAGTGTTGGCTTCCCTAGGTAACCTCCATGATTCCCTCAAGGGAACCAACCCATTATACTCTTACAAACTAAGAAAAATTTGGATGATAAAATGAAAAATAAAATCTCAAAATAAATATTAAAACCAAATATAAAATCAAATTTGATGACACCTAAGGTCACTCTCCATTCCACAGTATGCATAAAACACTATGTGCAAACCAAATCACTTAAAATGCACTCAAACACTCTTCATAGAAACACTCAGGGTTTCATTCTGTAAAGTAAGGGATCCTTCATTTTAATATATCCACTCCAATCTTAACTGGAGAAGCCAAGGATTGTGAGAGAGGAAAGGTCTGACCCCACCCCATCTAGAATTAGGAAATCCTGAACTACAGAGAGAATAAAAACAAACAAAGCCTGACTACCCCATCCAAGAGAACAGGAGCAAATGTGTAAGGAGCAAAGAACAGAGTCCTAATGCAGAAACAGAGGCTGCAGTCATCCTGAAAGCCATGAGCACAATGGGAGCTGATGAGATCACCAAGAAATGACAGAGAAAGAACAGAACTTGGGGGCACACCTCCATGCATAGGGGAAAAGGCACAGATGATGAGTCAACAAGGTATCTGAGAAGGGATGATCAAAGAGGTCAGAAAAGAATCTCAAGAACAGTCATGTTGTGAAACCTGAGGAAGAAACATTACCTAGAAACAAGTAGTGATTAACAGTGTAAACCTCAGAGGTTAAGAGGACTGAGAAAAGCTGAAGTGAGTGGCAAGAGAAGATATAATGGAGACAACCAACCTGTTCTAAGGATGTGACTATCTGAGGAAAAAGAGTCATTGGATGATGTGGTAGAAGCGGGAGGGGAGATCACATACCCCTTCTACACTTCCATCTCCCCATTCCCCCTGCCACCTGTCCAAATGCAGGCTAGACTCTACTACCCACATCTCCCTTTCCTTCCATTTCAACAGAATACCTACTCTCTACAGGTCCCCTGGTCCTGTCACTTCATCTACTTCTTCGATGAGGGTGTCTCGTATTCTCTCTCAAGTTCTTTCCTTAGTGAAACAACAACCCTTGTTTAAAGATTAAGGACTGATCACCCTTCCCACCCCCATACCTGAGTGGAGAAGTTAAAGGTATTAGAATAACAATAACCTGAAGAAAGATATACATGGCTTCAATTTGCTTCGGACCTGATGGAAGGGTGGTACATCCTCCCTTTTCCACATGGGAACCCCAAAGCTTCTCTTCCCAGATGATGGTGCTAATTTGGACCTCTCTAACTTCAGCCTGCCTATGGTAAAGTCCCAAGGACTGCTAGTTATTGCTGTAATCTGGAGTTTTGCTGTTATATTTAATGGAGGCAGAGCCAAGAAAATAAAGTGAGAGGCAGCTTTCTGACTTTTCTCCTCCATAACCTCCAAAATGACCTAGTCGGTGAGTTATTTTTTGGTCATTTCTGACTTTGGGACCCCATTTGGGGTTTTCTTGGCAAAGATACTGATATGGTTTGCCATTTTCTTTTCCAGTTCATTTTGCAGAACAGCAACTGAGTCAAACAGGGTTAAATGACTCAGAGTCATATGGCTAGTAAGTATCTGAGGCCAAATTTGAACTCATGAAGAAGAATCTTCCTGAATCCAAGCCCAGCACTCTAACCACTGTGCCATCTAGCAGCCCAAAAGGTCTTAGAAAAAACATCAAACCAAATACTGATTGTATAATGGAAACCAAGAAAAATAAAATAAGTCATTTTTCCAGCTCCAGAAATTTAGGATAATAGAGAGGGGTCTGTGGACACTGGCCAAAAGTATAACACAGGAACTGCAAGCAGCAGTGTGAAAGCAGTTGGAAGTGGTATGGCCTATCGTGGTGGCACCAGCCCAGCACTCAGTGAGTATAAGGGGACTAAACATTTGAGTAGGGGACCCTATAGTAATGCTGGAAGCAAAAATAGGTTCTATGTGGTAACTCTATGGCCCATTACCCAGTTCCAAGGCAGAGAGGTGCTTTCCTGGTCATGAGGGACTTGAGCAAGGAGTAAAGAACAAGTTCCAGAAAAATCTGTGTGGCACTGAGCTGAAGAATAGAGAGGGGACTCAGCTCTACTCTTCTGTCCTACACATTAACCTACAGTAGAATAAAGCAGGTCTCACTGTCAAACCAAGGGTGATCCATCAGTTTACTTGCTCTTGATCTATAGAACTTTCTAGCAGACTAACAATGACTGACTACCTTAGCAGTCTACTGAAACTCAACCACACAGAAACTAATAGAGTTAAAGTTGGGTCAGAGAGTGACCAGACCTCTCCCCATCACTTCGGAAGCACTGAAAACTTACAGCCACCCAGACTAACCTGTGAAAGCAGTAGAAGATGAAAGACTAGGCCAAACAATCCTTCCCATTCTAACCCCTCACCAGATTATAAGAACAACTATGGGGATAGAACCACAAGACACAAACACAGAAGACAATGACTTGAAAAACATATACAGTCTCAAAGAAAAATACAGATTGCACACAAACTTAACAAGAATTCCTAGGAAGGTTAAGCTATAAAGTTCTGGGTTTTTTTTAAAAGAGCAAAAACTGATTTGAAAATCAGTAAGAGTAGTAGAGGAAAAATTGGAAAATGAAATGAGAGCTGAGTACAAAAATTATGAGAAAGTTAATAGCTTGGCAAAAAAATTTTTAAAAAAAACCTCACTGAAGAAAGCTCCTTAAAAATTACCATTTGCCAAGTAGAAGCCAATGACTCCATGAGAATTCAAGAAACAATAAAACAAAATCAGAAGACTGATAAGATAGAAGAAAATATGAAATTTCATAGGAAAAGCCATTGACCTATTAAAGAGAATAAGGAGAGATAATTTAAGAATCCCTGGACTACCTGAAAGCCATGAACAAAAAAAGGAATCTTAGACATTATGTTTCAAGAAATTGTAAAGGAAAACTGCTAAGAAATCTTAGAATCAGAGGGTAAAGTAGAAAAGGAAAGACTCACTGGACATCTCCTGAAAGAAATCCCAAAATGAAAACTCCCAGAAATTTGATTGCTTATAGTTTAGTTGATTAGTCATGTCCAACTCTTCATGACCCCTTTGAGGTTTTTCTTGGAAAAGATACAGAGTAGCTTCCAATTTCCTTTTTCAGCTCATTTTATGAATGAGGAAAGGAGGCAAACAGGGTTTTTAAGTGTCATACCCAGGGTCACATAGCTACTAAGTGTCTGAGAGCAGATTTGAACTCAGGACAATGAGTCTTTCTGACTCCAACCCACCATTCCAACTACTGCACCACCTAGCTGCCCCCTGGAAAATTGCAGCCAAGTTCCAGAGCTGCCAGGTCAAAAAGAAGATACTGCAAGCAGGCAGAAATAATTTAAATACCGTGGAGCCATGATCAGGACCACACAAAGATTTAGTAGCTACTACTATACAGGGTTTAGAATATGAATTCTAGATGGCAAAGGAGCTAGGATTACAATCAAGAATATTCTACCCAATAAAATTAAATATAATCCTGGTGGAGGGGGGATAAAAAAGGACATTTAATGAAATAAAGAACTTTTAAACATTCCTGATAAAAATATCAGAGAACAGAAATTGAACTTTCAAATATAAGAATCAAGAGTAGCATAAAAAGGGAAGCATGAAAGAGGAATAATGAGGTACTCATTTTAAGTTTAAACTGTTTACATTCCTATATAGAGAAATGATAGATATAAACCCTCAAAACTTAATCATCATTAGGGTCATTAGAAGGTATCTATTTAGACACAGGGCATGGATGGGATCCTGTTAACGGGATTAGTTTAAAAGAAGAATGGAAGGGTGAGAAAGAGAAATGCACTGGGAAAGGAAAGAAAATCTCACAAAAATGAGGTACTATATCAGTAAGTATCAACATACACTGCGGGGCTTGCTATCACAGGTTCTTAGATCTGCATTCATGACAGGAAAGGCAATTTTTGAGGGGTTAACAATCACTTTAATCAAGCACATGTATCATTCCTTTAACGAAGTACAAATATCATTCAGTTAGTTCAGGGAGTCAGCATCCTGAATTTCAAAGAAAATAGAGAGAAATCAAAAGATCAACAGATATGACTTCTTCTGCCTGAATTCAACAGACAACTGGACCCCAACTGTCTTGACTATCATTACCAGAGAGGGAAACAGGACATCTGGGGCCTGGGGCTCCTTAGCAGCTTCCCAGAGTCCTCATCTGGCACTCAAACCTTCTTACCAAAAACTAAGCCCCAAAGTAAAACCTCACCCTCAAAGTATTTATACCTTTTTGAGAGCCAGAGGGCATCCCAACTCTTAAGAACCAATGCCTCATTAACAAAAGATGTGGCCATGCCTACAAATATTCCCTAATCAAACTCCCCTTAAAGAGCAGGCCCATTAATGGCTGGGGAAGATCTTTAATCACATTAACAATATAAATACATGTACTGTTTCTAGTTAAAGAAATTCTAGTTTATGTACTTTATTCCTAGTAAAGACTCTGGATGGATAAAGGTAAGATTCAATCAGGTACTTGATAATACTAAAACAAAAACAGCCAAAGATTCTATTTTGATTGCCATCACAGGTATGCAAGTAAGAATTTTTCCACAGAGGAGAAAGAAGGGGAAAGCATGCAACACTTCAACCTGATTCTCCTCTGAGCTGGTTTAAGGAGGTAAAAACATATATATATACACACACATTTGAGTACAGAAATTCATCTTACCCAACAGGGAAGTAAGAGGTAAAGGGTTTAAGAGAAAGAGGTGGAGTGGGATGTAAGATGGAGAGTAGATTAATGGAGGTAGTGCTCATAAGTAAAACAGACTCTTGAGGAGGGGAAAGAGTAAAAAAGGATAAATATAAGAGAATAGGATGAGAAGAAATATAGATTTAGCAGTCATAACTGTGAACATGAATAGGATGAATTCAACAATATACTGGAAGAGGATAGAAGAATAGATTAGAAAACAGAATTCAACCCTACATTTTTCACAAGAATCATACTTTAAAGAGAAAGACACTCACAAAGCTTCTCCAAATATGTCTAGAAGATTCACCAGACTGAATCCTGATGAGAAAAAAGTCAATGAGGCATTTGTCCACCCCAGTCAGCTCAGGGAAGAGTTCTTAGGAGAGAAAAACACAGCTTGGACACAAATTCAACTAGAATTCTTGGAAGAGTTCTTAAAAGTGCTAAAAGATGTTTTCAAAAAGGAAACAGAGTACATGAGGAAAAAAACTGCAATGAAATGAAGACTACAAAAGAAAGAATTGGGAAAAGAATTAACAACTTGACACTAAAGGTACAAAACCTTGCCCAAGCAATAAATTATCTGAAAATTAGAATGGACCAAATAAAGCCAATGACTCTGTAGGAGAACACAAAATGTTAAAGGCATCTCCTCCTAAGTGTCAAATACAGAGGCAAATAGAGATAACCATTCACTTTCAACAACTTCTGAATTCACCTATTTAGCCCATACCATACCATTTTGTCTAAAACGATACCATGAAAGACTTAATAAATGCTTTGTTAAATTCAGGTAAAATAATTGCTCTGATTTACCAGTCTCTTATTAATGTTGAAAAAAAAAAGAGGAAAAGCTGAAGGCAAGTAGGTGGATAGAAGACTGAATTTAAGAGTCCATAAATTCTGAGTTCCAATGTGGCCTCAGATACTTACTAGTTGTATGGCACTGGCCAAGTCACTTCACCCCTGCCTGCCTCAGTTTCCTCATCTGTAAAATGAAGATTAACAACAGCACCTACCTCTCAGGGTTGTTGTGAGAATAAAATGAGATAATATTTGTAAAGTGTTTTGCAAATATATAAATGCTAGCTTCTGGATAGCTACATGACACAGTGAATAGGGCACAGGAGGATCTGAGTTCAAATCCAGCCTCAGATACTTAGCTGTATGACTAGGCAAGTCACCTAAGTGACCCTCTTTCTGCCTCAGTTTCCTCATCTGTAAAATGGAGGAACAAACAGCACCTACCTAGAAGGGTTGTTTTAAGGATAAAATGAGATATTTGTAAAGCTCTTTACAAACTTTTAAGTGCTATAAAAATACTAGTTCATCAGCATCACCACCATCATTACCCAAAGTCATTCTAGTTCTTTGTGATCATGGCTCCTTTAATACTATATTATAGGTCTTGCCAGCAATTGAAGTCAAACTCACTGGCTTATAGTTTATGGACCCTATTTTTCCTGTTTTGAAAATCAAGAAATTTGCTATGCAGTACCTCATCCATTCTCCATGATGGTTCAGTCACTTCTTACAGGAGCTTAGCATTCACATCTGCCAATTCTTTTAGGATGCCGATTTGAAATCATAAACTCCTCCAAAAGCAGAGACTATCTCAATTTTGCAGGTGTAAACTCAGTGAGTGTAAAGTCAGAGACTAATTTTTGGTTTTTAACTGATTATCAGAGAAGCTGGTTCACTTCTTATTACATCCATACTTATTTGAGTAATCAACTTCTTATCAGTCACAATGCTGTCCAAACCACTCCAACTTTCAGTAGAAATGGGGAAGCTGGACAAAGGGAGCTTTGGTTTGTTCGTTTTTGTTGTTCTTTTTTTGGGGGTGGGGGGAGAGATGATTAGTTCAGTTCTAGACATGCTGAGTTGGAGGTAATGGTAACTACATCCATATCCATGTGGAGATGTCTCACATGCAGACAGCTGGAAATTTGGGCATGGAGCTCAGGAAAAAGAGTCAGGCTCTGTGAGATTTGAGAATCATCTGCACAGAAATAATAATGAAATCATGGAAATGTTCATTTGCTCCCTCCCTACCCAGAGTCCTGTACCTTAAGAAGGAAAAATATCATTATACTTATACATGGAAACCGAGGCTCATGGAAATTATGTACTAGTGCAATCTTATATAGCAAGCCTAGGATCTAGTAATCTAAATCTTAGTACAATGTTTCCAATATAAATAAGGTAACCTTTCCCTGAACATAACATTTATTCTTAGCTCCATTCCTTTAATTATTCTATGGCTTCAGTTTGAAATGTCACCCACTCTTTTCTATCTAGCCAGATCTCATCCATTCTCCAAGACCTAGGTTTAAGTGCCAAATTTCCCATGACGCCTCTTCTGACTATTCTGGTCCACGTTGGCCTTTTTGTTTCTCTGAACTCATGAAACACAGTGCAATTCACTCCAGCCCTTAAGTTATATACTTATTGTCTTGGGCTGTTACATATCCTCTCAAAGGATAATGTATCCTAATATAAAAGTATCCTTTCAGATCAACATATCAGCAGATTTTCATGAAGACCAACTCCACATCACAAGCTATCTTTAGATATTTCAATCTATTTGACCTAGATGCATTTCAAAAAACCTATTCCTCTTCCAAACATCTCTTTAACTGTTGAAGACCCCACTATACTATTGAGGTAGCTAAATGGCACCAGGGATAAAATGCTACACTTAGAGTCAGGAAGACTGGAGTTCAAATCGGACTCCAAGACAGTTGCTATATGACCCTGGGCACTTACCTGTCTCAGTTTTCCTATTAGTAAAATAGAAATAACAATAGCACCTTCCTTCCAGGGTTTTAGCAACAAAATGGGATACTATCTATAAAGTGTTTTGCAAACATTAGCGTGCCATATAAATGCTACTTCTTGTTCTTATTATTAGACTTCCAATATCCCAACTTCACAAATTTGGCAGTCATTTTTTTACTCCTTAATTCCATCTTGCCATCTCCTATTTCCTTTTCTCTACATTCACATAGCCACTATCCTAGTTTAGGCCCTCATTATTTCTGGCTTGGATTATTACAAAAGCCTTGTAATTGATTTCTCTGGCCCCAAGTATTTCCTCATTTCAATCTATCTTCCACATCAGTCACCACAGTGACCTTACTTAAGCACAAATATGATCATGCCATCCTCCCATCCCAAATCAATTTTTAAAATTCCAGTCATTCCATATTTTCACTAGGGTCTGTTTGGCATTCAATCCTCTTATTAACCTGGCCCCTTCCTACCTCTTGAGTCTTCTTACACACAGTAGACCTTTTCCACGGTCCAGCCATACAAATCAATTTGCTTTCTTTCACATGTAATTCTCAAACTGCCATCTCTGACTCTTAGCACTGTCCTCCATGCTTAGAATGCTCTCCTTTCTTACCTCTAACTCTTGGAATCCTTGGCTTCCTTCAAAATTCAGCTTAAGTGCTGATTTTGTCAAGGGGTTTGCTAGTTCCTTCAGCTGCTAGTACCTTCCCATCCGAAGTTAGTTTGTGTCTAATTTATATGTCTCTTATCTATTTATATATGAATTCACTGCCTCCCTCAAGAGAGTACAACCTTCTTGGGAGAAGGACCGTGTCATTCTTGTCTTTATATCCCCAAACCCTGGCACAGTGCCTGACACACAACAGACATGATAAATGTTTCTTAATTGATTGAAGGCTCTTTCATCTTCCTTGGTACTTTCTCACAGCAAAGCAGAATATTAAAGTACAGTAGGTGATGAATAAATATTTGGGATTTATCTATTCAGTATATGGTAAGTGGATATTCTAGGGAAATGGTACAATATCAAATGAGTAAAGTACAGAGACATATGGCAGAACCATTAGGAAGGGAGAAAATCAGTTCTGGGAGAATAGTAAAAAGGAGGAAAAGAGGTATTTGCACTTCTAAAGTTTTCATTTAAGTGTGGTAGTTATAAAGCTATAAAAAAAATAAATCACTGGAAGAAAAATTCAATCCCTTAACTTCACAAAATGACTCCTATAGGGTAACATAGCTAGACAGAGGTAGATGGGTCCCCCCATCCCAGGCCAGTAGTCTTTCCACTACCTAAGTATCTTAGTCCATCAAAAACTTTAACTGTTGCATGTTGAAAATAAGAGCATTCTGAGTGAGCAGAGGACCAAAGATTACATGGAAATGAGGACCACAGAAGTTCCATCTTCAAAAGTTCACTTTACTATAAATATAAAACTACAGATTTCTGATGAATCTATGGTAATTAATTCACTTGCATTTTTAAGGGAAATGTAGACATATCTGTTAGTACAAAGTCCTACAACATTATTGTTCTCTATTTTCGGGTTACGTTCTGAGCTAATACTGAGTGAGAAATACAGTACATAATACCTTTTTACTATACAGATCCTGGGGGCAAGTACAGTGCTTCAAATATACATAGTAATTCCTAGAAATACTGAGTGAGAAATACAGTACATAATACCTTTTTACTATACAGAACATCATGGGGGCAAGTACAGTGCTTCAAATACACATGGTAATTCCTAGAGCAATATCAGATCTAGTAAGTCCATAAAGTCTGAGTTTTAGCGCATGTGATTTCAGGTAAATTATAGCTTTGCAGAAACCCATTACCACACCTCAACCAGTCAGACAAGTCTAGGCTCGCATCCTCTTCTTTCTCATCTCTCTCCCTCTCCAGCTAAGGTGTCCTCCCTTAAGATATAATTATAAGGTTCCTCTCGAGTCATCTCACTAGATCGTGAGCACGGCCTTCTCCTTAAGGGGGGGGGGGGCCACGGCGCTGTCGCAGGATCACAAGATTTGGGGATCAGAAGGGACAGGACCGAATCTGAAGCAGGAAGCTGGCCCAAATCTAGGGTGCCCCGTTCTTGACTGGGCCGGAGCCTGCCCGAATCAGCCCCACGTGGGAGCGGCCACGGACGCTCTTCCTAGCACGTGGCTTCCTGGAGCAGCCCCCCGCAGTGCCCAAGCCCACCCGAACAGGGCCACCGGCAACCGTGGCACGTCAAGGCCTCCCACCCAGCGGTCTCCTCCAGCGCGCTAAGGGAGGCCGCGGCCGCCTGCTCTCATTGGAGGCCACGGCCGCCCGCTCTCATTGGACAGTCCCCGTAACTGACGGACCGCGCAGCCAGTAGGACGGAGGAGCCCGCGCGGGTCCAAGAACGCGAGGGAGGAGGAAAGGGCCCTAACGGGGGCCAAGGAGCGGGAGCGACGCGTGCGGGGCTCCCGGGGCTGGGGCGGGCGGGCCCGGAGATGGCGCCTCAGGGGCGGGACTCACCCACAGATACGGCTCCCATAGCTGCCCCTCGGACGAGTCCGCGAACGCCCGTCGGGCCCACCGCTTCTAAGCGACGACTCCAGCACGAGCACGGGCGACCGAGAGCAGCCCGGGGCCCGAGCTCATTTCCGGAAAGGGGCATTATGGGATAGAAAGGAGAGGCGGGCGTTCTTCCAGGCGCGGCCCCGGCCGCCTCGGGAGGCGCGCGCCCCGCGGAGGACCCGGAAGCGCCCGGCCGCTCCTGCGGTAGGTGACTCGCTGCGGGGTCTCGGGCTGCGGTGGGGCCGGATTCGGAGAGCAGAGACTTTAGCTCCGGACCGCGCAGGGCCCTCGGTTTGTCTGTGGCTCCCGAGGCAGAGGTCGGAGGTCTGGATCTGGAGAATTCGTACTCTAACCCAGCTTGCTGAGACAGCGAGTCAGCGCTGGCCTTTCCAGGCCCTTCAGGTCCTGTGCTCCAAAAAACGGGGAGCGGGTACCTCCAGACCGCGCTAGAACTCGGGGCGTGTCGGAGTCACCCCTGTACCCCAGACCCTAGGGGAGCACGGAAAAAGCGGCGGCGTACCCTTCCTCCGTAACCAGAAGGGGCGCTGGGAGCTCGGCCCCGTGCGGACATCCCGAAACATTCCCACTTCCTGGAGGGCTAGGGCCCCATTCCGGCGCCAGAGCCACGCTGTTCCCTAAACCTCTAAGCTGTTTCTTCCCGGTTGAACTGCCTACCTGTGCGGGGACAGGGGAGGGGGAGGACCACGGGCATAGCACATTCAGACCAACCCCTAGTTAACGTGGCCTGTGATCTCCCTTCCCATTCTGCTGGCAGAGAACTTGGCTATGTTGTGGTTGAGTAGGAAGATAACTAGACTCTAGTTTGGAAGCCTTGCTCTTCTAGTGCCTTGGAAGCAAGCCTCTTTACCTTTCTGGGCATCAGCAACCTTATTTATAACAACAACAACAAAAAAACTGAATTAGATGACTTCCAAGGAACCTTTGAGATGGCTCTAAATCCATGATCTTAGATTCCTTCCTTTCAGATGTCTTTCACCATCTAGTATCTACTAAAAACTTAACTTGCTCCTGAAGACCCCACATTTCATGGTGACTTACCCAAACTGACTGTTTCTTCTTCTGGCCAGATTTATTGCTATGATCTATGGCCTTTTGTAGGTCACTACATTACCAGTAAGTTTAGTATGGGGATCATAATCTCTACCCCAGGTCCCTCCACTGTTTGAATACCTTGACCTCCCATCAAATTAGAACTGAAGTTGAGGTGAAGGAGAAATAATAGCTATACTTAAATTTGAGAATTAAATGACAATCAAACATATTAATTTAGGAAGCCTAATTCTTTTATATTCGTTTTTGATCAGAAATCATATTTTAAAAACATCTTTTTTTAAAATCTCATTTTCCTGAACAGACTAAAATGACTGAAGCTAAAAATGACACAAGCTGAAGCTCAGCTGTCTGAATTAGACCTGCTCTCCAGTATGTTTCCTGATGAGAATGAATTCGTAGTACATGATCATCTGGCTTTAGCAGAACTGAAAGATTATGTGGAAATGAGGACCACAGAAGTTCCATCTTCAAATGTTCACTTTACTATAAATATAAAAGTAGAGATTTTCGATGAATCTATGGTAATTCACTTTCATTTTTCAAGGAAATTTAGACATATCAGTTATTAGTACAAAGTCCTAAAACATTATTGTTCTCTATTTTCAGGTTATGTTTTCTTTATCTTGTGCCCTCCCTTT
This sequence comes from Potorous gilbertii, assembly GCA_028658325.1. Lineage (NCBI taxonomy): Eukaryota > Metazoa > Chordata > Mammalia > Diprotodontia > Potoroidae > Potorous > Potorous gilbertii. The sequence continues at coordinate 348,145,524 of CM053771.1, read as the reverse complement.
TCAGTATCCTGCAGTCCTGCCTGAAATTACTGTCAGGTATGTTAGAGAACATAAAACAGCAACAGCAAATGTTATAGAAACTCTTTGCCAAAAAAATTATATTAAAGAACTAAGATATTTTTAATATTTGGGAGATTTGGCATAAAAAATTAAGAAAGATTTTCTTTGTTTATGTTTTTCAACAGATCACCCTCATTAAGTAGAACCCAGCAGGCCCAGTTAAACACAGACCTAACTGCATACCTTCTTAAAAAATATTGTGGGGAAGTCTGTATACTAAATGCAACAGAGTGGGTTAAAGAGCATGCCTCAACTTATATCAAAAGAGAACCCACATCTTCCACTACCAGTAATACAAATCCAACTCATTCAACAGATGTCATTTTCACCAGACTTTGGATCTATAGCCATCACATTTACAACAAACAGAAAAGAAAAGATATTCTAGAATGGGCAAAGGAGCTCTCTCTCTCTGGGTTTAGCATGCCTGGGAAACCTGGAGTTATTTGTGTTGAAGGTCCACAAAGTACATGTGAAGAATTCTGGGCAAGGTTTGTATTTTTACCCTATTTTATCCTACAACTCATGACACTATATTTGTGATTAAGTAATAATAAATTAAGAATTGATTGCCTCCTAGGCTTTAGAGATCTAAAGACAAAAAAAATGAAATACTTGTTTTTAAGAAACTTGTATTCTATTGGGGAAGATGGCATGTACATACAAGTATATGTAGAATAAAATATAGGTGACTTAGGAAGGCAGAGAATTAGCAGAGGAATCAGGAAAGTTTTCTTATAGAAATTAGTGTTTGAGCCAGAAGGAAGTGAGAAATCTTATGCATTAAAGGTGAGAAGGAAATACATTTCAATTATGGGGTACAACCAGAGCGATGAAATTGGAGATGGAGTTCTTTGTAGACGGAAAAGAGAAAAGGCTAGTTTGTTCAAACTGTAGAATGTTGGAAGAAGAGTAATGTATGATGAGACTGGAAAGAATGGTTGAAACCAGATTATAAAAGGTCTTAAACTCAACAGGAGAATTTATAATTTATCCTAGAGGCAACTGAACCACTGGAATTTATTGAGGAGGGGAGTGACATGGTCAAATCTACACTTTAAGAAAACCACTCTTCAGCTCTGTGGAGAATAGATGGGAGTAAGGAGGTACTTGAGATAGGGACTCCATTTAGGAGACCATTGCAGTAATCTAGGTAAAAAGTGATGTGTGCCTAAAGTAAGGTGATGGCTGGGTGAGTAGAAAAAAGGAGTTGGGTGTGAGATATGTAGAAACAGAATATGAGATATGTAGAAACAGAATATGGCAAGATGTGGTGACTGATCAGATATATGGGGTGAGTGAAAATGAGAAGTTGGAAATAACACTAAGATTATGAACCTTGAAGATGGGAAGAATGATGGTATTTTTAATATAAATAGGATCATATGGAGGAGAAGATGAAATGATAAATTCTTTGGGGGATATGATGAATTTGAGATGTATGTCTAGAGCATCCAGTTTGAAATATTCAGTAGGCAGTTGATATGGGACTGGAGCTCAGAAGAGAAACTTTGACTTAATATATAGATCTGTGAGTCATCTGAATATACTGTGAGAACTAAAGAGGTCACTAAGAATGTAGAGGGAATATAAAACAGGTCCCAGGAGAGAATTTTGGGTTACACTATTGATAAGAGGCCCTGATATGGAAGTTGAACCAAAAAGAAAACTGAGAAGGAAGAGTTAGACAGGTAAGGAAATAACTAGTAGAGAAGTAGGTCATGAAAATCCCGAAAGGAGAGGGTATCCTGAAAGAGAAATTGATCAACAGTGTTAAATGCAGCAGGAGGGTCAGGAAAGATGAGGGCCGAGAAACATAAGGTGTGGTGATTAAAAGGTGATTGATTAGTAACTTTGGAGGAGTGGTTTCAGTTAAGTGATAGAGTCCGAAGCCAAATTGCAAAGGGTTAGGAGGAGTAAGTGAAAAGTGGAGGCAATGAGTGCCATCAGCATTTTCTAAAAGGTTGGCTGAGAAACGAAGGAGAATAAGAGGGTAGTGGTTGGAGAACAGTGGTAGGTATAATGAAGGGGTTTTGTTGGTTTATTTGGTTTTTTAAGGATGGCAAGATTTGCGCTTGTTTGAAAGTCGTAGGGAAGGAATCAGTAGGTAAAGAGATTGTAGAGGAGATAGATAGGGCAATCTGGAAAATTTGGAGTGGATGGGATTGAGGGCATAATTTAGGTCTTGGTAAGACAGGCCACATCATCAGAGAGTGGAGGGTTGGAGAAGAGAAGGGGAAGACAAAATTAAAGGATTCTGAGAAGAAAAGGAGCTCACAGTAAATGACCTCAATTTTCTTAATAAAGTAAGAGTCAAAGTTCTCAGTTGAGAGGACAAGAGAAGATGTGAGAGGTTTGAAGAGAAGCCAAAGTTTGGAATAGCTGTGGGGAGTGGGAAGAAATCAATCAGACAGACAGGTTGGCCTTGCTACAGCAAGAGCTTTGATAAGGTTAGACATTTTAAATTTGTTTTGTACTCAGTCAGCATGATTGTCTGTAGCATTATTCAGCGGCACATAAGTAGGTATAGAGGAGGCAAATGGCTGGAAAAATCCAGGATTATATTTAGAAATAAGTGGTTACCCATTCATCATTAAAATACTGAGTTAGGAATTCAGATAGATTGTAGTTTAAACTCTACTACATGGGATATGGTAAAGATATCCCATCCCACCCCCAAACCTTATGTTGCAAGCTGCTCACATACCTTTGTATCTTTATCATATTGCATGCATATTTTGGTCTGGATCTGTGATGTCGTTAATGTGGGTAATTCCAGCAATTCAGATCAGTAAGTCTTAGTTACTAAAGGGAATGAGAAGTTAAGTAATTTGACCATGGTCACAAAGTTAATACATTGGACCTAAACCGGGTTTTCCTTATTTTAAATCTGGTCTTATATCCACTACACCATGTTCCCTATTGCCTCGCATGTAGTAACTGCTTAATAATGTTTATTGAATTGACATGCTGCATTTTCAAATGAAAGGATGAATCTGGTCTTGTTCTGATAGTGGTTTTATATTAATGTTATTAGTTTTTTATTTTTTAAAATAAGTATACCTAATTGGTATATTAATCTCTATGGTTTTAGGATTGTCAGGGCTTACTGTGGGCTATTGAATAGACATCTGAAGTCTCTTTCTAGGTCTTAAATTCCATGATCCTCCTGTGCTCCATCTGAACTAGTCATTTTACAATCCATATACCTACAAAACTAAGAGTGCTAAGAGAGTATGTAAATATAGTTTCCATAGTAATAAGTATTTACAATTGACTATGACCAACAGTCTATCTTCTGGGAAGACCACTTCAGTATAAAGGGCAAGAGCCTTCACAACCCAGTTTTTGTCCTGCCTCTGATACTTTAAGGTTGTGAAAAGTACATTCATTTTTATCTTTTTAAATATCCTCTAAGGAGGCTGACAAAAAGTGATAATGCTCATATTTTAGATTGGTTTCATGGATAGAATCAGAATCACAAAGTGTGATAGTTGCAAAGGATGTTTGAGTCATCCAGTCTTACTCAGAAAGGAATCACTATTAGGAAGATAACAACAAGTGGTATTCAACTTCTGCCTTTTGAAACAAGTTTAACTTTTGGCAACCCTGTGTTTATGTGACAGCCCAACAGCCCATTCCATTTACTGATAACTTTCATTCTTGGAAGTTTTTCATGAGCTCAAGCCTAAATTGGGATCTTTGAAACTTATATACATTGTTACTAGTTCTGTCCTCAGGGGCCAAACGGAACAAGTCTAGTAACTTCTACTTGCCAGCACTTAAAAACAATGTTCATGTTCTCCTGACTATCCTGTTCTCCAGCAAAAAGATCCCCAGTTCCTTCAATTGACCTTTTAGGACAGAGAACTTTTTACCATCTTAATTCTCCTCTGGAAACTGGAGCACCCAAATTGAACGTACTAGTTCAGATAAATGTGGTTTGACAAAGACAAAATGCACAGGAAATATTACCACCTTATTGCTGGAAGCTGTCCAGTCAATGTAGCTCAAAATCATATCAGCTTTTTTTTTTTTTGACACTGCTGACTTATAATAAACCTACAGTCCACTGCCTCATACTGAGCCTGCAGTCTATAGTTTTCAGAAAAACTGCTATATCCCTCATCTTATACCTGTGAAGTTGATTTCTTGAATTCAAATCAAAGACTTAACATTTATCCCTGTGAAATTTTATCTTACTAGATTAAGCTCAAGACTGCCAGCATTCCCACTGTCTAGCTAACATACAGAGTGTTAGTTTTCCCTCCCAGCTTTCTGTCATCTGTAGGTTAGATAAATACGCCATTGTGCCTTTAGCTGTACACACACTGACTTATCTAAAATCATACAGCTAGTAAATGGAAGAATCAGCCCTAGAATCAGATATCCAGAATCCATGCCCAGTGTTCTTTCCAGCACATCATCCTATCTCTATAATGATGGGTATTTATAGAATATCTCATTTTACATTTTATTTACCATCAGAATTTACAGGATCCTAAGGATCAGAGATTAAGTAACTGACTTAACATTAAATCTAAAACAAAGAAAAATCCCTCTATTTGGAGTCAGAGATCCTAGTTAGGTTCTGATTCTCTGACAGTTTCACTTTGTAAAGCCAAAGGCAAATCCACTTGATCTCTTTGGATCTCAGTTTCCTTATCCCTAAAATGAGGGTCTTTCCCCCTGTCTAAATCTATAATCAGTCCTTATCCTAAGTACAATACTCTTTCCACCACATGCCAATTCATTGAGTCTCAACAGATTTCACTGAAAGATGGGTTGGTTAATCAACTTCTGCTCTGTATAGCCTCAATTTTTAAAAGTTCCTGAATATGTTTTACATTTTCAAAAATTTTTCTTTGAACATTTCTTTCCAGACTCCGAAGATTAGCATGGAAGAGAATTTTAATTCGCCATCGGGAGGACATTACTTTTGATGGCACACAAGATGAACTGCAAAAACAAAGAAAATTTTTTAATTTTGAAGAAAAAGTTTTTGATATAAATGGAAACAGAGGAAATCACATGGATTTGGGTCAGCTTTATCAATTTTTAAGTGCCAGGGGATGTGCTGATGTTTTTCGGATTTACTTTGGCATAGAAGGGCAGTAGTTAAATAAAGTATACATAGAAGCCTTTTTTTTTTGCCAGTTGTGGACTTATGAGTTTTCATTCCTATTACAGTTGCTTGCTGAGGGACTGATAAGTATTTTAAATTTCAGATTGACACTTTCAGTCAAGATGGTTACCAGAATAAGGCAGACAACTTAGCTCCCACAGACTTCCTCCATTAAAAACCTAAAAATAGCACAAGATCAAGTGATCATGAAATACAATGAGAGACTACACTAAATGATTTTATCTATCCCAGAACTGCACAGAATGGTAACCAAAAGCCCATAGGCAGTAGGAAAGTCTGGGTCAACACAAGTCAACAAGCTAGATGCCTCCCTGACAATCAAAAGAGTTTTGAAAGTAATGTTTTTACTTTATTACTACTCTTTTTAAGTAGTAGGGAATAGATTTACAGTTTCACATAAAATTCTTGACAAAAAAAATGGTTTTGACTTTGTCTTATTAGCATTTCAGTTGAAGAGTGTTGAAGAACTGATGAGAAATCCTGTCATTAATTTATTTAGAATCTAGACCTTATTGCTTGCTGCATCAAATCAGAACTACACTACCCTCTTTTCAAGGCCTTCCATAATTCAAGTGGATTAATTCCATAATTAATTAATTAATAATAAATATATATTTATATATAATATATAATGTTTAAATAGTAAATTAATAAATAATGCCATAATTCAAGTTAATTACATTTAAGATATAGTTCCACATTTAATGCAAGTATAGTAGTGCGGGGGATAAAGATAAGGTAAGTTTATGAAGGGACTAAATGAGGCAAGGCAATTCCAGAATGAGTGATTACAAATAGTTAAAATCTCTAGACTATAAAGAGATGAGTGTGGACTTCACTACTTAGCAAAGTCTTTATGGAGGAAGTAACCTTGGTCCTGAAAAATGGATAGGATTTTAATGGGCAGGATATAGTGATACAAACAAAGGTAAAAGCTAAGTGGAATAGAGATTTTTGTCTGGTAAATAAGGTTGGATAGCTAAAATGGGTCTACAGTGACAAAAAAAATCCATACTTTGTTCAAGTAGCAGTGGGAATCTTAACAAGTTTTTGAACAAGGAAGTGACTTGATGTAAATGCTGTTTGATAAAGATTAACTCGTCATTATGTATGGATTCAGGGTAGGTAACAATTGATATAGTACTTTGAATAAAAGATCTCATTTGAGTGCACAGCAGCTTTGTAAGGTAGGTACTATAGGAATCACACATTTTATAATTGAGAAAATAAGCTCAAAGTAAATAAGGAGCTTGCTCATAGTCAAACAGCTAGTAAATGTCCTGGGTGGTAACCGCATTCTTCCTGATTCTAAATACAGCAGTCTACTCTACTTGGTTCAGGCAGAGAAACTAATAAGGACACTTCCTGTTATTTAAGCATAAGTTGATCAGAGTAGACATGGTAGGTGACAATAAAATGATTTGGAATTAGATAGCTAAGAAGGAATATGCCAGTGGAGTCTACCAAGGGTCTATCCTCTGGCCCAAGGCAGCCAAGTGGCAGGGTGGACAGAGTACTGGGCCTGACAGGAAGCCTCATCTTGAGTTTAAATTTGGCTTCAGACACTTCGATGTGTGACCCTGGACAAATCACTTAACCCTCTTTGCCTCAGCTTGAGAAGGACATGGAAAGCCATTCTAGTATCTTTGCCAAGAAAACCCCAAAGGGTTCATGAAGACTCAGATGTGACTGAAATAAATGAACAGAAATCCTTTGGTCCTGTCCTATTTAATGTTTTTTATAGATGACTTGAATAAAGGCTTTAGCCAGTAGTAGCAACTCTGTGCCCGGCACTGTGCTAATCTCTGGGAATACAAAGAAAAGTAAAAGTACTTACTTTCAATGAACTCACACACTCACAATGTCATAGAGACAGCATGCAAACAAGTACGGACAATCAAGTATGTATTTACAAGATAATCACTCAGGGAGAGCACTAGAATTAAGGGGCATTGGGAAAGTTTTCCTATAGAAGATAGGATTTTAGCGGGGTCTTGCAGGAAGCCAGAGGCAGAGAGGATGAAGGAGAGCTTTTCAGACATAGGGGATATGCTTATCAAATATGCAAACGATAAAGCTGGGAAGAAGAGTTAACACAGGACAGCAGTCAGAATCCAAAAATATTTTGGTAGGCCAGAGCATTGGGTTGAATATTAAGATGAAATTTAATAGAATTAAATGGATTTAAGAAATAAATCTCACAAATACTAGATAGGAGAATGCAGTCAAATGAAAAATATTTAGGTGTTTTAATGAATTTCAAGTTTCTTTCAGCAGCCTATTTTGGTAGCCCAAAAATGCTAATAAATTCCTGGGATGCATTAGGGAGATGAAAATTCTGATCAGTGAACATGTGGAGTACAGTATTCTGTTCTGAAAATGACATTTTAAAAGTAGAATTAAAAGACTACAGTGAGGGTCCAGTTCTTGAAGCACGTGCAGATTTTTTTCTGCCTGATACCATTCTCTAATATGTAAAGTTCTTACCCCACCTAGTTTGTCCAAGTGACATAGAAAGTTGGGGTGAAACTTTCAAGCTTTGCATGACTGAGGGTCTGGTAGTTTCTGCTGGTTTTTTAAAAAAAAAATCTTCTAATTGTCTGAGAAGCAAGAAAGTAACTTAGGAGGTGATGATCCAGAAATGACTTGGCATGAAAAACACTAAAGCACATTATCTCTTCAAGGTGAGTGAAAGAAAGAAAAGTTTTGAGATGCCAAATGAGGTTCTCATTGCTTCCATAGTATTTTAAGTTTGAGTTCAAGAAACAGTAGGTCAGATAGATAGTGGTATATCAGGACCTAGAGGAGCCCAGATCTGTTTTACTGCCTCATATATCCTAATAGAACTCTAAAAATGGATCATTAGGAGTAAAGTTAAATCCCAAAAGAATCAGTTATAATGTTTCTATCCAGTCTAGAATTCCACAAAATGACTGCCAAAATCTTATGGCAAAGCAAAGGGGAAAAAAAGGTAGAAGGTAAAGTACAAAACATCACTTGATAGGTCCAGAGTAGCCCTCAGTATGTGTGTAGTGAGATTGGCAGGGAGAGGGAACCAGCGGTTCCATCTATAACAGGAGACAGGGCTATGTTAGCATCCTGGCAGCCTGCACCTAATACAAAATTCTGATAGCTTGAGTCTGAAACAACAGAAGATAAGACCAGAGAATTCCTAGTCTTAGCCACCAACCTCAGGATCAAGTTAGGCCTTTCAATATCATCCAGAAATACGCGGGCAGAGTTTTGACCTAAGCACAAATCCCTAGTCCAGACTCAGAGATTGGAAATATGAGAAAACAAAAGAAAACATGAATATAGTACAGAACAATCTTGAGACAAGTCCACGTTGTAAGCTCTGAAGAGAGTTACTCCATCAGTCCAAGTAAAGTTTCGAAAAAAGAATGTCCTGGCCGCAGTAACTACAAGAAAACCTGGAAGGAATTAAATGGAATGACTAGAAAGGAAAGAATGGCAAGGAGAATTAGTATCTTAGAACAATGAGTGGTAAACCTTCCCCAGCAACTTACTTCCTAAAAATTAGAATAGGACAAACAGAACAAGAAATCTTAAATCAATATTTTGAAAAAACAGAAGAAAACATATAATATATATGTATTTTTCCCTATGCTTATATATGAACTGTCAAGGAATAATAATGTAAGAATCATTGGACTATTCAAAAATCATTAGCAAAAAAAAGAAAAGGAGGGGAGTGGTTTGGATACTGTGAGAAATAAGCCCAACAAGCCCCCAACTGGGATAAATGTGCTCACTTTAAACAAAGAAAAATATTTGTTGTGAAATCAGGAAAGCTTTTATTAATTTTTATGTTTTTTCCCCTTGAATGAACAGGTAGTTCCCAAGTAAGGCTACAGGAAGACTACAATTTGTTCAGACCAGTGCAAGTCCTTTATAATGCTGAACTTCCCACCATACCGTCTATTGGCTAGAAACCTCCTGAACACCTCACTTCATGTTCTCCTCCCCGATAGGCTTCCCCTCAAATAGCTCATCAAGACTTAGCACAAGTTTCTGACCTTTTTTACCTTACTGTGCTAGGTCACAACTCTGAGTAACTGCTATCACTCAAAACTGGGAGGAGTTTTAACTGTGGAAACAGAACTCTTTCCTTTGTTTCCCACAGATACCATATTTGAAAAATTCACAAATGAAAACTGCCAGATCTCTTGGAACTAGAGGGCAAGTGAAAATAGAATACGCTAGTTACCTCCTGAATGAAACCTCAAAATAAAAATGCTCAAGAATGTCACAGGCAAAATCCAGAGCTTCCACGAAAAATAGTACAAGCAAGCAAAAAGGAAGTTGAAGTACCAAAGAGCCACACCAGACTTGGAAGCTATCTCCATTAAGGAGAGGAGAATGGACTATGACATTCCAAAAGACAAAAGAAAGTGTCCTACAATGAAGAATAACTTCACCTCAAAAAACTGATAATAATTGTGTAAGAGAAAAAAATTAACTTTAATGAAATATAGGATTTCTAAGCATTCTTGATGGAAAGCTAGAGCTAAGTAAAGACTTTGAAACAGAAATTCAGGAGATGGAAAAGAAGTACATATATTTGATCAATTATAAGAGATTATATAAAAATGAAATATTTTTATGTTATTATGAGAAGAAAGAAATGTCCGAGCAGAACCCTACTATCTTCAAGGATCAGAGAAAGTTAAATAAGGCAGGAACATAGCCTGGGATGGTTATGATTTGTTTTGAAGGAATAAAGGGAAGGAAATGGGAAAAGGAAAACATACTAGGGAGAAAAAGAAGAAAAGGGAGTTTTCTTACATAATGTGGTATGTGAGATGAAAAGGTGTACAAAATGGAGGAAGGGATGGAAACAATAGGCATCCCATGAACCTTACTTTCTCTGAATTAAACAAAAGAAAGTTGATAACATGTACATAGAAGCTTACACACACAGAGCATGATTTAGTATTACAAAGACTCAACAAGGAAACAGACTGGGGCATGAAGAGAGGAAAGGAGGAAAGGAGGAAAGAAAGAGGGTAGAACTGGAAAGAAGTAGTCACACGCAAAACAAACTCCATCAGATTGTGAAACAAGGGGAGTAAAAAAAGGAAATAAAAATCTATCATCAGGGACAGGAGAAGGGGAAATATAGACAGGAATTGATCAAAAACATTGTGTCATTTATAAAACAAATTTTAGGTAAACTAAAACATTTTTAGTTCACCATCTTCTTTGTAAAGAAGGCAAAATATAAGAGTGCAGGATGGAAGAAAATACATAACTAAAAATCACGCCTGTGAAGATAAATGGGATGAATTCACCCTTAAAATGAAAGAGGATATTAGAAAGAAATCAATGCTATGCTGTTTATTAGAAAAATAGTTGAAACAAAGATTCATCTTACCCACCTCCAGAGAGAGAAGTGATGGATTTAATGCAGACTGAGACCTAGTTTTGTTTGACTATAGCCAATTCAGGAATTTGTTTTGTGCACTGTATGTATTGGGTTTTGTTTTTCTTGCTTTGTCAAAGGGGCTAGGGAGATAGTGGAGTTAGGAAGAGGAGAATGTGGACATGATAAAATAAAATGGAATTTTAAAAACTGTAAAAAAAAGCAACAAAAGTCAAAGGTTCACATAATTAAGATGAGAATATGGAGCAAAAATCTATTCTTCAGGTGAACTAAAAAAGGTATGTGTAGCACACATGATTTCAGACAATTTGATAGTAAAAATGGCTTTAAAAAAGACAAGGAAAACTACATTATGCTTAAAAGCACAAGAGAACAAATCAACATCATTATTTAGTATGTATGCACTGAATAGCATAGCTTTTGAAGAGATAAATGAAAAGTTCAGGGAGAAATACACACTAAAACTATAACAGTGGGAGACCTCAATGTACTCTTTTCATACATAAACAGACTAACAAAAATATAAAGAAGAAAGAAGTTAAAGGTCCATAGAGAATTTCAAAAAAATTTTGAGATGATAGACCTCTGGAAGCATCTGGATGACACAGGGGATAGAACATTGGGCTGGGTGTCAGGAAGACAAGTTCAAATCTGGCCTCACATTCTTAATAGTTATGTGGCCGTGGGTAAGTCACTTAACCTCTGTCTGCTTCAGTTTACACAAGGGTAAAATGGAAATAGTGATTGGCTTTACTTCCTAGGGTTGTTACAAGGATCAAAAAAGGGAGGGAGGGAGGGAGGAAGGAAGCAAGGAAGGAAGCAAGGAAGGAAGGAAGGAAGGAAGGAAAGGAGGGAGGGAGGAAGGGAAAAAAGAAAAATGGGTCATTGAGGCATCTTTTCCAAAAATATAGCAAAAAGAACCCAAAGAATCACAGAGGCAGGAAAGCTTTCCAAGCCACAGGTTCAACTTATATACTTAGAAAAGAAAGCTATAGGTAACAGAGACCTGCAGTTTCATGTGGGATGTACAAAATCTCCTTTATGTTCTACTCCGTATATGGAAACACCTATTTTATTCAGTGTTTGAAAGTTCAAAATGAAAATAAAAATTTTTAAGAAGGGAGAAAAAACTGATAGGATGGAATTTGAACTTGGGTTTTCCCTAACTTTAAAAAAAAGAGTTTATTCTCCCTTCTGTATGCAAATGGAGAGTGTACTCCAGGTTAAGGGGATACTATCTTATAATAACTATTTTTTCTATACCACCTTAGTAAAAATACTCTTTGATAAGGTCTTCATTAAATTCAACTGACTGATTCATAATGGGAAGAACATTGATGGAGACCTATGTACTTCAATGTGTATGTTCTATAAACTTCAACCTGTCAGGGTGACCCCCAAAAGACCTAAGGAACAGTAAGCTACTTTCTGGGAACCTGGCCTGTAAGAGTGACTAGTTAGGGGACTATCTCAGAGGAGATGGGGTGCTCCATAAGGATTTAGTAGGCTGTTTAGAGAATTCAGAGGAGGACAAACAGGATGGCCACAGACTCCAAGTTCAATTTAAGGACTGACTGATGTTTAGCCTAGAGAAAAGATGGTTCAAGAATATGATTATCGTCTTCAATTATTTTTGTGCTGTCTCATGGAAGAGCAAACCGAAGTTGTTTTTCTTGTCTTCAGTAGACAGAAGTAGGAGAAATGAAGAGTAATTTCAAAGAGTTATATTTAGTGTTAATGTCAGGAAAAACTTTCTCATAATTAGAATGATACAAATATAAAAGAAGCAGTATGAAATACTAGGTAAGGATCTGACCTCAGATCCAGGAAGACCTAGATTCAAGTCCTATTTCTAATGTATACCTACTCTATGAACCTGGACAACTAAGCTATTAGTATTTGGACCACTTGCAGAGTTGTGGAGTATTGCCAAACTGCGTTGGTAGAGAGAGCTCATCAAAGAGTTTCATTACAAGTGAAATCACAACTCCAGTCCCTATCCCTAGGAAAAATGAGTTGCCTTAAAATGAGAGGATGAGAGCTTTTCAAATACAGGGAGTAATTTTTCTGAAGAGTAACTTTTTTGTATTTAATTTTCATTTTATTTTTTCTCAATTACATGTTGACAAAAAAGTTTTAACATTTTTTAAAATTTTATGTTCCAAATTCTCTCCATCTTCCTCCTACTTGAGAAGGCAAGCAACTTGATGTCAATTGTACATGTGCAATCATGAAAAACATTTCCACATTGTCCATGTGGGAAAAGAAAATGCAGACCCCAATACCTCAAAAATAATAAAGTAAAAAAGTTTGCTTCAATCTGCATTCAGACTCCATCAGTTCTTTCTCTGAAGGGAGATAGCATTTTTCTTTATAAATCCTTCAGAATTGTCTTGGATCATTGTATTGCTGAGAATAGCTAAGTTATTCACAGCTGGTCATGGTAAATATTACTGTGTACAATGTTCTTTCTGCTTATTTCACTTTGCATCAGTTAATGTAAGTTTTCCCAGATCTTTCTGAAAGCATCCTACTTGTCATTTTTTACAGACAGTAGTAGTCCTTCACAACCATATCCCACAACCTGTTCAGCCATTTCCCAGTTGATGGACATCTATAGGGGAAAATATGGAACAAAGGTACAACACTATGACAGTCTAATGTATAGTATGGGGCCTTCAGGTTGACTCATTTGTTTTCTGAATGTGGAATGCCTCTATTCAACATCTCTTTGCATTTTGAATGCCTATTTAATATTTAAATATTACCTTCTTTAATAAATTTTCCCTGGAAATAACCTGCTCAAGATCTCATGTGACACTTTATTTTGTAGCACTCTGATGCATTTACCATTTATAAAGTTTATTAAATGTCTTACGGTGTTAATATCTTCTTGTCCAAACAAATTATATGCCCTTTGAGGGCAGGGATTATATGTTTTCTGGTCTTTGTATCTTGCTCACAGTGCTTGGCATATACCAAGGATTTAATGTCTGTTGATTGTCTTACTGATTAATAGATTGATTAGTGGATGATGAGAGATATTCACTGGCAGTGACCATTATCTGCAGAAGTAAATTTTTTCTTATGAGGACCAAATTAAATGGAGCATTCCCCAGTTAATTTACACCTACTTTGTTTCCAGTTCTTTACTAAAACAAAAAATTCTACTACAAATGTTTTTGTACATATAAATTCTTTCCTTCTTTCTTTGGGGTAAAAAATATCTCATAGTGGTTTCTCCTAATCAAAGGGTCTAGTAGTGGGAATATTTATCAGTGTCACTTACCAAGGGAATTGACTAATATCTTAAACATAATGATGACAATGAGAACATAACAAAATTTGGGGGATGTAGTCAAATGTAGGGGAAAATTTATATTTCTAAATGCTTACATGCATTTTTTTTAAAAAAGAAAGCAAGGGCAGGTCAATGAATTGGGCAAGTAATTTTAAAAAACTACAGAAAGAACAAATTAAAAATACCCAGGTAAACACCAAAATGGAAATCTTAAAAATAAAAGAAGAGATTAATAAAATTTAACTAATATATTAGTTAAACTAACATATAACACCAGGAGCTGGTTTTATGCAAGGAAAACACAATAAGATGGGCAAACCATTGTTTAATTTGATTTAAAAAAAAAAGGAAACCAAATTACCAGTATAGAAAATGAAAAAGGTGGATGTACTAAAATGAAGGAAATGGCAAACCACTTCAGTATCTTTGCCAAGAAAACCCCAAATGGGGACACTACTGAAACAACTGAACAACAACCACCACCACCAATTAAGATGAAATTAAAGCAATTACTAGGAGCTATTTTGCCCAAATGTATGCCAATAAAACTGATAATTTAAGTTAAATGGATGAATACTTTTTAAAAATATATAAATTGCCCAGATAAACAGAAGAAATAAAATACTTATATGACCCTATTTAAAAGAAAGAGAAAATTAATAAGCCATAAATGAACTCACAAAGAAGAAAATGTTGTGGACCAAATGTTTTAGACTTAAAGAATAATTAATCTCAATGCCATAAAAAACTATTTGAAAAAACAAAGAAAAACTAACAAAAACCACATGATTATCTCAATAGATGCAGAAAAAACTTTCGACAAAATATAACACCCATTCCTATTAAAAACACTGGAGAACATAGGAATAAAGGGAACTTTACATAAAATAATAAGCAGTATCTACCTAAAACCTTCAGCA
>CM053771.1:348087768-348114591 GCA_028658325.1 Potorous gilbertii | reverse complement strand
TTTTCCTTTCCCATGTTGTCCTTGTAGAAACTGTTCTACTTTTGTACATTTGACTCTGCATTGGTTCATATTTTCTAGGATTCTCTGAAATAATCTATTCCATAATTTTTTATGGTATAATAGTGTTCTGTTACATTCATATGTCATAATTAGTTTTAGCCTTTCTCTCAGACATCCCTTTTCATTCCGTTGAAGTCTTTTTTTTCCCTTTAATCCTCAAGGAGCAATAAGTTTGTTTTGCTTCAATTATTGCCTCCCGGTTGGTCAATCAGCAAGAAATTTACCAAGCACTTACTATGTGGCAGACACTGTGGTAAGTGCGGAAGGTACAAAAAAAGGCAAAAATGAACTTCCAAATATTTCATAAGGACTGTTGATTCTAATAGAGGAAATAGCCTGTAAATATCTAGATATGCAATCTAGCTATCAGTCTATCTATCTCTCTATAGAGAGAAGTTGAAGGTAATCTGGGGGGAGAGGTAAGACCTAGGAAGATCTATAGTAGGTGGGTTTTGAGTTATCTTTTTCTTTGTTTGTTTGTTTGAGTTAAGTCTTGAAGGAAGCCAGGCATACTGAAAGACAAAAGTGAGGGGCACAGCATTCCTAATATGAGGGACAGCCTATTCAGAGGCATGGAGGTTGGAGATCAGGTTTAAGAAATAAGTAAGTCAGTGTTGCTTCGTCATGGGATGTGTGTAGTCGGCAGTAAGATGTAAGAAGACCGGAAAGGTAGGAAGAAGCCAGGTTATGGTTACCTTTAAGTGTCAAACAGGGGAGTTTGTATTTGATGCTGAAGATAATAGGAAGCCCTTGGAGCTCATTTTGGAGGGGGTATAGTATTATTAGAACTATGTTTTGGAAAAAGGGAGGAAAACCATCTCAGCAGTTCAGTGGAGGATGGATTGAAATGGCAAGAGACATGAAGCTCGCTACTGTAAATGCAGTAGTTCAGGTAAGAAGTAACTAGGTTTACATTCTGAATTGGGATTATAGCATATGACTAGAGAGGAGAAGATAGATATACAAGGTATGTTGGGGAGGGAGAAATGATAAATTTGGCAGTCGATTGGCTACATGGAGCAAATGAGATGAATAGGATGACGTTGAAGTCATGAGTCTGGTGACTTAGAGGAAGGAGGTACCGTGGACAGTGATAGGGAAGGGGTAGAAGGA
This sequence comes from Potorous gilbertii, assembly GCA_028658325.1. Lineage (NCBI taxonomy): Eukaryota > Metazoa > Chordata > Mammalia > Diprotodontia > Potoroidae > Potorous > Potorous gilbertii. The sequence continues at coordinate 348,113,418 of CM053771.1, read as the reverse complement.
AAATTTGTTGGGAAAGATGATGAATTCTGTTTTGAGTATGATGAGTTTGACATGCTTACAGAGGCAGTGACTTAGATTTCCAAGAAGTGTTTGGAGATTCATGACTGGCTCATCAGAGAAACTAGGACTGGGGTATGTAGATGTGGGAATCATCTTCATAGAGATCAATTCCATGGGAATTGATAAGATCAACAAAGGAGCTAGCGGGAGAAGAGAAGAAGACCCAAGGCAGCCTCAGAGGATATAGATAGAGGGTATAAAGTAGATGAAGAATTAGCAGAGGAGACTGAAAATAAAGAGTCTGACAGAAAGGAGGAGAACCAGAAATCAGCCTTAGGAAAACTTAGGAAAAAGGATGTGAAAGGAGAAGGTTAGTATCAAATGCTTCAGGGAAGTCAGAGAATCAGGATTAAAAAGAGGCCATTAGATTGGGCAATTAAGATGGGGCTGTTTCAATTGAATGTTGAGGGTTTAGAGGAGAGTGGGAGGAAAGGAACTGGAAGCATCAATAGTAAATGGTTTTATAAAGGTATTTGGTTATGAAGGATAGTGTAACTATCAGAGATGGTAGGAAGCTTTAAGAGAGAGTTTTTAAGCATTGGGTAAGCAAACATATGCTGGTTAGGCAGTAGGAAAAAGTAGGTGACAGAGATGGAGAGAGGGAAGATGAGAGAGGGGAAAAAATAGTGGAGGCAGTTTTCTGGAGAAGCCTAGAGGAGGTCAGAGGTTGCTGTAGATGTACCTTTTTTTTTTTTTTTTTTTTTGAGACCAGAGTGAAGCAGGGGAGGTAGTGGAGGAATATATCTGAGTGATATGAAATGAGGAAGAGGGAAAAAAAGACAGTTCTTGGTGAATAGTCTCAATTTTTTCAGTAAAGTATGAAATTGCAAGATATCCTTGTGATTATTTAGGGGAGGAAGTGTCATGAAAGGGTTGGAAAATGATGAGAAATTTTGGAACACAACTGTGGAGGGTGAGAGGGTGAATCGGGAAAATACCTTGACCTTGCTACAGTGAAGGCCCGGGTAGGATCAGATCACATAAATGTGGAGAGAGCTCAGGTTACCCTTTTATGATTTTCTCTAGCTCCATTCAGTTGCATATGAATAGCAAAGGAGGATAATGTGAGCAGGCTACACTTGGGGCTTGGTATGGTGTGATTTATACTAAGACAGAAACGTTGAGTTTGCTCAATAAGAGTTCAAGATAGGAAAAGGAGGAGAGCGTAGCATAGTCAGCGTAGGAGTGATCGCTGGAAGTCCCAGTGAGGATCGAGAACAGTGTCAGGGATCCTAAAGCACAGGGAAAGAAGGAATCCTAAAAGATTATAATCAGTTAAAGGAATTTCAGAGTTCATGAACATGCAAGTAGGGAAACTTCATAGGTGATGAAGGGTAGCAGAGAGGGATTGTAAATCATGTGAAGTAAGTAGATGCAGGAGCTAGGGGATTAAGGGTATTGGAGGAGTAGCAACACGTATGATGATATCCCCTCTTATGAGTGCAGGTGATGAGAAGAGAGGTCGTGAACCCGGCGCTAAACTCAATGAGAAATAGGAGAACATGCTATGGAGTCCATAGATGATAGCCATCAGGATCTGGATTGGGTGATAGATTTGGAGAGCAGGAACCTCAGGAGAGGTTGCTTGTTGAAGGAGGGCCTTAACTGAAAAGTGGCAATGGAGAACAAGAAGTATTCTCGTCCCCATTGTGTATATCAAGAATTTGGTTAGCTGACTGGTTGGTGTCCTTCATTCTCAAAGGGGACCAAAATGGCATCATGTTGGAAGTCAGGGTACAGTATGTTTGTGGCTGATCAGATCAGTCTTTACTGGTAGGATGAGTTCAGAGTGCTGTATCATAGGTTGGGCATGAACATGTAGAGTGGAGGTGTCTCTAAATTTGTGCATCTCTCATTGTTCTTGAGCCACTGCAGTTCCATTTTGCTCATAGATCATAGTGCTTTCTTTGATGTGGGCATGCCATGCTGTGCAGTCCATTGCTGGTGTTTCCCATATCATACAATCAGTTCAAAAGTTCCTCGGAGAAATCTTGCCAGAGTCCTCGTATTGCTTCCTCTGGTCTCCAGGTGAACACTTGCCTTGTGTGAGTTCTCCAAAAAATAGATTCCTATTTTTTCCTTCTTCAAAAAGAGCCTTGTAAATATTTTTGTATGTCCTTATTCAGAGCTTGTTTGGTTTAGGACAAGTCCCTCCCTTTATTCTATTGTCTCTCTGATCTTTCTTCTTCCATGTCTTTACCTGCTCTTTTCCTTGTTTTATAGTTTTTTCTCTGCTTTTTTCTCTCATTTAGAGAAAATATCATTATATAGTCTCTGCCTATTCTTGTAAAGAGTTTCCGTAGTATTGGAATTAATTGTTCTTTTTTGTTTTATAAAAATTCATCTGGTTCAAGAGGTTTTTTTCCCCTTTGGAAGTTAATTTATGACTTGTTCATTTGTTTTTCTGATACTGGATTTTTAAAATAGTTTTTTGTTAATCTGAATATTTTTTGGTTTTGTGTATATCCATCCTTTTCCTCTAAAAGTACTCTAGTTTTGTTAGTATATAATTGGGCAGAGAAATTTCTGACAAATTTTTAATTTCTTTTTCAGTTGTTACTAATTCTCCTTTTTCATTTTATAGTTTGATTTACCTCTCTTTAAAACTCAAATTAGCTAAATGGTTTTTTTTTCCAGAAAAAAAGCTTCTATTTTTATCAATTTTTTTTGCTTTTGATTTTATTAGTTTCTTTTTCAAAATTTCTATCTTGTTTAATTGGGTTTTTTAAAATTTATTTTTGTTGTAATTTTTTAAATAGTGTGCTCAATTCGTTAGTGTTTTCTTTCTCTTTTGTTGATGAAAGCTTTTAGAAATACAAATTTTCCCCTTAGGACTGCTTTAGCTGCATCCAGTAAGTTTTGGTATGTTGTCTCATTGTAGTTACTTTTCTTGATGAAATTTTTGTTCTTTTACTCATTACGCCTTTAAAATTAAGCTATGATTTAAAATTTTTTCTTCAGAAGTCTTTTATAATTTTTAGTACGTTGTGATCAGTATATCATGTATTTAGTATTTCTGTTTCTCTGCATTTTGCTGTTGAGGTCTCCATGTCTTAATATGTGTTTGGTTTTTTATAAAGGTGTCATGTATGACTGAGAAGTACAGTATATCCCAAAAGTCCTAGTGCAGTTTTAAGCTATAATAACTTTATAAGTACAAATACTTCAAATTTGTTTTTAAAAATAAGGTTATTTCAAGGTTATTTCAAGTTTTAAAATATTGGTATGTTTCTTATAAAAATTAAATATAACCACCTTCTAATGATTGTAGCAAGGTGTCAAACTCACTATCTACAAAACTCCCAATTGTAGTCTGAACCAGATAATGTTCATTTATGGTTTTCTAAATCAATATGTGGCTCACACAGATCCATTTCTATTTGAATTTTATATCACTGCTATATATGTAGTCAATTTTTTCTTTTTTTTTAATCTATTTGTTTTCAGTTTTCAGCAATCACTTCCATAAATCTTAAATTTTCTCTCCCTTCTTCTCCCTTTCCTCCCCAAGATGGCATGCAATCTTTTATGGGTTCTACACATGTGTTCATATTAAACACATTTTCACATTAGTTGGGGTACATAGGAGAATTAAAACAAATGGGAGAAATCATGAGAAAAACCAAAACAAAATATAACACAAGAGAAAATAGTCTGTATTTTCTGTGTTCTGATTCCATAGTTCTTTCTCTGGATGTGGATGGCATTTTACCTCTAGTCCTTTGGGAGTGTTTTAGGTCCTTGCATTGCTGTGAAGGGCTATATCTACCAGAAACAGTTCTCGCACACTGTGGCTGTTACTGTGTATAATGTTCTCCTGGTTCTGCTCATTTCACTCACCATCAGTTCATCTAAGTCTTTCCAGGTTTTTCTGAAGTCCAACTGTCATTTCTTATAGCACAATAGTATTCCATTACATTCTTATACCACAACTGTTCTGCCATTCTGCAGTTGATGGGCGTCCCCTCAATTTCCAGTTCTTGACCACTACAAAAAGAGCTGCTATAAATATTTTTGTACATGTGGGACCTTTTCCCATTTTTGTGATCTCTTTGGGATACAGCCCTTATCTAGTCAATTTTCAAATTTTGAAAAAACTTTTATCACTTTCTACTCAGTGACTTTGTGTTGTGTTGATAATACTAGCCTTAAGAGCATCCAAAGAGAAAGATTTTGATGTCACAAGAAAAATTCTCAGGTGGCTCAGATAGTCAAGTAAGAGGTCCTTCTTTATCCATCCATTTGTATCATGCAGAAAATGTCACATATGAAATATGTAATGACAGGGTGCTCTCTTCTTAAAATCAAAACTTTATTCAAAATATACAACTGATTAGTTGTAAAATAAGTTTAAATGCTCAATTGAAGATTTAAAAAGTTTTTGCATTTATACTCTTGAAAGTTATTAAAATTTAAAACTGCACCAAGACTTTTAGAACATCTTGAAATGTAAACCCTTACTTTTATTCAATTGCCAGATATCTGTCATCTTCAATTTTTAAAATTTCTTTTCACAATAGTAATAGCTGGCATTTATGAAGTTCCTTAATATTTTCAGAGCACTTTAGATTTCCTGTAATCATTTATTCTTACAACAATCCTGTGAGACAGCTTCTCTTTTTAGGTGCTACATTCAGGTTCTTCATTTAGATTTATCTAGTCTATACAAGACTATATCAAGAATCTGCTAGAATAGTTTGTTTCCATTTATCCTTCCAATTTAATTAATTTTTCCCTTAAGCATTTACATATGCCATTTGTGTATAAGTTAAATATTAATATTTATTCATCACCTATTGTACCTTTGAGCATAATTTAGTTTTCCTGTATATCTTCTTTTATCAATTATATATTTACTGTAACTTTATCTGAAATCATGATTGCTACCCTTGCTTTTTTTGGGTTTAGCTAAAACTTAGTGTAATTTGTTCCAGTCCTTTATTTTAACTTTTTGTGAATCTTTATGTTTCAGGTATGTTTCTTGTAAACATATAATTGAATTTTGCTTTCTAATCCATTCTGCTCTCTTCTGTTTCATGGATGATTTCATCCTGTTCACATTTAGGGTTAGCATTATTATGTATTTCCCTTCATCTTACTGCCCTTTTCTTTTGTTTCCATTACCTACATTATAAATAAGGTGGTCTAAATAGCAATACTTTATAAATAAGGTAGTGCAAGAAGAGGGTGTTTCTGTGTCTTCCTGTTTGCTGCTCTTTTTGTTCTGCCTCTGATCCTAGGTTTTTATTCTTTCAGTCTATCCATCATGATCCTCCCCTTCTGATGTTGAAAGTTGTTTTGCTTGTGACTGTTCTTTTTTCCTTTTCATTCCCCCTCTCCATTTCCCTGTTTCATTTCTCTTTTGAACTTAATGTATTTCGTTACTGCATTTGTCTGTGTGTGTGATTCAGCCTTTGTCCAGTTCAAATGAAAGTCAGGTGATTAGCACTGTTGGTCTCCCTGATTTCCTATATTGACCTCTTTCTCCCTGTATCTTTGATGTTCATATCACCTTTGTTTTTAGGACCCAATATGGCTTTTCAAGACAAAGTCCTGGGGACCTTGGAGTGTCTAGTACTTAGCACAATGCCAGGCATATATTAGGTGCTTACAATAAGTGCTTATTGATTTGACAACTGACTTGCCTGAACACCGTTGCATCCACACTGTTAGCTACTGTTCCTCATAGTTTCCAAGGGCTATGCTCTATGGTTCTTCCTACTCTGGGGCTTTCATGGAAGAACTCCCCACTCTTATTGTTTCTGCCCATAGAACCCTGATGTCTACATGAGTCTTTGACTGATCTTTGGTTGAAAAGGGAGGCTGCTGACTTATTTACCTGCTTTGGTGCCTGCTTTGCTAGTGGACCTCTTTCCTGTTTCCTGAAGGCCTTGAGCTGTCTTTTTATGTAGTTCTGCGGTGGGAGAAGTCACTTACTTTAGTTTCTCATTTTATATCTTGACCATTTTTTGAGCTAGGTGGGGAAAGCTCATCTGCCAGCCCCCATTTAGAAATCCATTTTGGCTGGAAATCTCTATCATAATTCATTTCTGTATTTACCCCTACTTCCTCTTCCCAGTAGGCCATTGCTTAACAAGATAAAGAAAGAAAATTCCGTAACTCCATAAGGTAATTTTGCAAAAACCGGCCAATGCATTGATGGACATTTGTATCATATGCAGTGTTTCGTATCCATGGTCCTCAACTTTTTCAAGACTGCCATTTTTTCTTTTCTGGAGCCAGTTGTGGGAATTTTAATCAGATCGTTTCACTTCATTGTTTTTCATTTATATTGTTATTTACTGGTTCTGTTTACTTCACTCTATATTAGTCCTCCTGTGCTTCTCTGATTTCCTTGTATGTGGTATGTCTTAATATTCCATTAATGTATCACAATGTGTTTAGCCATTGACCAATTTGAGGGTCCCATTTTGTTTCACAAAAAAAAAATTACTGGATGTTTTGATTTATATAGAAATTTTCTTGTATTACTTAACTTTTTTAAGGTTAACTTTTTGCCTGGTCAATTCAGCAATTTTGTTAGCATCAGTTATTGTACTTGGGCAGTGTTTATATAGGTTAAAAAAACCCACCAAAATAGACAAAAAATAAATGTGATGATGTTCTTCATAGGATTTTGTGATTTTTTTTTTTTTTTGGACTATTTGCCCCCAGAGGTGAATGACTTGTAATGCTCTCCTACTATATCATGAAATAATTAATACCCTACTATATTATGAAATTCATCAAGTTCTTAATAAACACATGTTGATAATAACTGTTTCTGCTTGGCATACTTTTGTTTCTCTCACTCTCAGCTAGGTTATGAGAACTTTGAGTAATAATATATAGGGATTATGTCTTATTTTAATCTTTATGTCTCTTCTATTGTCTGTTTCAGTACTCTGTATAAAGAAAGTTCTTAGTAATCATATGTTGATGATGAATTTGTCTGCTTGGTTTTTTTCTTTCACTTTTCCACCATCACTTTTTGCTGCTGTGTCAGTTATACTTTATCAGCTGTCTCTCATAACTACCTCCTTTCTAATTAGAATCTTTGGACTCCTGTCAATGGGGAACACAATGTAAGTTGTTAGAATTGGGTGAGGATCTGAGATAACATTTTGTGGGTAAAATATACAATCCTTTGTTTTATGGCCATGGTGACATATTTTGCCTATTCATAGATTTTTTTTTTTGGTTTTTAGCTAGTTGAGATGATTAAGTGATAGCTGTATAAATATATATTCTGTACCATATAAAACCCCTGAAGAAAGAGGAGAAACTCAAATCAGTTTTTTGCTGCTTTGTAGCAACCTGGAAATAATTTTGCTACGAAAGAGATTGAAAATCTTAATTAAAATGAGTGTTATGGGATTATCTGTAACTTCTGCATATGCATTCATTGATTGTGCTGTGTGAAATCTCTTATTAAGTGATTAAGGTGTGGTTTTTTTTTTTTTTTTAAATCTTGTGTAGGTCCTACAGGATCATCTTTTAAAAGAAACACCAGATACACTTAGTGACCCTCAGTAAGTTATGCTGCTTCTTTTTATCTCACATTAAAGGTATACTTTTATTACTGTGAACCCACTTAGATATAATCAGTTATTCATTAAGTAACAAGTTAAAGATGGCTTCTAAATGTAGATTTTATTGGGGTTTATTAGAGTTGCCATACCAAAGTATACAAGAAATAAAATTATTTTCATCCAAGTGTATTTTCTCCATTACATTGACTACATGGTAGGGTGGGGGGGTAAAAGGTGATAGTCTTTCTTTGTTTTTTGATTTTATTTTTTTAAGGTTTTGTTAATACTATTTTTTCCTTGTTTTTCTGTTCTATGACTTAAATAATTATCATTTCTGACCTTTATAATTGGGAACCTCTAGAGAATGGAAGACCTTATTTGTATAGCCTTTGAATCTTGTTTTGGAAAGAACTTCTAGCACATCACATACCTATTTGTCTTCTAATGATGGGCAAAATCACATTTTCATTGCAATATTTTCCCTTGTGTTTGGATTTTAAAAATAACTTTTGAATTTGTTCCATCTTCTTCCCTGGCTGAATGTGGCAGCACCCCTTTTCCCTTTTAGAGAATGATTAAAGAATCATAAATAACCTTGTGAACATAACAGGAAGTTGTTTAAAGTGGCATCAGGTAGATCAAGCTTTTGGAGTCTTCATCAAAGAGACGTGTCTATTTCATCCCTGCATTCACAGTGGTTTTAGGGCTCATCCTATCCTCATCAGCTTTCGTAGTTTTTTAATCTCTAGAATCCTTTATTTAGTAATACATAACCACAGGCAAAGTGGTGATGAAAGAGGGGTAGTGAAAATAAGTGTAGCCTATTACTATGAATAGAAAGAATAAATTATAATTTTAAGACAACCGAAATACTATGTATGATATATGTATATGTAATATATGCTGTATATATAATGTACAGTGGAAACTTAAATTCTGTCGAGTTAAGTGTTTCCTATGTGTAAGACATTGTGCTAAACACTAGGCATACAAAGATAAAGTGATGAGAATTTGAGGAAAAGGGCAGATCTGGAAAGGTTTCCCATAGGAGGTAGAACATGAGTTTAGCCTTGAAGTAAGCTAGGAATTTTAAGAGGTGAACCTGAAGAGGGAATGCATGCTAGTATGTTGCTAATGTGCTGTCTGTTATTTGGATGTGAGAGGTGAATTCCTGTTCAGCAAGTTAACTGGAACAGAGAATGCATGAAAGTATAGTAATGTAGAGTAAACTTAGATAGTCTGGAGCCAGAGTATAAAGGGCTTTAAATGGTAAATTGAAGAATTTTAAAATTTTATTTTGGAGGCAATAGGAAACTATTGAAGAAGGTTGAACAGGGAATGAATTTGAACCTGTGCTTTAGAAAGATTTATTTTGTCAGCTCTTTGGAGGAAAGTTTGATAAACAATCTTAAAACTGTGGAAATCTAGTTTTTATAGGCTTTTGAAATAGTCAAAATAAGGGGTAATGAGGAACCTGAATTAGGGTAACCAAGTATATTGAGAGAAGGGAATAAACATGTGATATCTTGTTGAGACAGAATCATTGAGATTTGGTAACAGTTTGGATGTGGGTGATATAGAAGTCAGTCATTTAACAAGCATTTTGTTACGTTCCATGTAGTATGCTAAATAGAAGAGGAGGGAAAATAGAAACAAACAACAAAAACTAAAAGGAACAGTTCCTCCTTTTAAGAAGTTCATGGTCTGATGGGAGAGACAGCTTGCAAACATCTATGTACCAACAAGATATATGCAGGATAAATTTTAAATGAAGTAATATTAAAGGAAATTGGGAAAGGGAGAAGGAAGAGTAAAGGATGACATCAAGACTGCACCCAGATGGCTGTGGAGGAGACAGTGAGACTGGTGACATGGCATAGTCTTGCCTCACTTAAATCCAATTCACTTGCAAATCAGGACATCACCTTCATGTCATTAGTCTTCTTTCACAACGAGGTGATTTCCCTAAATTTCATGTCTGATGATGTTACTTTCCTACCCAAATAAACTCAAGAATCTCCCTGTTCAAATATTAATTCTTCTACTTGGCATTCAAAGCCCTTCATAACTTAGTCTCCTCCTACCTTTCTAGCCTTCCTCCCTACCATCATACTCTTTGATTCAGTGACACTGACTTTTTTTGCTGTTCCATGAGCTCTTGTTCATGTCATCTCTGGACACTTTCTGTGGCTGCTCCCTGTACTTGGTATGCTCTCCCTCCTTGTCTCTGCCTATTGGCTTCCATGACTTCATTTAAGTCTCAGCTAACATCCCATCTTCGATAAGAAGTTTTTCCCAATTCCTTTATATTCTAGCTTCTTTATTTCCTATTTATCCTCTATATTGTTTGTATATGTGTTGCATTTTTCCCCCATTAGATTGTGAGCTCCTTGACGGCAAGGACTCTGCTTCTTTTTGTATTCCCAGTACTTAGCACAGTGCCTGACTCTTCATAGTGAGGGAATTGAGGATATATTGAGTGAACCACACTGATTGCATCTTATGATTTAATTTTGGAGTTAGTTCAGTTCCCTTTCTATTCAGTTATAGGTCTAGTCCAGTTTCTGTTATATAAGAAAAGTTTATTCAGTTATGGGAATTGTAAGAGGACTTTATTGAATTAGAACCTAGATGTGTGTAACTAGGAAGTTGAACCACCTCTGCCTGCTGCTTAGAGACCCTTAACTATGGACCTAGGTTATTCAGATCCAAAGATTGATGCAAGGTGTTTTCTCACAATTACATGTCTCAAGTAACCCATATTTCTTACCTGGATCTGTAAAGGTCAGTTTCCATGTTCCTTTAATTGAACACAGACACTTGGTGGGGGAGTGGGACACCGCTTTTTCTGATTTCAGGGAATTGTACCTGTTCATTCTCCCTGTCACAACTTAGGAACTCCCTAATCTTTCCTCCATTTAAAAATCAGGTGACCTGATTTTGTATCCTGGTTAATTGTTTACTTTTAATTAATTGGTTGTATTTGATTTTCTGTCTCCCTCTATTTGAGGTCTGTTGCCACAGTTGAGGAAAGCTACTGCTCTCGATTTGTTGGGCAATTGGCATACATTGATTCATTTCATTTTTCACCCACCACAGTAGAAACTTGATAAACAGTTTATTGATTGATTGATTATTCTCAATAAGACAGAAAAGAAGAGAAAGCCTTGGAGATCAGTCATAGAGAGAGGGTAGGACAAGAATGATCCACCATGTTGGCAAGCCTAGTACTAATGGTTGGAATACTCCAGGCGAAAATCTGATTGTAAATTTTCATTTATTCATCAGATCTTTATCAACACCTACATTATGGTAAGGCATGGTGGTAAAAATTAAGTATATCATTGATATGTACATTCTTTCTTTCCTGGAATATAAGGTCCTTGAGAGGAAGAATTAATCTTATTTTTGACTTAATATTCCCCTTAGCACAATGCCTGACAAATAGTAAATAAGCTTTTTATATGCTTGTTGATTGATTAATTTGGTAGTTGCTGTATGTGATGACTTTATATTGAGCATTTGTATCTTGATACAAATAATTGTTACTTTTCTTGTTTGTTTTGTGCATATTTAATACATATTTCATTACCCTTACCCCTTACCCCTTTCAAATTAAGAACTGTTCCGGAAGAAGAAAGAGAAGCCAAATATTTTCGAATTGTAACTTCTTCCATGTTGGCTTTAAAGAAACTGCTTTGCATGTTGCCTTCTAGTGAGCTTACCTCTCTAGAGGAGAAACTCAAACCTCTTCTATCACAGAACAAATTCTGGAAGTATGGAAAACATAGTTCACCCCAGGTATTTTTGTCCTTTTTACCTTTTAATGCCTATCTTATCTCTCTCCTTTTTTCAATACCTTAAGTAAATACCTATTTACATTTCTGTGATCAATTCTGGCTAATTATTTGAATTTAAACTTTGTCACTTTTTAATCATTAATGCTTTATATTTGACATTTTATATACCTTAATATCATAAGTATCTGCATATCTATTCACAAGAACCCAGAACTATTTATATTTTCCTGTATTGTTATGGGAAATCAGAGTTGAAATTCCAATTAATAGATTTGAAAATCGTTGTTTTTTAATGTGCACATTAACTGCTCTTTATTTTTTTTAACCATAAACAACAAACCGTATCCATGTGTTTTATTTGGATATTTCTAACTGTGTAACAGAAATGAAAAAGTAGGCCTTAGTTTTAACATAGCTTTTAGCTATGTTATGAGCACTTAGCTCATAACTTTTATATTATTTTTCTTGTTGTCTCTTTTAGGTTCGTTCAGCTTTTTTTGAGTTAATTTCTGCCTTATGTCAGTATATTCCTCAGTCTGTGAAAGCTGAGTCATCCAGAGTATCTCCTGCAGTTCTAATTAACATTGACGAAAGTGATCCAATGGTTTGTCCACTTCTTTGGGAAGCTGTGCTTTATATCCTTACTACCATTGAGGTATGTAAGAGAACTTCAAAATCATTTTTGTCCCTTGTATGTAATGCTTCAGTGTCTAGTTTTAGACATAAAGCAGTCCATTATGAAAACTAAAAGATGGTAGAAGAAATTTCATCCAAATCTTGGTACAAATTTTAACCTGAATGTAGAAATGTAATTCACAAAGCTATAGTTTCTTACTTAAAAGCAGCAACCATTAATACCTAGTAACTTACAGACAAACAAGAGCAGCATATGTGAGTTTTAAAAGGTAGGTGAAATTAAGCTGTCATTTTCAGAAAGTAGCCCTAGTAGAATTATTTTAAACCAAATGCCTGTCTGTGTGAATTCTGATCAACACTGGTTTATGTTATGATTTTGACTATATCATGACTATGATTAATGCTGTGATTATGTGATTAATCAGTTTGAGGGGTTTTTTTTTTCAGAATTTTATTTTTTTAGAGGGGGAGAACATTATAGGAAGGGATAAATTGAATGATTCATTGTATTTCTGTTTTTTGTTTGTTTTTGATAGGACTGTTGGAATCATGTAAATGCAAAAAAAAGTGTGTTTCCCAAACTGTCAACTATACTTAGTGAAGGAGGAGGAGGTCTAGCTACAGTTATATATCCTTATCTCTTGCCTTTTATTAGCAAGATTCCTAGTGCTACTACAGACTTGAACATGGAATTCTTCAGAAATTTTTTCAGTTATATAACTAAAGGGTAAGATAATCCTAAATCTTTATTGTTAAAGTACAAATAAAAATTATTTTGGAAGTAGAGAAGTAAAAAAAAGAAATATAATGTGTTTCCATGTATCCCATGCTTTAGATAGTAATAGTTTTGTCCCTTGGACTAAATGTGTGAATTGAGAGGTATAGGATAAGGGAACATCCTTATAGTTAATATACCTTATTGTTGAATAACTATTCAATGGCACTACGTGAAGTGTGTGGAGCCTAACAAGAGAAAGTAGAATGACTTAGTGATCGTGTCATTGTGGTGTCTTAGATAAGTCACTTAAATCTTCTGGGTTTCATTTTCTTCTGTAGAATGCGATTGAACCGGATAATCTTTAATAGCGTATAATCCTCTACACTTATAGCTTTGGACATGTAATAGATAGAATGATAGGCCTGGAGTCAGGAAGACTCAAGTTCAAATCCTGTATTGGACACTTACTAGTGTGTGGCTGTGAACAAGTCACTTAACCTCTTCACTTTCAACCTCTTCACTTTCCTCATTTATCAGGTGAGGTGGTTTAGCCTTCATGGCCTCCAAGGCTTCTTACAGCTGTAAATCTGCGATCCTACGAATAAGATTCTTCAGCTGTTTATATATTCTTGTCAGTATAGTGGGAGTGTTGAATGTGGAGTCTGTTACCTGGGTTGGAATCCCAGGTCTTCCATTTACAACGTTTGTGATTTGGGGTAAATTACTTTGCTTTTCTGGGCTTCATTGTTCTCATCTATAAAATGAGGAGTTTGAACTAGATGTCTTCTGAGATTACTTCCAACTGTGTATCTCTGATCTTAAATATTACCTACTTAAATGTGTTTTAAAACCATAGTCTAATAATTCTTTAATTTGAAATTCTCATGATAGCAGGTTACACAAAACAGTGAAATCAGTATGCTAACGTCAAAAGTGAGATCACTTTGCCAAATGGACTCATTTGGTAGCTTTTTGAGAAGTAGGACCCAGTATGTACAAGGTTTTAATTAAGGGTTTCATCAGTATAACTGGTTTTTAAAGTGATGATTTAAGTTCAACAAATAATGAAACTCAGTTCATTGTAGTGGAAATAAAAATGTCTATATTCTTCAACTTATTTGCTTAATTTTTTTTTTATCTGTGCAGTAGTTACCTGCTAATTTATGTATGAGTTAGTTTGTGAGGCAGGGTTGTTTAGTGGAAAAAGCACTCAGTGATTTGAAGTAGGAAGGTTTCTGGTTCTAACGTTATAGTTTTGCAAGTGATGTCATTTAAGCCTTAGTTTCTTCCTCTTTAAATTGGGAATAATAATTACTTAAACTGCCTACTCATTCAGGGGTGGAAGCATAAAATGGGGAAGCACTTCGCAAATCTGAAGTGCTATATTAATATTAATGGACAATGAATATCTTTTCAAAAACATTTTCTTCCAGATTTCTTCTGTGGTTTTAAGTTGTCATTACTCCTTTTTTGGTTCCTCAGCATAAATAAGAAGTATGTAAGTTCATTGAATATAAGTCTTATTAGCTATGTGAATATGAGTAAAATCAGTTAATTTTGGGGCAGGGAGACTTAGTTTCTTTATTAGCAAAGTGAAGGAGTTGGTCTAGATGGCCTCTAAAAGCTTCCTTTTCTTCCATCACCTAAAGTTCCTTCACATTGTGATTCCTAACTACTTCTCATTTTTTAGTAGTTTTAAGAATGTCATTCTGGTGTTGGTAGAATATTTTCATGCCATAATATTTCTTATTCTTAGTTAACCATAAGAATGAGACAGTTCAGCAGTCAGAATTGCAAAATTATTGTTCTTATCACTTAATTTATTATTTCTTAGACTATCAACAGAACGAATCCTAACCAGCCAGTCAGAGCGCTCAGCAGTAGTATCCGCCTTTTTTGAATGTTTACGATTTATAATGCAGCAAAATTTAGGTGTAAAAGAAGAATCAGTAAAAATGCAGAAGATGCTTATCAATGATCAGGTATTTGTAAAATAAAAATAACTTACTTTAAAAATGTTTTACCTTTTAATTGATGATATTTATCATTTTTAACTTCTCACTTATTCATTAAGTAACTTAACATTATATTGGCTAGATAAATTTAGAATTCTCCAATTGTTATGCCCAAGCCTAACATTACGGTGAAGTTGGAATTAACCATATGTTGTATCAGTGATCACCCCTTAATGAACTTACAAGGTTGGGATAAACACAGGCATAGAAAGAAACCTTCATTATTTTTCTGTCTAAAAGAGGCCATGTTACTTAATGAGAAAATAGAGAACTGGGCTCAGAATCAGAAAAATGTGTTAAGTACGTGGTCCTGATTAAGTCACTTAACCTTTCACTGTCCCCCAGTTCATATTCATAGAGAGAAATTCCTCACTGGGAGCTCCCTATACCAAAGACAAGAATCAGAGGTCTGGTTTTAAAACAAACCAGTTAAGAAGTAATTCAAGCAGACTAATTATGGCCGTAGGATTTTTAACTTTCACAGTTCTGGGGAGAAGTATATTTTTCAACAACCCCAGAAGTTTGTCAGGAATATTTTACTTAAATTCTTTCTCCTCAAAATTATACTTTTTTTTGCCTTTCATTTTTAGTTGATCCCTTTTGTTGATACAGCACTGAAAGACCCAAGACTGCAGAATGAACAGCTCTTTGATCAGTTAGCAGAAACACTAAATTCCTGGGAAACTAAAGCAGAAGCCCATGGAGATGATTCAGTAGTCAATACTTTGAAAAATGTGCTGAAAACTTTTTGGACAAGTCTATCAGAAATTTGTCTTGAGAAAATTAATGCACAAGAAACTGATGGGAAGTCATTATTGGGCATATCTACCTTATTAGAAGTTCTTCAGAGGGCAGAAAATTCATGGAAACAAAGCAAAAAAAAAGTTGCCAAGGTTAGACTTATAGAGGAGGCACCTGAAAGTAGCACAGAGAACAGCGAACAAGAGAACAAAATAGATATATTTTCAGAAGAGAATATTGAAGAGTCTGAGTTCTGTTGGGACGAGAATCTTCCAGTTCCTGTGTCTCATTTAAGGAAAGGACCTCTGTTTGACATAGTGTGTAAACTTGCAGAGCAGAGTATGGTACATATCAGTGAACTGAAGTCAGACCAGCACTTAAGCTTTTTGTCTTCTCTTCTCAACTCTTTCTCTTCATGCCATCTATTCCAAGCTCTGCTGGACTTAGCAAAAGAAAAAAATGCCTATGAACACCACTCTCCGCTACCTCTTGAAATAGGAATACCTATCCGTGACAATCCTGCCATACAATTTATGTATCACAGACTAATGAATTGGCTTAATGAAGACAAGAAGCAAAACATTGATTTTCTGGTTGATATTCTGTACAGCATCCTCTACTGCTGTGAAACTAATACAGAAAGAAAAAATATACTGGATGATTTAACAAAGGTATTACTAAGTTTGATTCCTTCTTTTTGACACTTGGTTAGCTGTGCATAGCTGTGCGCAAGTCACTTAATCTTCCTGAGTCCCAGTTTTCTTACCCATTTCAAAAATGGGCAGTACTACCTTACAGGTAGTACTGTAAGGATTAAAGGAGATAATGTTAGCACTTTGTAAAACTTAAAGTGCTAACATGTAAAGAGCAGCTATTATTCCTATTGCCCTTTTTTGCTGTTAGACTGGCATGTCATTCTATGAAAATTTTAAAAGTAGATGGAATAAGTTGAAATTCTGAAAGATTTTTGGATTACTCTTTATTCACATAGTCAAGTCATTTATTAATTAAGTCAGGGCTTTTATTAAATGCTTGCTATGGGCTGGGAACTGTGTTAAGCATTAGAACATGGTTACTCTTTTTTTGGCAAAGATTATAATTTAAAGAATATGATATTGATCCTTATTGAGAAATTATACACATGTGGAATATCTGTTAAAAAAAAGGATTTAGACCTGATAGCCATCTTCAGACATCTAGCCATCTTCAGACATCTGAAGGACTTGCAAATATGCAAAAGGGATTCCATTTGTTTTGCTTGGCTGTGAAGGGGTAGAACAAGGAACTACAGTTAGAAATTTCAGAAAAGCTTCATCATAATTAGAGCTAATGAGTGGCTTCAGGATGTAGTTCTCTTTTACAGGAAGTATTAAAACAGTTAAGTTAAATACATACTTACAGCAAAGTTGGAGCACTTAGTTGATTATGAGGTTCCTCCAATTTCACAATTCTGTGATTTCATATGAGAATTTAGTAACAAGCTCTTTCCCTTACTGCCTTCAGTCTATAGATTGTGAATGGTAGGTTCTTTCAGTTTAGGAAACCTTAATTGCCAATCTTCTGACTATAAGGGACTTTCTTAGCTTAATTAATTTTAATTCTCCTTTGTCCCATAGCAATTTTAGTATTTCAGAAGTTGTTTCTGCCCTGTTCTTGGATTGTAAGTAACTTTTTTTTCCCTCATTCAGTTGGATCTGAAATGGAATATTCTTCTTCGGATTATTCAAAAGGTATTTTCTTCATTTTTCTTTTATAGTTAATTTTTTGTAGTTTTAGAAACAAATCAGTGTCCTTCAGACTTAATAGTTGAAAAGTCAATGTGATCTGTTTCCATATTTATTTACCAGTGTGGTATTGTGGCAAATTTTGGCATTACTAAATCCTTCCTCTTATAATTCAGGAACTTATTTCTTGCCAACAAATTCACTGTTCATTTTGTTGTTGTTGTTGTTGTTGTTGCAGTTTGTTCTAGCCAGGCTTTAAATAGAGAAAAGGAGGGAGCACTTTTTGAGAAATCCAGTGTGACTTTAGGGGGGAAACATTTATTTTTCTAGTACCAGTGTGCAGTTTTTAAAAAAAATTTAAATTTTATATAATATTAAATATTAATATAATACTAATATCATTATAATATAATGCATAATAATATTATATATTAGCATAATATAACATTATATATTACATTTTTTAAATTTTCTTACTGTTTCCTCCATTGGAAGGAAACAAACCAAACACTTTATAGCTAATCTGTTTTGTCAAGTAAAATCAATTCCCTCATTGGCCATTTCTAAAGATTATTATTGTTGTTTTTTAAATTCAGTTAATTTCTTAACACTAAGGTGGCAGATTATAAATCTTTCTTGAAATTTAAAAAATTTTTTGAACAGTATTTATTTTTCTTTTCTGCTTTCCCCCACCTAATGAAAACAAAACAAATTCCTATATTGGCCATGTCCAAAAAGATATGCATCTCAGTCTGCATCTTGAGTTCGTCTGTCTTTAGTACTGAAGTAGATAGTGTACTTCATCATTAGTCCTTTGGAATTGTTTTTGTTCATCCCATTGATAAAAATTCTGTTGTAGTTTTTGAGCCTAATTTTTTAATAAGGCATTATAATCATTGTTATGATAATTCACTATATAATCCCTTCATTTCCATTCTATATGGAAGAGGTTTAGGACTGATAGAATGACTTAGTTGATAGAGAACCAGTCTTGAAGGCAGGGAGATTAGATTCTACTACTAGCTGGGTGATCCTGAGCAAGACATTTAACTTCTCAGTTCTGCAGGAAGCTCTTTAAGACTACAAATTTCAGAAAAGGTGCCACCCTGCATTGGTAGAGATTATTTCCTCAATCAGGTGTTAATTATTTACCAATGAAATCACAGATTGAGAATCTTTGTCACTAGAGAAATGATTTGTTCCCTTTCTTAATGGTGCCTAAGCATGATAAAAATTTTTGTGGTTGCCCTCCTAAAATTCTTCCTTTTTCGTAATATGCTTTTGTTTTGTGTGAGATTTAAATTTCTAAGCAGTTAAATTTTTTTTTTTTAATAGATTTGCTCCTGAGACCAGCAGTAATCTACTATTGTAGCCTAGTTTTCATGTTATTTTGTATGTACTCAACAATCCATTTAACATCAAGCTTCAAATAAAAAATAAATTGACTAGTAAAATGGGATTACCTACAAGCTAAAGAAGATTCTAAAGTAAGCTTTTTTTAGAGCAAAAACTCTTTGAATATTAGAGGCAAAAAAGATGTTAGAAGTTATCCACTTGAAATCTCTCATTTTACATATGAGGAAATAGAGGCCAAGAAGTTAACTTAAAGTTATATAGCAATTTAGTGGCAAAACCAGGAATAGAACTTTGTTAAGCTTTGCTTTTGTGTTATTCAACCCATTTTTAAAAATAGATTATTTCCAAACAATAATTTGTAAGGTATTTTCCAATCCGCACTTGGTTTTTGGATTTTTTTTTTCCAGATTGCTTTGAAATGAACCAAGTTGCAATATCCCTTCCTCCTCAATCCCCAAAACAAAAGGAGCGTGAGGAACATGGATCAGCATGTTTCTGGAATGGATTGATGGATTTTTTTCCTTGAAGATTGGTCCTTCGCAGTTAGACTCCTGGGCTCAATAACATGCTGTTTTTCTTTTTCTTTTTTTATGGCAGTGTAATTTCAGTCTTTAATACAGAAGTAATTTTGTACTCTTATACATCAAGCGGAACCAGAAAGTAACATTTGTTAGGTTTTTTTTAATTTAAAATTCACTCCAAGATTTTTATGAAGGATAAAGTATGTATAACACAGTGTTATGTTATGCTCTGTGGGAAACACAAAGGAATTATAAAATAGCCCTCATCCTGAAGAGCTGTACAGTCTGTTTGGGAAGAAGACATATGTTTGGAGCATGGAAGTACAGAACGTTATATGAGCAAATTCCCAAATAAGTGGTACAGACACAGTATTTCAGATAGGGGAGTAATCATCAGTGTCTGGAGTAGTTGCAGAATAAATAGTTTATGCCTAGAGAGGAGCATGAACAGAGGTGAGAGTATTTACATTAGACAGACTTAAATAGAACAGAGGCTGTGTATTTAAAAAATAATGGGAGACAAAACTTTGAAAGGGTTGGGTGGGGTTAATTGGAGCGTCTGGAGTTTAGGGGGAGATAATGTGGCATGTTGACTGGAGTACTGGCCTTGGAATCAAAAGACTTGCATTTACATTCTGCCTCAGATAATTCATGACTGTGTTGTGCTCGTGGGCAAGTCGTAACTCTCAAAGCTTCAGTTTAATCATCAGTAGAGTGAGGATAGTATACTTATGCATACTACTTACCTCACAAGGTTGCTGTGAAGAAAGCTCTTTACAAACTTTAAAGTGCTATAAAGATGATACTCATTATTTTTCTTCAGATAGTGGTAAATAATTCACGGTTTCTAGGGAAGGAACTGATATTAAAATGTCATTTTAAGAAAAACTAATGAATTAAGTAAACTTGCATATCTTTGGCCTAAATCTAACTAATGCTTACCTTTACTGTTATGTTTTCAGGCATGCTCAAGTTCTGATAAACATTTACTGGTATCTACTTGGCTAAAGGGAGATATCCTTGGAGAGAAATTGGTAACTTTGGCTGATCATTTGTGTAATAAGGACTTGGAAGTTGCAGCATCTTCAGAATCTTTGACCTCAGAAGGATGGACCCTCTTAAGTTTAGTATTGTCCCAGCATGTTAAAAACGGTATGGTCAGTGGTCGGTTTCTTTTGCCAGTTGGGGATCAGTTTTTGGAGATTCCATAATTGGCCAAGTTCAGCTTTTGTTATTGTTTGTTGTTCAATCATATTCATGGACCACAGCCTACCAGGCCCCTCTAGTTTCCATTATTTCTTGAAGTTTATCCAAATTGATGTTGGTTGTTTCCATAACACTGTATTCATCTCATCCTCTGCTGTCCCTTTCTTTCCCAACCTTAGGGTCTTTCCAGTGAGTTCTATCTTCTCATTGTATGGCCAAAGTATTTAAGCTTCAGCTTCGGTATTTGACCTTCCAGTGAATAGCCTGAATTAATTTCTCATGGCAATTAATTTTTTTGATCGCCTTGCTGTCTGAAGGACTCTCAAAAGCCTTCTCCAGCACAGCTCAAAGCATAAATTGTGTGGCTCTCAGCTTTCCTTACAGTTTGATTCTCATAGCCACACATTGCTAGTGGAAAAATCATTGTTTTGATTATATGAACTTTTATCAGCAAGGTGATATATCTTCCTATTTAGTACACTGTCCAAATTTGCCATATAGTTCCTTTCAAGGAATAAGGGTCTTTAATTTCATGGCTGCATTTACTATTCGCAGTGATCTTTAAACCCAAGAATATAAAATCTGGCACTGCTTCCATTTCTTCTCCCTCTGTTTGCTAGGAAGTGGTAAGACCAATTGCCAAGATCTTTGTGGTTTTTTTTTTTTGATGTTTTTAAGCTTCAAGCCTGTTTTTACAATCTCGTCTTTCTTCACCCTCATCAAGAGGCTTCTTAATTCCTCCTCACTTTCTGCTGTCAAGAGTGATACCATCTGCATATCTGAGATTGTTGATTTTTTTCCCAGAAATTTTATTCCTGGCTTTTTTGATTCATCCCAGCCTGGCATTTCACAAGATGTACTCGGCAAAAAAGTCAAATAAATAAGGTGACAATTTATCGCCTTGTCACACTCGTTTTCCATTCTTAAGCCAGTTAGTTCTATGTTTGGTTCTAACTGGTGCTTCTTGGCCCACATCCAGGTTCCTCAGGAGACAAGTAAGGTGATCTGATATTCCCATCTCTTTGAGGACTTGCCACATTTTTTTGTGAACCACACAGTCAGAGGCTTTAGTGTAGTCAGTGAAGTAGAAGTGGATGCTTTTCTGGAACTCCTTTGCTTTCTCCATAGTACAGTGAATGTTGGCATTTTGGTCTTTTGTTTCCTTTGCCTCTCTAAAAACATATTTGGACATATTTGGCACTGCCTTTCTTTAGGATTGGGATGTAAATGAATCTATTCCAATCCAGTGGCCACTGTTGAGTTTTATGAATTTGCTGGCATATTGAGTGCAGCACTTTTATAGCATTTTATTTTAGGGTCTTAAAATAGCTCAGCTAGAATGCATTAGTTCCATTAATCTTATTGTTAGCAGTGATTCCTAAGACACACTTGATTTCCTTCTCAAAGATGTCTGGCTCTAGATCAGCAGCCACACCATTGTGTCATTGGTGATATTAAGATCTTTCTTGTACAGTTCATCTGAATATTCTTTCCATCTCTTCGTAATCTTTTCTGCTTCTGTGAAGTCCCTACTGTTTTTGTCTTTTATCATTCTTCCTAGTTTTGCATGAAAATGTTCTCCTGATACCCAGTTCTCTTGAAGAGATCTTGTCTTTACCACTCCAGTGTTTTCTTCTGTTTCTTTTCATTGCTCATTTAAGAAAAACTTTCTTATCTTTCCTTCCTATTCTCTGGAATTCTGCATTCGGTAGAATATATTGTTGCCTTTCTTCTTTATCCCTTTCACTTTCCTTCTTTCTTCAGCTATTTGTAAAACCTCATCAGATAGCCATTTTGCTTTCTTGCTCTTCTTTTCTTTGAAATGTTTTTTGTTGCGGCCTCTTTTGCAAAACTGTCCATAGTTCTTCAGACACTCTGTCTACCAAAATTAATCACTTTTAAGTCTATTTATCACCTCAACTTCGTATTCATAAGGGATGTTATTTAGGTCATACCCATATAGTCTGATGGTTTTCCCTACTTTGTTCATTTAATAAGAAGCTCATGATTTGAATAAGTCAGTTCCAGCTCTTTTTTTAGCTGACTGAACTCCAACTTTGACTGCAAAATACGTAAACAATCTGATTTTGACGTTGACCATCTAGTGATATCCATGCTTAGTGTCACCTTTTGGGTTGTTGAAGTGTTTGTTAAGACCAGCAAGTTGTCTTCACAAAACTGTTAGTTTCTGCCCTGCTTCATTTCTTCCTTGTTATGTCAATTATCTTTTGATTTCCTACTTTAGTATTCCAGCCCCTATGACAAATGTGATATCTGTTTTTGGTGTTATTTCCAGAAAATATTGTAGATCTTCATATGATCAACTTCAGTCTCTGGCATCAGTGACTGGAACATAGACTTGTATTACTATGATGTTGAGTGGTTTACATTGAATTCGAATAGATATCATTCTGTCATTTTTGAGATTATACTCCCACAGTACCCTTTTATTAATAACTGTGAAGAGGGCTGCTCCCTTTCTTCCAAGGGATTCTCCCCTACAATAGCATATGTAGTGATCACCTATTCTCCCATTCCCATTTGTTTAGTTCATTGATACCTAAGTTTAATCTTTCCCTCTCCTGTTTGACCACATCCAGCTTCCCTTGGTTCATAGATCTTATATTCCAGGTTCCTGTGCAACATTGATTTGCAGTATTCAGTATCCTGTGTAGAGTCCAACACATTCACAACTGGGCCTCCCTTTGACTTTGACCCAACCACTTATCAGTGCTGGAGTTACTTGTAGCTGTCCTCTATTCTTCCCCAGTAGAATATTGGGTACTTTCTGACCGGAAGGGCTCATCTTCTGATGTCATCTCTTTGATCATTTTAGTAATGTCCATGGAGCTTTCTTGGTAAAGATACTGGAATGGTTTGCCATTTCCTTCTCCAGTGGATCACTTTTTATCAGAACTCTCTACTATGATCTCCCTCTTAGATAACCCTAATGGCAGCTCATAGTTTCATTGTGCTGTGCAAGCCCCTTTGCTATGATAAGGCAGTGATCCAAGTTTAATTGTTAGCTGTTGGCCTAGAAGCCAGAAGACTTTTGAAGATTTAATTTTCAAGATCTTTTACAGTTATCATTAGTGCTCTCTTAATCCTTTAAACATGGAAAAAACTTAATTTTTTCAACTTGAGTTTTGTTAAGGTAATCTGCTTTCCTCAGAGAACATCAGTATTTTTACGTATGTGATGTGCTTTTGAGCTAAGTTTGAAAGCATAGATTGAATAGTCATCTTTAATTTTCTCTGTATCTCTGTGTTTGAATGTGTATTTATGTATCTATAATTTATTGTCTTAGAGGCTTGCTGGGCCACTGATGGGTTAATTGGCTTGCTCCTGATTACATAGCTGGTGTCGGAGGTATGACTTCAAATATTGAGGTCTCAAAGACTGGCTCTCTGTCTGGCCCTCATGCCATATCATACTACCTATATATTCGGAGAATTATTCTGATGAAAAGAATTTACCAGTAATAAAAATGTATAATAGAGGTTCTTGAAAATGCAGTGACAATATTTGTAATATTTTATTTCTTTTTAATTTTTTTCAACAGATTACTTGATTGGAGAAACTTATATTGAAAGAATTATCAGTAAACTTAATGTAGCTCTATCCAGGCCAAAGCACATTTCAGAAGCGGGAAATACTCAGGCACCAGTATCTTTCATCTGTGATGTGGCCTGTAACTTTTTCTTTTTTATGAAAGGATGTTGTTTAATGCCATCATCTGAAGAGCTGTTATTAACTATCTTTCAGTTGTGTGCTCAGAACCAGGATTTTACACACTTATCAGGTAGCAGTACACATACTTCTGGATAGTTATTATTTAAACTGTTCCTGGGAAATGGCTTTGGATACCGGAAAGTACATTTTGCACATGATCTCATTATTTTAACATGGAATTCAAAACTTTGTTTTAGAGGGTTAAAAATGGTCACCATGTTCTGAGGCTTAAGGATTTCTAGAGATAAACATCTAAATAGTCAGTATGATTGTTCTCCCATGAAAATGAACAAAAGTTCCTTGAAATAAATTGTTTTACTTCGGTTTTTTATACCTAGCATTTAATGTAGTGACTTGCACATAGGTACTTAATGTTGATTAATTATTTGATAGTGAATGCCAGGTTAGAAGATTTTGAGATACCAAGTATTCTATCCCCATGACTTCATTCCTAAAGTATCCTGGAAAATATAATTTCTGTTGTTAGTATTTCAAACATTTTAAACTATTCTAAGTCATAGGTTGACATGTGAGATGTACCATTTTGAGAATTATAGGATATTAAACTCAAGAAGGGAATTAGAAATCATCTTGTCATTTGCCCTTTTCCCTTCCTTCTCCCTTTAAAGCCCTAGAAACAATCCTGGAGAAATGAAGTAAGTTCCCCAAGGTCACAAGCTGAAAACTGGACTAAGAGAAAAGTCTCCTTATTCTCGTAGTGTATTCTGCAGCACCACATTGCCTCACCTCCCTAGTAGTTAAAAAATAAAATAAAATACACTTTGGTATCATATCCAGATTGTCTTTTATAAAAATTATATTTCTCAGCCCTTGCTTTAGTAGAGAAAAAGTTGTCAAACTTGCTACCTGCAGGCTCCAGAGTGTATGAAACTCATTAAAGTATAATGGCGAAATGTGCTACCTTCAGGGATCTGTTTTAATCTGAGTTTGCTCTAGTACACGCTCATGTATGAAAGGAAAAGAAAGACTTTAAAAAGACCTCATCATTACTCTCCCTGGAAATGATGGTCGTGTTTCTCCAACCTTTAAAATCAAAGACTTGCATGAAATCATGTCATTTTATATTTATGTGCTTGCTTGGGTTAGTCTCATGATTCAGAAATGCTTTACTTGGTAGTTTAATGTTTATTTACATTTTCTGTTTAAATGATGCTTTAAAAAACTAAAACCTATTGTAAACTATGACCAAATTTAGATGAGTAAAGTATTTGGACATTTTGTGTTACAAATTACATATTAACTGTTTGATTTTAGACTTTGTTCTCTGTAAACTGAAGCATACTTGGTTATGTGGCTTACATTCACTGCTTCTTCAGTTTGGAAATGCAAATAAACAGAGCACCTTCCTGCACTCATCTGCTCTTTGGCTCAAGAACCAAATTCAGTCTACATCCTTGAATGTCAAAAGGTACCTACCCTATAACTTAGTATTTTTTTCTTTGTATTCCTTTTCAAAACAGCAAACTTTGTTCATGCTTGTTGTATATTGGTATAGAGTTAATTTAAGTTTCTTGAGTGATGATTTTTCTTGCTTAATGAATATTAAATGCTACTATATGCTGTCCCTTTAAGTATATTCGGATATTGA
>CM053771.1:348025012-348087268 GCA_028658325.1 Potorous gilbertii | reverse complement strand
TGTACCCCCAAAAGGGAAAAGAACCTTTATGTAAAAAATATTTGTAACAGGTTTTTTTTTATGGTGGTAAAGAACTGGAAATTGAGGAGATGTTCATCATCTGGGAAAAGCTTGAACAAGTTGTGTCATATGACTGTGATCAAATACTATTGTGTTATAAAAAATGGTGAGGAGGCGGTTAAAGAAAATATAGAAAGACCCGTATGAACCAACATGAAGTGAAGTGAGAAGAAATGGGAGGTCACTGTGCATAGTAACAGGAATGTTCTAATGATGATCAGTTGTGAAAGATTTGACTACTCTGATCAATACAATGATCCAAATGACTCATGTTATCCACCTCCAGAGAGAGAACTATGAGTGCAAATTGGAATATAATTTTCTCACTTTATTTTTGTTGCTTTTTTCCAGATGACTAATATGAAAATATGTTTTGCATAATTTTACATTATAATTGATATTATTTTACTTACCTACTCAGTAGATAGGAGAAGGGTGAGAGAAAGAATTTTGAATTCAAAATTTAAAAAGAAAAAAATGTTGAAAATAATAATAATTTTTTGAAAGAAAAGATGTTTTATTTTTAATATGGGATGCCTCTCAGGGAAGGGGAGATAAAGGGATACTGGGGGAAATTATGGTTAATATATAAAAGGACATGAAAATTTATTTTAAAAAAAAGAATCACATAATTCCTGAGGAATCAAAATGTGGGGCAAAGGAGAAGAGTGTGCAAATAGGATTTTTTTTTGTATCATCAAGAAGTCTTGTAAAGAGATCACTCAAGAAATGCAACATTTGAAAAGGAAGTGGGCTAATCCTCTAGCTAAAACAAATAATAACAGATAGCTTGTGTGCTGAACTCACATAAAGTTAAATGATCTAACAGTCTTCCCACTTTTTCTATGGTGTCCTATGGGTGACGTAGGAGAAGACAAGGAAAGAGATCCATAGAATATGTAAGGATGGAATGCGATGACACCACTGTATGGAATGTGCTCAATGACAATACCAGAAATCTAGTGATTTGTTGAAAGGTAACTGCTGATAAGTCATGACAGACTTGTCTATGTGTATTTTTTAAAATGTTTTCAGTAGGAAGGTAAATAAATATAAGAAATCATATAGATAGCATAATACAGTTATTAAGTGGCATTGACCACAATGTTATGATTTGGTTTTGTTTGCTCTTGATAGCAAGTGAGGGTTCAAAGGTTGACTTTACATGCTACTATAATAAATTTCAGATTTAACAGATAGTTAATTGAGATTTAATTAGATAAGTTTTTTCATTATGTAAAATAATTTTTTTTGATATTGATAGTTCTGCTAAGGTGTTCAAAAAACAATATAAGTTGACAAAAGGATGTAATTTAATTAGATGAATTAATGCACTGAATAACAAAAATATCAGTGGCGAGGGGGTTCAGTGTATGGAGAATGGGACCTGGAGTCAGGAAAATTTTATTTCAAATTTGGCTTCTGACACTAACTGTACAACAGTGGGCAAATCACTTCACCCCTATTTGCCTCCATTCCTCATCTGTAAAATAGGGACACACTGGAGAAGGAAATGGCAAATCATTACAGTATCTTTGCCAAGAAAACCCCATGGACAAGTTTGTGGGGGTCACAAAAAGTTGGATACAACTGAATGACAACAACAAAACGTGAAAATGTCAGTGTGCGATGTAGAATCTATCTCTCTTGAAATTTCTATTTCTCTCTGAAAGAATATCAGACAAGTGCCTCAATCACTTTACTAACATGAGAATGTGAAAGAATGCTTTGTTATTGAATTAATTTCATATCTTGCTTATGTCATTCCCCAAAATACTGTTCACTCTGCTGTCTTAATGCAAAGATGAAAATATGCCTGGAAGTGCTTGTGACACTGCATATTCTGATAAATAACCAATTATTGGAAACTAACTTATTATAGAACTATAGAAATCCCAATGATAGATTTAATTTGGGTGAAATAACATTTTATTTAAGACTAGTTGATAAGTTTTAGACTCAAGAAGGTAATCTATTATTTAAAACACTGACCTGGAAACAGAATTCTAGGTTTGTGTTTATGAACCTATATCAAGCAATAAACAGGGACATTGACAAACAGCCTAAAAAAAAAGAAATTATGTTAATTGTTTATTTAGGGGGATATACCTCATATGAACTCTCCTTTTTTCAGTAAGGTAAAGTCTCATTCCTCTCCTCCCCTCCCCCAACACTTACATGCTCCCATACACATTTTTCCAGCTGGAAATAAAGATTCAAAAAGATAAAGCCTTGCACAAGGGTTGCACAGTGGGTCAGTAGCTCACTTGGGATCTAAAGCCAGTTTTGTTCAAGATCATGATGAAAGAGGACCTCCAAATTCTGCTGTGTACTTGGGAAATTTTTTAAAATGTTTCAATTTAATTTTTACTGTTTATTTTTATTATTTTGTTAAATTTTATTTAATTTAAATTTAAAATTTTTTAAATTGGGTATTCTTTAGCCTGAAGATGAAAAACATATACACAAGGCTATCATGTGGGAGAAGGCCCGCATGGACTGGCCCCTGAGGACTAGGAAGAGTGAGTGAAAGTTAAAGAGAGGCAGATTTAGGCTCGACATTACAGCTATCTAAAAGTAAGATGACTCTCTCGGAAGGTAGTGAGTCTCCTAGAAAAGTCTTCAGGTAAAAGCTGCTACGTAACAGTTTGTTGGGGAGTTGTAGAAGAGATTCATGATAAGATAAAGATTGAGATCTCACCCGATATTTAGATTGTTATTGTCTGTAATACCCAAGAACACTCATTTATGTCATTGTTTATCTTGAAAAAATTCTGATAGCAGAGTATTATACGAATTGGATCCAGAAGAAGTCCATTTTAAAATAGAAAATTGAGACCCAGAGATTGATGAAGGGATAAATCCCAAGTCACAAAAGTATTAAGTGGCAAAGCTGATATCAAATGCAAGTCCTTTGACTCAAAATCCAAATTGCCTTGGAGTATATCATATTGTCTTCTACTTTCTAATATTCTTTGGAGAGGTAGAAGGCTGAGGAATTATTTTGTAATCATCAGAGTTAAAAAAGGAAACTAGTATCTGATACATTCACTTCTCTTTCCAGCCTTATGTTTCCGCACATTTTAGTGTCTCTACAAGCCTATGGAAAGTTTCCAGCAACAATTAGAATTTCCATCAAATTACAAGCCTATGGAAAGCTTCCAGTAACAATTAGAATTTCCATCAAATTTCATGTTGTTGTTAATATTGCTAAAAGTTCTCTTTAGAAAAAGTAGTAACATATACTGGTTATATTTCCAAATATTGCTCTAAAAAGCAAAGAAAACCTAATTCATATTTTTTTTATTTTAGTACCAAGAAATAGTGTATTCTCCCAAAATTTAATGCATGGTAATTAAAATGGTAGTGTTAGGGAACAAGAAAAACACTCTCCTAAACACAAAACAAAAATTCAGGTCCATTCTCTCTTTGGTTTAGATGGGCTGAATTTTGATATTTGATTTTATGAATCTGGCTTTCAGTTAGGATGTTTCAAGAACCTCTGAAATTTACCAAAATAAAAACTTGCAAAATATAATCATATATGAGGATGTATGAATCATCAAATTTTTCTCCACTTGCATATAGCAAATTGGAAAATTATCCAATATCAGTAAAACTATTTTTTTCTAAGCTCTCATTTCAGAGTTCAAAGGATTTGAAAGTTCATTTAGTCAATCTGGGACTGAATATGACAAAACAAATCAAGAACATAATTTCAAGATGCAAACTATAATTATAATAAATATTGTACAGTTTACATCTGTGTTTTCAAATGATAGCTGAAATCTTGGTACTATTTCTGGTGCTTCTCAGGTTGATTGCTTAAAGGAACTAACTTAAACTCATTAATCAACAAATAACTGACTTCATTTTATTTTATTTTCAGCTTCAAATCCTCTTTCACCTTCCCTTTCTGCTATTGAGAAATTAAGAAAAGTAAAAATTAATACAAACATATATGGTTAAGCAAAACAAATTCCCCTATTGACCATGTCCTCCCCTCCCCCAATTTGTATGTACATATATTATATATATGAAAATATACAATATATGTATATGTATGTATCTTCCTGAGTTTAAATGTGACTCCAAACAGTTATTAACTGTGCAACCCTGGGCAAGTCACATAAAGGCTATTTCCTTCAGTTCCTCATCTGTAAAATGAGCTGGAGAAGGAAATGGCAAACTCCTCTAGTACCTTTGCCAAGAAAATTCCAAATGGGGTTATGAAGAGTCAAGATACAACTGAAACTACTGAACAACCACAATAAAGAAATTTGCAATTATGACCAAAAAGTTGTTGAATTAGTACATATTCAGTGGTTTAGAGCATTTAAAAAAATAGAATTATTGATACTTTGATTTTTTTTCCTCTGAAAATTTTTTCATATCTTTTGATATGCTTAATATTTTAAAATATTTTTCCAATGATGTAAAAATATTAGGTAAAAAATTTGAGTTTCAAATTCTCTCCTTTCTTCCTTTCCCTCCTCCCTTTCTGTGAAGGCAAGTAATTTGATATAGATTATTGGTATGCTTAATATTTATGTTTCTACACTTGTTTGTAAAGTTTTTATGACTTAATATATGGTCAATTTTTGTGAAGGTGCCATGTACAGCTGAGAAATAGGCATGTTACTCTTAGTTCTCATGCAGTATTTTCTGGAGGTCTATCATATCTAACTTTTAAAAACAATTCTATTGAAATCCTTCATTTCTTTGATTTTTAATTAGATTTATGTAGGTCTCGGAGAAGATAAATTGAAGTCTCCCACTATATTAGTTTTACTTTCCAGTTCTCCCTGCAATTCATTTAAATTTTCCTTTACAAAAAATTAAACCACTTGTTTTAAATACATTTAGTGTGAATAATAATTTATTACCAATGGTATTGCTCAGAAAAATATAGTCTCCCCATTTATATCTTTTAATTAGTTCTATTTTTGCTGTTTGTTTGAAGTCATAATTGCTATTGTAACCTTTTTTTTTAAAAAAATCAGTTAAAGCATGAAAAGCATACTTTTTTTGCCTTGAGTATCTTATTTTATTCCTGTGTGAATCTTCCTTTCTCAAGTCAGCCTCTTGTAAACAACAATATTGTTGCATTTTGGTTTCCAACACATTCTGCTATTGTCTTCTGTTTTATGAGTGAGCTCATCCTATTCACTGTTATAATTGTTAATTATGTATTTCCCTTCTACTTATTTCTCTTTGTTTAAGGGTTTGTTTTACCTCTGACTAATTCCTCCCTTAATCCACCCTCCCTCTTATTTTCCCCTTTCCTCCTTGTTTCCCTAATAGGTGAAATGTATTTCCACACCCAACTCTACGTATGTATGAGATTGAAGTTTTGTTCACTCCTCCTACCCTCTCCTTTTTGACTTCTACTTATAAAAAAATTAATTTTCTCCTTCCCTTCCTTTTTCTTATTCCCCTCTCACTGTATTCCTTACCCCCTCTCTTTTCCATTCTTCTCTTAAAGGTATCCGGACATAACAGAATTACTTCCAGGCAAGCTATTAGACTCCCTCTCTGATGCCTGATGAGAATAGAATTCTGTTTCATCTGTCCAGATTAGATATAATCCCTTATATTTACATGCTCACTCATATTTACCTTTGTATACTTCTTGTGTTTCTATTTCAAAGAATCTATGCACCTCTGGTCTTTTCAACAGGAATGTTTGGAAGTTTATTTCATCAAAGATCGAATTTTATCCTGTAGGATTATGCTCAGTTTTGCTGAGCAAGTTAGTTTTGGTTGTAAGCCTTTATCTTTTACCTTTTGAAGATAAAGACTCTCCAGTAATCACTCTACTCTTTTAACTTTGGGTGTTGCTATGTGTGTGATCCTGACTATGACTTTCAGGTATGTGAATTCCTTATTTCTGACTGCTTGCAGTATTTTTTCTTTGACCTGGAAAGTCTGGATTTTGCCTATAATATTTCTGAAAGTTTAGATTTTAGAGTTTCTTTCAGGAGGTGATCAGTAACTTCGGCCAATTTTTACTTTGCCCTTTGGTTCTAAGATATCTAGGTATTTCCCTTTTATGATTTATTGAGACATCATGTTTAGGCTGTGAGTGTACATCATGATTGAGCACTGGGTTTTCTAACCACCATGACTTCAGTGCTCCTTCACAGGAATCATTAACTCCAAAGTTGTGGAAATACCTTGTGACTGGGCTGAAGATGGTGTTATGTAGGCTTTGCATCAGACTGAAAACATGTTAGATGGAGGAAGAATAATATTATCTATGCTACCTAAAACAGTGATACAATCTAACATTAACAAAGAAGCAACTATCAATCAGTTCAATTAGTAAATCAGTTAATCAGTTTATTTAGTAAACCTCCAACTGATGATGATAACCAGAAAATGAGAAAATTAGAGGCATTTCTGGTACAAAAAAGAAGAAACATATGGAAGTTATTCACAACTAGAATACCACCTAAAAAAACTTATGTATCATCTTCAGTAGATCAAGGCATAGGGATAGCATCAATCCTGGTTTGCTCCAGATGAAGTATCATTATGTAAGAAGAGTACAGGATTTTAGGGCAGCTAGATGGCACAGTGCATAGAGTGCTGGGTCTGGAGTCAGAAGAACTTGAGTTCAAATCTGGCCTCAAACACTTACTAGCTGTGTGATCCTGGGCAACTCGTTTAACCTCTGTTTCCCTCAGATTCTCCTTTGTAAAATGAGCATGGCAAATTATTCCAGTATCTTTGCCAAGAAAACCCCAATTGTGGTCATGGAGAGGCAGACATGACTGAACCAACTCAACGATGAACAGGATATAAACCTACCAATCCTAATATGGAAAACTGTTGTCCTCTCCAGGGGAAAAACTTCTGTCTACCAAATGAGAAATCAGTTTCCTGACTAATGATTTCCTGCCACTGATGAGTTACAGACAAAGCACAGGGGATGAGAAATGTGACTGATTACTGAGACCCCTAGAGGCTGGGTGTGTACAATGGAAATATAATGTCCAGAAACAATGATTTTTTTTGTTTGTTTGAAAGTGCTGGATAGTCAGTTTGACAATATAGAAAGTACCTGTGTGAAGGTGATAACTATCTCTGAGTAGGTGGGAGTGATATTCTTTGGCTCTGTGTTAAGATTGGAGAAGCAACTACAAAGAAAAATAAAGAGAAGTGTAATTCATGTGGGGGTACGTACCATGTCAGGGTGGCTCAAGTATTCATGGGGACTGGGCATTCTGGTGACTTACAACAAAAGTCGTCCTCTACTCTCTCCCCTCACCATTTCTTTTCACATGTGTTGAGAAATCATATTTTCTCAGTGACTTTGAATAAAGTCCTTGATGGCATATGAATAAAAAACCATATTTAAGTTCTGAAGAGACAATACCTTACACTGCAGTCTTTTGCCTCATTTTTATTGAAAGCCTAATCAGAAGAGGCTTGATCTGTCCAACAATCCATTCTAGCAATTACTCTAAGTTAATCAATAAAGAGCAGTTCTCCTTTCTTTGCTACATGCTCTTCAATCCAGTGACATGGCCCTCCTCCTTGTCCCATGAACAAGACACTCCAAGTCAGCTTTGAGCATTATCTCTGGCTGTACCCCATGCCTGGAATGCTCTCCCTCTTCATCTCTACTTACTGACTTCCTTTATGTCCCAAATGAAATCTCATCTTCTATAGGAAACCTTTCCCTACCTCTCTTAATTCTAGTGCCTCTCGTCTTCTAATTATTTAAATTTTTACCCCCACATATAGCTTGTTTGTGCATATTTGTTTGCTTGTTGTCTCCTCTTTTAGATGACTAACTCCTTGAGGACAGGGACTGTTTTTTGTCTCTTTTTATATCCCTAGTACTTAGCAGCCACCTAAATGTTTATTGACTTTCCCCAACTTTGACTAGACTGAATGGTTTCAGTAAAATAATTCTTCAGAGTGTACAGAAGTTTTCAGTTTTTCTGTTTGATGAATCTAAACTGTTTTCTAACTGTGCCCTTTTTACATTTTGATTATGAAATTTTATCTTGTTTTTGAGTCATAGGAACTATTACTAGGTCAAAATATTATTTGGGTCAAAGAAAGTTTCAAAAACAGAACAGATTTATGTACCTTTGAATCTCTTTCTAAATAGGGATGCTTAGAACATGATAAATTTGTCTCTGATGGACTTCTAGCTTCAAAATACTGAGTACTTTTCCCTGACAATGTCTTGTTACCAATGTAGCTGTATTTTATCAAATGAAGGACAAACCCCACAGGGAAAATAACTGATAATTTGGCAGAGAGAAGGATCTATAACAAGGGGATCATGCTGAAGTAATACAAATCAGTCTATTATTCCAAAGCATCTTCCTAAGTATGAGCCACAGAAGTCAAGTGAGAAGATACCTTAATGACCCAGACTCCACTTCAGGAGATTTATTCGTCTTCTGTGAAATGGACTAGTGGGAAAATCCTCCCCTCCAGAAATGGGAAACAGGCTTGAGAGTTGAGAGCAAAAGAGTCTGATGCCAGAAAAAAAAACTATTTCAGAGTCCATTGAAGAACTACCTTTAGTTGGTTACACAGGTGAACCAGATAGTCACAACATGTTACACATTCTCAACTGGGCTTTCACTGCGGCTAGGCAAGTCCATTATAGCTTCTTTATCAACTCACTCTTCTGACTCTTTACCATGGCTCTTCCAAACCTTTTTATCTTTTGCCTCATACTTTATAGAAAAAAATTGGACATTCACCATGAGCTCTCTCCTCTTCCCTCTTCTTCATCTCCTATCACTCAAGTGCCTTTTGTCACCTTATTCTTCTTCGCCCCTTTCTCACATGATAAAAGGTATTATTCATCAACTAAGCAATCCGTCTACATGTTCAAGTGAAACAACTGCATCCTGTCTCCTCGAACAGACTGTCACTTCCATTTCAACCACTTCCTGTCTACTGATTCATTCCCTCCTGCCTACAAACATACCCATGTCTCCCCTATCCTCACTCGATCTTTCCATCCCCTTTAACTATTGTTTTATATCTCTTCTGTCCTTTGTAGCTAAACTCCTCACAAAGACTATTTAAAATTAGCACCACCACTTTTCACGCTCTTCTTAATCCTTTACAATACGATTGATGACCTTATCATTTCATTAAAATTGTTTTCTTCAAGATTACAAATGATCTCTTAGTTGTCAAATCCAATGGCCTTTTTTTAATCCCCATTGTCCTTAACCTTTCTGAAGCCTTTAACACTGGCAATTACTCTCTGCTACTTGGTATTTGCTTCTCTCTACATTTTTAGGACATTATTCTCTCCTGTTTCTTTTCTTATCTATCTAACCACAAATTTTTTGTTTCCTTTGCTGAATCCTCTTCTAGACCACATCTTGTAACTATAGGTGAACCTCAGAGTTCCATCTAGGGCTGTCTTCTAGTATCTCTCTATATTACTTTGCTGGGTGATCTTATCAGCTCCCATTATCATCTCTAGATTGATGATTCTCAAGTTGACCTATACTGCCTGAATCTCTCTGATGACCTCCAGTCTTGCTTCTCCAACTGCCTTTCTTGAACTGGAAATCTTAAACTTAACATGTCCAATGGAACTCATTATCTTTCCCCTTAAACTCTTTTCCTCTCCTAACTTCCCCATTACTGTAGAGGACAACAATATCTTCTCAGTCCCTTGGACTCCTGAGGAATCATCTTGGACTCCTCACTATCTCTCACCCTCCCTTATAAAATTTATTGTCAAGGTCTATGGATTTCATTCTTACAACATCTCTTGAATACATCCCTTTCCCTACTCTCACACTGCCACCTCTCTAGGGTAAACCCTCACCATCTCCGGCATAGACCACTCTAACAGCTTGCTGGTAAGTCTGTCTGCCTTGAGTCTTCCCTTCCTCAATCCATCCTCCATTCAGCTACTAAGATGATTCTCTTATAGTACTAGTCTGACCATTTCACCCCCACCTTACTTAATAAAGTCATGTGGTTCCCTATTGGTTTCAATATCAAATACAAAACGTTCTGTTCTGCATTCAAGTCCTTCATAATCTAGCCAGACACATACTCTTTGATAAAGTGACACTGGCCCCCTAAAAATTCAACAAACAAAATACTCCATTTCTTGGCTCTGGGTTTTTTGCTGTTGTTTGTTTGGCTGTCCCCTACACCTGGAATACTCTCTCTCCTCAACTCTGACTACTGACCTCCCTGGCTTCCTTTGAGTTCCACAAAAATCTCTTTTACTGGAAGCTTTCTCCAATCCCTCTAAATTCTAGAGTCTTCCTTCCATTAATTACCTCTTATTTATCCTATATATAGCTTGCTTTGTATATATTTGTTTACATGTTGTCTCCCTCATTCAATTGTAAAAGATAAGGATTGTCTTTTACCTTCTTTCATATGCCTAGTGTTTAGCACATTGCCTGGCAAATAGTATGCATTTAAATATTGATAGATGGATTAAATATGCTCTACCAGAGGATCTAGAATTAGTATATCTGAAACTGAACACCACTGAAATAGGAAATCTGAATGGTTGAGGATAAGGACATTCCTAGACCTTGCCAAAACCCAATTATACCCTACCTACTCTCCCTGGCTTGTGGGACCTTGTAAAGTGCTGACTTTGGAATTTGAAAACCTAGTATTCTGCTGTGTTGGAGTGGATCACAAGGAATGATGGCATTATACACCTCTATGAGAAACCTTCACAAAAGATCATCTTTCAGCGTATACAAAGGCTAGGATTCCGCAGATTGTGTGAGAAAGACTACCCACATTTGGGTTATACTGGTATGAGCTTCAAGTTCCCTAAGGAAACTATGGGAGTCAGAGAATAGATAGACACTGTGGCTCCAATGTGTGCAGAACCAGACAATGTGTCTGGGATATAAGCATTTATTGGAACCAATTCCAATCTCTTTGAAGTACTAGCAGAATATTGCAGGCAGAAAACTTGGATCTAGCATCTAGACACTTATACATTCTGGGTGGAAGCCTGGAGGAAGGAAGAAGCTAATGACGACAGAACACTGGACACACTGGCTCCTCCAACTCAACAGTAGATCCATTAATATTTGACTTTGGCCAGTCTCCCATGGCTAAGGAAGGGAATCATATATTTATAGATTTAGAGTTGAAAAGGGGACCTTAGAAGTCTATTGAGTTCAACATCTTCATTTTCTAGATGAGGAAACTAAGGCACGCAATGGTTAAGTAATTTGTCCAGCAGCTAGTGTCGGAGACCAGATTTGAACTCATGTCTTCCCTACTTTAAGCCCAATGCCTTATCCACTATATGTGAGGAACAGTTTGAAGAACAGTGTGTTATCACTGTATGAATGGGATGTGAGGTATGCCCGAGTAGTGACATAGAATCTTGATCAACAATTCCCAGCCCATTCAAGAGTAATCTCAGAAAATAGGTTTC
Source organism: Potorous gilbertii (assembly GCA_028658325.1). Classification (NCBI taxonomy): domain Eukaryota; kingdom Metazoa; phylum Chordata; class Mammalia; order Diprotodontia; family Potoroidae; genus Potorous; species Potorous gilbertii. Next base: position 348,075,786 of record CM053771.1, on the reverse strand, counting down.
TCACATATAGAAGACCTCAGAAATCATTTGAAAATATTAGTAAATGGCAGCATCAGAGTTGAAAAGTCTATGTCTTAGCCTCAGTGGTTTTACTAAAGAAGTCTAGTTAACACTGAACAAGACAACTAGAATAGACCTAGAATGTACCATGCCACAATTCCAAGATGCCCTGGGCTATCTTTCTAGGATTTGTTTGGATCAAGTACTACCCAGACAGTACTTCCCAATACTGGACTTGCACAGTCTTAGCACATCTTAAGGATAGATAAAGAGAAAGTAAAAACAGCCGCATCTGCCTGACTGGATTCTCCAAGTTTGAGCATATGCCTTTAAGGAATATCAAAGGTACCAAACATATTTCAATTGCTTATGGAGAAAGTGAGGCAATATGAATTATCTAGATGTATGTAGATGACTGCATTATCTTTTTTTAAAATTTTCTTATTCCAATCTCTTGCCTACATTCGCTTCTCTCCTCTGACACTGCCAACCTCCTGCAGGTCCTTGTCACCTTACTCCCAGACTATTTTCTGATTGGTCTTTCTTATTTAATCCTTTCTCTACTCAGTTATCAAACTTATCTTCTTAAAATGAGTTATTATGTCACTCTTTTTCCCATTCGATAAACTCTGGTGTCTCCCTATTATCTCTTGGAACAAAAATAAATTCTCCATTTGTCTTTTTAAAGCCCCTTGTGGTCTGGCCCTCTCCTACTTTTCCAGTTCTATTATACCTTATTATAAGTATGGGGGAGTTTATTCAAAGGTTTAGAGACATAAATGAAATGTTACGTATGGGGAAAAATAAGTAGTCCAGTTTAACTGAGAAATGGATGCATAAAGGAGATTAATGTGCATGGAAGGATAGATTGGAGGCAGATTCAGAAGGTTTATGGGAGCCAAAACAGTTAATACAATATTAGACTGCCAGTAATTAGAGACCCTGAGCATCTTGTTTAGTTCTAAATATCAGATAATACGAAGGACAATGATAAATTGAGTGGTGCCCGGAGGAAGGAAAGCAGAATTGTGAGAGGCTATTCTAAGCCTCCTTGGCTAGATCTTCATCTAGGTCAGGTCCAGCTAAAGATATATCATGGGCTCTAGATAATAGAGTTTTTAGTGATTAAAATTGTAATGACAAAAATCAAGGCATTTGTCAACTTGCCACCTAATATTTCCATTTTTAAAAAATCTTATTTTTATTGATATCTTTTGTTTCTTTGCCACCTTCAGGCACAAATATGTCTCTTCTCCCACCCCTCTCTAGGAAGCCACTTAGAGTAGTAAATGATAAAAAGAGAAAAAAAAAACCAAGGCTCTCTCCTAGGCCCTTTTCTCTTCTCCCTTTATACTATTTTGCTTGGTGAGCTCATCATTTTCCATGGATTAAATGATTACCTCTATACAGATTATTCTCAAATTTATTTATCCAGACTGACCTCCTGTCTCACATTACTGCTTATTAGCTATCTCAAACTGAATGTCTCACAGAAATCTCCAACTTGATGTGTTCCAAACAGAATCCATCATCTCCCACCCCACCCCTTTCCTCCTTTCTTCCCTATTTCTAATCACTGTCTATGACACCACATCCTCCAAGTTACCAAAGTTTACAACCTCAAGTTTAGGGTGTGATACTGTCATCCTCTACACTTCACTCCGACTCATTCCTCAATTCAATCTATCACCAAGTCCCACCATTTCTACCTTGGAAACATTTAATCTTCTCTTTCCACTCACACAATCACTGACATGATAGAGATTTTTATCACATAACGCATGGATTACTACAATAATCTTTTAGTTGCCCTCCTTTATTCATCTATTCAATACACTCCAGTGGCTCCCTACTGATTCCAGGACCAAATATAAATTCTTATGATTGGTGTTCAAATCCTTTGATATTCTCATCCTTTCCTATCTCTTCAATCTTCTTTCTTCTTACCATTCCACCCACATATTCTGTAATCCAGTGACAAGGTGTCTATTGGCTCTTCCTCATAGGAGACACTCCAACTAGATGCATTTCTACTGGTTATCCTCTATGACTGAATTTTCTTCTTTCCTCCAGCTTCCCTAAAGCCTTAGTTAAAATTCTACTTTCTTCAAGAAGTCTTTACTGGTTCTCCTTCATGAGATCATCTCCAATTTATCCTACATGTATCTTTGTTGGAAACAGATGTTTGCATATTGTCTCCCCCATTAGGTTGTGAGCTCCTTGAAGGCAGAGATTTTATTTTGGACTTTCTATCTTCAGTGTTTGGTATAGTCATACAGTGGGTGTTTGTTAAATGTTTGTATATTTGACTTTACTTTTATTATAAAGCATTTCTATACACATAGAACACAAGGGAGAATTTTGTGTATGAAACTGCATCTTCATTTCCTTAAAAAAAAAGTTACAGAGGGTTCATACATTACTTTCAAATCTGTCCTCTTTGTGTTTCCCTTTGAATTTCCTTTCTGTGAATTTTAAAAATGTCTTAATTGGTCTCTTTTTTCTGGCATCATTACGTCTAATCCATTCATATTCTTAAATCTCATCCCCTGCAATTAAAAACTGAAAAAAAGCAAAAACAAACTTATAATAAATAAATATAGAAGCTATATCAAAAAATCTTTTTACACTTTCAGTCCTTTGCTTCTCTGTCAGGAAGACCCTGGAAATGTGGTTGATCAGAGTTTTTTAATAGATCCATCCCAATCTGCTTTTGATATTACTTTCTCCACGTCCTTGGAAGGAACACTTCTTTCTCTCCGTATTTGAATGTGAACATTACATCCTCATACAACTCTTGGCAATTTCTCAAATAAATTTGACCTTGCTAGATTTTTCTTGACTCTTGAGTTTGCATTTCAATGTCTTACTCAACTCTGGTCTTTTCTTCACAAATGCTTGATTTCATTTCATTAGAGGTGTATTTGCACGCGTGCACATGCACACACACACACACACACACACACACACTTTACCACGTTATTCATTTACCAAGTTATTCAAGGTTGTGAGTCTATATCTTTTGCCCTTCAGATTATTGTCTTCCAAGATCTCCTTTCATTCATTGTGGATACTGACAATATTTCTGCCAAAGGCAACATGATACTTACTGTGATTCCTTGGTACTCAAACTGCTTCTTTCTGGGATTGCAGTATTTTTTGTTTGACATTGGCTTTTATATCTCTAGTGTTTCCCCTTTCTTTGTTTTTCCCCAAGGTGAAAAGAATCAGCAAATTCTTTGTATCTTCACTTTTCTCTTTGTTTCTAAGAGATCTGGACAGTTTTTATTTGTGACTTCTTAAAATATAATGAATAGATTTTTAAAATTGTTTTCAGAAGTCTAATACTGTTAAAATTATTTTTCTTGACTTATTTTCTGGGCTAATTTTTATAAATATATTACATTTTCTTTCTTTACAATCTCTTGATTTTGTGATAGTATTTCTTACTGCCTAATACAGTTGTTAATTTTTTTTTATTTTTTATTTAGGGGTCTCAATATCTACAATAATTTGTTTATATTGGTTGGTGTTTTTTTGGATTTGCCAATGTCTTGCTTTAGCTTCTAAATTGAGGCTTTTTACCAGAATGTGGATCCATCTTCTTCCAAACTTTGATTCCATTGGTTTGATCCTATTTTTTGACCTTATGGTCTCACCACTGGGGCTTTGTATTAACTTTTGCCTCCCAAAGTTAGCCCCTTCTGGATCTTTGAGGTTCAGAGCACTGTATCTTCAGAGACTTCTGCACCTTAGTGCAAATGACCAGGAACTTCATATCTTCTGGGAACCTGGACTGTCATTCTTTGAGTGTTGCCATGTGATTCTGATTGCTGTGTGGGCTTTCAAGGAGTCCACTCTGGGGCTTTTTCTGGGGTCCCTTCACTCTTGCTCCCTCTATTCACAGAACTTTGAAGAGACTTTGGGACAGTGCTGGCTACAATGGTAAGCTAGTCTTGTTTGCCTGTGCTGGCAATCTTTGCAATGACACTCTTTCCTTCTGCCCAATAGGTTATGGTTGACTTTCTGTGCAGTTGAAGAAGTCATATAATCTAGTTTCTCAACAGGTATCTTACTCATTCTGTCCGGTGTGAATTTCAGGTTTTTCCTGGAGTTAGTATGTGGGAATCATATCATCTATATTAGCCAGAAGTTCCCATTATCTATTGAAAGACCTTGGAAGAACATGAGGAAAATCTAATCAAAGTGTTTGGTTGGCTAGAAGAAGTTGGTCTAAAACTCAGCAAATGCTAGTTTGACAAAGTAATAGGGAGTGAATACTGACCAAGAGAAAAAGCTTACTATTTGGTTGTATCCAAAGAACCTCTGTGAACTATGTTTTTTGATGTTGTAGTTGCCACCAAAAAAATGGAAGAATTTTACTATCTTTACTACAACATTCAATCTCATTTATCAACATATAGTTGGGAAGAACCAAGGGCAGAAAGGCAAGAAAAGTCAGAAACAGCCTGAGCCTTTCAGTATCATTCAGTAAGTACCCAAATCACTGGGATTAGGTGCATCAACAAATTTCCAAAGGTTTTGTTAACTGCTTCACTCACAAACCAATGTTGACCCATGTGAACCTGAGCAAACCCTTTGTCCTGTATACTCATAACTAGCCTAAAATACTTGCTAAGAATCTTGTACTTGAAGAATGATTATCAGAAACCTAATGAATTTTCTAATAGAGAATTTATTGACAATAAGACATAATAAAAACTAGAGTCTTTGGCTTTGAATTGGGCTATCAATGAGAAGTTCAGACTACATAAATGAAGCCAGATTTAAAGTATGAACAAGCAACTATCCATTGACCTACATTTTGACCAGTGCCAAGCTAGATATGACCTGCCAAGTTTGTGTAGCAGCTTTAGACAATTAGGAGTTCAGTTAATCCATCCCATATTAAGTAATTCAAAGACTTGACAATGTGTCAATTAAGATAGTAGAGAGAGTACTCAGAGACCCTCAAAGACAATATAACCACCTTGCTTGTTGGGAAGTTAGTCAATCCTCTGACCCATAGTGGGTTTTTGACATACATGTCATGCATGTTATATATGAACTACATAAAACTTAGGTTGATTTAGACTTGAATGCAATAGAAAGATAACAAGCAAAACTAGATCATATGTAACAATGAGGAGAAGGTAAGGTAGATTAAAATAATTTATCCTAAAATGGGAGACACAAAAGAATCCTAAAGAAAGTGAGAAGAGTGGGGGATTCCTACAACATCTTTGATCATGAGAGAAAGGAAAAGAAAAAAATTCTAACAGTAAAAGTGGAGTCCCAGGCTTGCTCTGTCTGTGCTGTTGACCAGTGAGGTAATGGGGATTGTGATGCCGATTGGATTATTATGTATAATATTATGTGTTGTATACATCCCCACAATACGATCCCTTCGCCCACAAAAAACTACACTATTATTCAAACACTCATTAGCTCAGCACCTGTTCACATCCATTTAATGTTCTGCTCTAACAGATAAAATCAGATTATACATTAATTCAATGCAAAAATTAATTATGCAAACTAGAATAACCAAGTAAATATCAAATAGATTTCTCTGCCTCACAACACCCAATATATTCAAGGGTCCACATCAAAATGGGAAGGGAGATTTTCCTTCCCAGACAATTCATGCTGTCAATCACATCCTGGCTGGAACACCTTACAGCTTTCAAAGGTTGTTAAGCTGTTTTGACACTGAACTGCCAAGGCTAGACAGCTTTTCCTGACAAGGATGACAATCTGCTATTTGAAGTCATAGAATATCTCAAGGTTTTTAGGTCTTATGAGAGGCAGTTACATGGTACAGTGGGAAAATCACCAGACTTGGAGTCAGGAACACTTTGAATTTGAATCCTGCCATAGCAGTATAACCCTAAACAAATCACTCACCTTTCTCAGCCTCAGTTGACTCTTCTGTAAAATGGGAGTACTAAATAGCTCTTGCCCTACAGAGCTGTACAGATTGAATGAAATACATTTAAAATGCTTTGCAAATTTTACAGCACTATATATACATATATATGTATATATGTTATATATGAATTTGAGTTCAATTAATGGTATACATACATACTCCTATATATGTGTATGTATATGTATGTATATACATTATATATATATATATATATATAATATATTCACACTAGCTGCTATTATTATGTGAATTAGGACCACAGTCATATATAACTAGTGAGTACAGAAAAAAGTCCCATAAAGTAAAATCTATGTTTTCTTTAAAAAACAAACTTTGAATGGAATTTCCTCTATACTCACTTCATATTTGGGTTAGAGTGAGTAATTTCCTTCTCTTTCTATCATGCCTGTGCCACTTTCACCATCATCAGATAAATTTATTCTGCCAATTCACTAAGTAAATGAAGACAGGGGTGAAGCTGTATATATTTACTGGAACTTCTACAGTCACACTCATGTCACTATACTTCTTTATACCGACAAAGTACAGTAAGTTTTATCTGTTAGCAGGTGAGAGTTTGCTAACTGCGTGATCATTTGGCATTTTCTGGTACCAGGTAAGAAATAGAAAAGTTAATCAACGGAAGAGATTAGATAAACAAGACCTATTAGGAAAAGTGTATAGCAGTCTAATCTTTGATTATTTTGAGAAGACAAAATAATTTTTCAATAAGAGTTGCTGGAAAAGCAGGGTAGAAAATTGACAAAGAACGTATTTATATCGTCACGTAAACCATACACCACAGTACATTCAAATTGTATAAACAATCTAAATAGAAAAAATTCATCATAAATTAGGGGAACACACAAAATTATATTTTTGGGGAATGTGAATAAGAGATGAATTCCTAATCAGTCACTAGACAATTCATAATTACTTCTAAGTATGGGATTTTATGATTAGTTTTTCATTTTAAAATTATGATATATGCCATAAAAAAAGAAGAGAAGGAAAACACAAACAACATAAATAATGTTTTTCTTGGGACACCGAAGAAAGATGAAGTTAGTTTTTGAAGTCTTTGGTATTCAAGTCATCAGCTAAACTCAAGTGCTCATCAACATTAGTAGTTTATGAAAACAAATGTATTGGAAATTGTGCTAATAAACAGAAATTTATTTTTATTGACAGATTTTTGTGAAAGCTATTTCTACATAATAGCAAATAATAAGGCGAGTGATGTTTAAAATCAAAATTTTGTCTCAATTGTTTAATTTCACTCACTTCTTTCATAAGAAAACAAGGCATGACAAGTTTTTACCTCATTGATATGATTATTCATCATTATCTATGAAAACTTATTTGCTGCCCTTTGTGACCAACTGATGCATATAAAGTTGAAATTAAACTTTCCATTAAATCATTCACAAAATGTATATATAGGAATACTTTATAGTAAACTGCCAAATTTCATGTAAAAGAGCTGCATGTTGGTGTTATAAAAGAGTTAGAACACTTGACTTCTCCCTTCAAGTACTCATTTAAAATGATATTTTCAAAAAATAAACATCTACTGGGTGTCTTCCCCTGTATTCTGATTCCTTATCAGAAAGATAACACCCACATAGATGTAATCTGCAAGTGTTCAACTGAACCAGGGAAAAATCTGGAATTAATTATAAAGTGTTTTTGGTTCCTAATGCAGCTGTTACAAGTGTTTGATTTGGCAAATGATCATAAAAGGCAACGCATACCAATTTCATGAGCAACTGTAAAAGCTGCATGGAGGCCATCATCCTCAATCACTGCACAGCTGCGCTCAGGAGAGCATATGGTCCCAACATCTGCCATTCCAAGAGTATCACATGAATGATGTCCACATAAATCCTGCAGGGGAGAAAAAAGAAATAATTAAAATCAATTTACATGCAGGAAAAGTCACTATAAATAGTTACTTGCTCTCCCAAATAGCAAGAATTTGGATAGATGTAAATGTCACCTGTCCCTCCTTGGCATTTCTCCAAGGACGATCTGAGGATATCATGCTTTCAGAACTATTCTGGGCTACTGAAGCACAGAAGTCGTATAATTAGGTTGAATTATATTTAAAAGGTTCCTTGAATTGTATGTTCCATTTTACAATAGAAGAATTACTAAAGCCATAATACATGCACTCTTTAACATCTAGAATAGTTAGATTTCATTTTGGAAAAGCCTCTGTATCCAATTTTGTATTCAACCTGATCAATTTGTAAAGGATTCATCAGTACAGGTACAAACCACAATATATCTTAAAATGTAAATGTTCTATTCGAAATGTGCATCTATAAACAATTCAATTCTAAATTTCTAAAGAAAGTTGCAATTTCACAGGGAGCCATTAAGCGGGTGATATTTGTAAATTATTAAAATGTTCCTTCATTCAGCCAAAACATCAGTTTAAAATATCTGGACTCCAAAGAAAAAAAACACAAGAAAAATTACTGAAATAATAATCTTAGAGGAAAATAAATGTTCAGAAATCAGCAGTAGCAGCAGAGACTGTTCTAAGGTTCTAAACCATAATCATATTAATCCAGTGGTTTTAAAATAATCTATTTTAGCTGCCAGATGTTTATTTTTAATGAGAATTTTTTTAATAGTTCTACTATTTTAAAGTGGTAGTTGAAAGAATATTGGCTTTGGAATTAGAGAATATAGCTTCTGCTACTTGTTTGCCCTTGAATAACTTTTCTTAATTCTTCAATTGATAAAAATGGGGACCGAACTTTTAGAGCCCTTCTAGCATTAAAACCTAGGATACTAAATTATACAGTAGTATTTTAAGTGATCTTGAAAATATTCAGGAATTATTTTATACAGGTAACTGTTTAAATATTACCATACGCTTTTTTTAACTGATGTTAATATGGAAAATATTATCAATAAGGGAAACTATTCACATTAAAACAGGGCCCCCTTTTAAAAATTTAAAACCTGGGAAATTTTAACATTAAAACAAATGGGATTACCATTTGTAGAGAGCACATCACACTGTACCTGATACATAATAGGCACTTAATGTTGAACCTAAAAGGCCAGGCAACTGCTCTGAGTCAGACCCAGCCTAGAACAATGTCATGACAGCAAATGTTTTTGCAAAGTCTTCAGACATGTTTTTAGACTATCTAAATTCAAAGTTATATTCTATCTCTCCCCTATAAGATTATAAGCTATTTGAAGTCAGGGACCATGTCTTATTACCTTCATACTCATTACTGAGTCTAGTACTTTATACACAACTTGTAGTCGTCTTTTGTTTTTCAAAGAGGACCATGACATCAGGGAGATAATGACATGACTTGCATTTGACTTTGATTAGAGTGAGGGAGGGCTGTGCAAAGTCACCAGCCTCATTTTCTCCTCCAGAGTCATCTGGGTCCAGTGACCAGATATTCATCAGGATGACTGGAGATGGCCCAGGAATCAATGGGAAACCTTGACCCTTTGAGGCTAAGGTCTTTTGTAACAGCCATTCAGTGTAAGTCAAGGGATGGCCCCTTTAATTAAAAAGAGAGGGGAATACCCTCAGGGTCACTTGTCAAAAGAGAAATAGTTACTATTAACATTCACTCTGAGCCAGGAGGGCCTAAAATATAACCATTAAATATTGCTTGGGCAGGGACCTACGGTGGTCCAATCTGTGAACTTCAGAGTAAAATGGGTTTACAGCTATCCAGTGATGCCCCAGGCATGGAATACTCCTTCCACTTCCACGAAGGTTTCTAAAGGCTGTTTCTAAAATAAGTTAAAATAATGTGTATGTTGAATAACTGAGGTGCCGAGAGTGCAGGGGTTGGAAATCAGAGAGACTTAATTGAGTTCAGATCTTACTTCTGACATGATCTAAGCAGAATCACTTAACCTACATGGGCCTCTGACAACTTCTCAGGATTTCTACTGAGTCTAGGATACTACTCCTGTTTTGTAAAAGGAGTTCACATTCTTAGAGTTCTCCATGGTGATGTAATCACAGATCACTTCAGGAAACAGTAATGTTTTCAGAAACAATCAGTAAAATATGGTTTATAATCAAATTTAATGCCCCACAGATGCTGCTATTTTGTTTGGAAGGTTAATGATAACAAGGAGTCAGAACAAATTGCATTTCAAGATGAGGATGAGGCACAACTGAATAAGGAAAATTGGACTGTCATTAAAACATTAAGGTAACTTACTATATATGACAGAGATATATTTTCCATATTTCTATTTCAATTTAATGCACATTTGGGTAAATTTAAATTTGCTTAGATCACAAAGGAACAATTTTTGAATTTTTTTTTAAAAAGTTAAAATATCCTAATGCAAAATTGAATTAAATTTGTTTGCTTTTTTTAAGTTACAGATTTCTTTTAATGTAGCTGACTGCAGCTACATATGAATATGTGGTCTCTAAATTCAGTAGAATTTTGTTTAAAGAAATTTTATTCTAATATACTTAAACAAAATAACTATGTTTTAAAACAATTTATATTTTAAAAACTACATTGCTAAGATAAGAGTTAATATATTTCTAATATATTTTGTATATATTTTGCCCTCTAATTTGCATTCCAGAGGGCACTTAGAAAATGTACATGATATTTGCTGGATCATTGATGGAAATTTAATGGCTTCTGCCTCTGTAGATAATATAGCTATTATATGAGGTGTTGGTAAAGGTAACTGATAATTTCTTTTAGCATTTTTATCTTTGAGAAATAAGGGAAATACCAAATAACTACATAAAGTCCACACTACATGGAAATTAAAAGCATTAAGCAAAAGAAAAACAGAAGACTAGTGGATTTACTCAGGTGGTCAACTTTCCCATGGTAAGGATAAAAATTTTTACTACCTGAATCTGGCAGTTGAGCTTGGAAGTAGGTAGTGGGTTGGCCTCATTGTTTGGGCACCAGAATGTTTGGTGAGATTGCCAAGAACCCTAAGTAACCATCAGGGTTGAAGAGATTTCTTGGGTATTAAATAGGAGATATTCAAAGAATGGATCTTCTTTCCCAACAGCAATGAGATCAGAACAGTCTCATAGCAAAAACAGTTAGAAAAATCAATAAGGAATTTCTTTATACAAAATCTCTTGGCATGCATGATTTTGATTCAGTGGATGACTGATGGACATTTAATGGCTTCTGCCTCTCCTACAAATATCATACATATCTTCTAAGTGCCCAGGCTGAATTAAATTGGGTTGATATGATGTTCTGAAATAATAATGGAGCAACATTGTCTAATGGATCAATAAAGAACTAGTTTGGAAATCAGAAAGTCTATGTTCTGGTCCCCATTCTGCCACTAATTATTGTAATTTTACCTCTCTTACCCTTAGAGTCTTCATATATAAAATGAGGGGACGAGATTATTATGCCTAAGATTCCCTACAGCTCTAACTTTTTTGTATTGTGTAGGTTAACATTGTCCATGTATTGGGACTTCCCCTCCAAATATTCCCAGGTTCACTTTCTTCTTGGGCTGTAGGCTGCTCACTCACCTGACTTACACCCAATACAGACGCTAGGGTGATTTCCAGTAGGGATAGATGTGTAGCTACTACTACTCCCTCTGGGTCCTCAGAGAGACATCCCTGTGAGTTGTTCTGATTCTCCTCCCATCTTCATCTTTTCAGCAACAATTCAACACAGAGAGCAGAGAACATTTTCTCTGTTCTTTCTTCAGGTGGAAGTAGAAAACCCTCTACCCTCTCATTGGCCAAACTCCCCAACAACAAGGGACAGGGCAGAGAAAGAGTTACATTCTCTCTTTAACATAGTTTAAAATCTCTCCTTTCACCTCCAATAATATGCAGCTAAGTTCTCTCGGCAATCTCACCTTAACTCACTCACCAATTGTCTCTGTTTAATCAGGTAAATTACAATTGTCCCATAATTGTGTAGAATTTCATGCCCATATTTCTCCAGTTAACCTAAATGCTCTCTGATTTTTCACATGAAAATCAGATAGGCAGATGGCATGCTCCATTCACTCCAATGTTCTACAGTTCATCACATGCAAATTACCATATCAATACTTGGAATCAGACAACTTAGTATTTGCTCCTCCAGAATGTTAAGTACCTGAACCCCAAACATGCAAATTGTAAGAATCATTTCTTACACTAAAATCACTGAGTAGTTCATTTTTAAAAATTAAGTTTTGTGAAGACATAGTTATTCTGATGCACTCCCTAAAATTTAATAATGGGTCATTATTTTAGAATGTTTGACATCACTTCTCCCCACAAAATAATTTAACCTTATATGTTGGTAATGATGTGAAGGATAAAGGTTATAACAATAAATATAAACCAATTTTTAAAGGTATTAATGTATTCTGAATTATTTAGACAACTGGTTAGCAATTAGCCACAACATCACAAATTAACCAGATTTTTAACTGGTTAAATCTGTTTAAACCAAATCATGTGTATAGAAAGAATTCCAAACTTATGAAGGCACTATACAGTATAGAGTTCATTTAGACTAGTATTATATAGTAAAATCACTCTAGAGGTGACAAAGATATCGCCACATCTACTTACCTCACAAAGATATTTTGAGGAAAATGTTTTATAAGCTTTAATGTGTGAAACAAATGTACTGTTACTCTTATTTTTACTCTTGGACCCAAGATTTCATCAATAGATGGAAATTCAGATGAAGAGATTCCCTCTACCAATAAAGATGAACAGTTGTTTTTTCAATTTATAGTCAAGAAATAAACTTATCATATAAAATATTTCTACATGCAGACAAATACAGTTCAGTGTTAAAGTCAAATTGATAAAAATAATAGGAAATTCTTCTACTTTCCTTCTTGTTTTAATCTTTTAAAAAGTACTAACTTGTAAAACTTCACAAAAATAAAATGTTAACTATTTATAAACAATTATAGAAATAATCAGAATTGCTACCTTGTGCTCAAGAGTTTCTGAGGAATGCTGAGAGTTTCAATATTTTTTTTCCAATAGGTCCAAAAGTCAGTATTGGAGGCGTTAAATTCCCTGTCCAATTTGTTATCCCTTCTGTCGTGCTACATTTCAGTATTAATATTACTGATAATAACTGAAGGAGGACAAAATGTGCTGACATCCCATTCTCTCAGGTTCTTTCAATATCAATAGACAGAATTGTAGATCTGCTATGATTTGTGCTCACATACCAACTTTCCCTGATGCCTCTTCATAGTATCATCAGGGACAGAGATGGACCTTACTGAGCCTTACAGAATATTCACCATAAACCTCCTACTTGACCCAGGATTCTTGCTCTGAGCTTTACTTTCCAGTGTGGTAAATTGCTTGTTATAAAGTTTACATAAAAGGATAATGGACAGAATCAGCCTTGGCATCAGGCAGACCTGCATTCAAGCCCCAGTTCTGGCATAACTGTTCGGTGATGATAGGCATATTACTTAACTTCTCAGTGTACCAGGCAGCTCTTTGAAGCTCTCTATTTGCTGACAAGCTAATGATCTGCATCAATAAAGGGCTCCATAAGGGACTTTGGAATGCTAATGAAGTAACAGATTTAGACTCCCCAGTAAAGTTTAAATTAATTTTTTAAAAATTTAGTCCCTCAAATTCTGATTCCATTCGATGTAGTTTAAACCAATTAAAGTTATGTACCATAGTTTTAAGTATTCTATAAAGATTGCAACATTTATTCTAGCTGCCATAGTAATAATGGAGCTGCCATCTGATTTTTTTAGATGAGTAGTGTAACAAGGGCATTCATCAGAAAAAATTTAAGCAGAATTAATAGTTGCTTTAAAAAATTGGATGAGTAAAATCACATTGAAATTATAAAATACTCTAGACAAGAAAATTGGATGAGAAAAAAATGAAACTGTTAGGGAAACTTAATGGTGAAATGAAGCAAAAACTGTATATTATAAAATTCTTTGGGGAATTACATTATTCATAAAATTCTTAACAGCTTGGTCTTAGGTTCTCAACTATGACTAGTTAATCTGTTAACAGTCTTCTTGTGCCTAAACTGCTTAGATTTTTTGAGAATGGGACCACTGTGTAGACTATAATGACTGGATAACATTCACTTTTGAACTAGATAAGCTTCAAACATGGTAATTAATGAATGTGAATCAGTCTCCCATCCTACCTAACCTCTTACTTAAGTGTTTTGGTTTACAATATTTATCATATATAAATAGCTTTTGATAAAATACCCTTCAATATTTGTAGAGTGGGAAAAGACGAATAATTTTCTGTTTTGTAAACACTTTGCTTCTAAAGAACAATGAATAAGATGCTATAGTAGTGGAAACCAAGAACAAAGAACTGATTCTGGAAGACAAAATTTAATCTTAAAAAAAAATCATGTTTCTGTTATTTTAGGGCAAAAGTGATGTGAATTTTAGCAAAATATGCTATACCAGAAGGAAAACATTTTTTTGTGTCAGAAAATTGTATATTTGTTTTTTTCAATGTAGATACTTAGTACTTTTGAGACAGGTACTATAACACTTAGAATAGTTAAATGTGCTAGTTTGATAAATGAATTTGTTATTGTTAGCATAATGGCAGAAAATCCATAGTGACCTTAACTACTAAATAAGCATAGAAAACGTAATCTTAAATTTTATTTCATGCCTAAAAAAGAGCCATTTAGAAGATATCCGAACATCCAAAATTTGAGCAGTATTCACAACCCATCAAACTATGGACTTAATCACTAAGCAACCTATTTCAAACATCTCATAACTCCCCTCCCCTTTCAAATAATACACTTGCCTTGTTTACTGAAAAAAATTATGTCATTCACCTAGAGCTCCCTCTTTTCCCCTCCTCATTTCATGTTGCTCAGGGTTTTCGGCTACTATTTCCTCCTTTACCACTATCTCACAGGAAGAGATGGCCCTTCTCCTTGGGAAGACAAACCCTCTATCTGCACAAATGATACCTTTCTATCCCTTCTCCTCCCACAAACAGTAGCTGTAGCATCCACTGTAGCATCCCCACTCTCTCACACATCATCAGTTTCTACCAGCTGCTTCCCTACTACCTATAAATATGTCCATGCTTCCCCATCCTCAAAACAAATAAACAAAAACTACACATGATCATTTCATCCCTGCTATTATCTCATATTTCTCCTTCTTTTTGTGTCTAAATTCCTCACGACGACTGACTGCAATATGTGCTTTCACTTATTTTCCTGTCACTTCTTCCAACCTCATCATTTAATGGAAATTGTTCTTTCCAGTGATCTCTTAATTGCCAAATCCAATGGCCTCTTTTCAGTCCTTATCCTCCCTGAACTCTCTGCAGCCTTTGACCTTCTCAATCACGTTCTTCTCTCTAGATTTTTGAGACATTACCATCTCCTGGTTCTTCTACCAACATAACCCAATATCCTTTGCTGGATCTTTATCCAGGTCATGCCTGCTAACCAATGCATGTCCCACAGAGCTCTGTCCTAGGTCTTCTTTTCTAATTGGTGATTTCATTAGTTTCCAAAGATTCTATCTCTATCTCTATGCTGATGATTTTCAAGTCTACTCATACATTATTAACCTCTCTGTTAAACTCCAGTCTTGCAGCTCCCACTGTCTACTGTACATCTCCAACTGGATGCCCAGTAAACATCTTAAACTCACTATTTCCAAACTGAACTCATTATCTTTCTCCTCAAAGCCTCCCCATTTCCAAACTTCCCTGTTACTGTTGAGGACATCACCATCCTCTCAGAACCCCAGGCTGTCAAACCAGATGTCATTCTTGACTCCTTTGACCATTCCCTATCTAATCTGTTGTCAAGACCTGTTGATTTCACCTTTGCAACTCACAATTGGACTGCTGAAATAGCTTGCTGGCTAGCAAACCTGTCACAAGGCTCTCCACACAACAATCCATCCTCCATTGAGCTGACAAAGTGATTTTCCTAAAGCATAAGTCTTATCAGGTCACCCCTGCCCCTAGCCCATAAACTCCAGTGGCTTCTTATCATTTCCAAGATGAAATACAAAATCCTCTGACATTTAAAGTCCTTTATAACCTGCCATCCCCACTCCTCCAGTCTTCCTATACTTCACATTCCACCTCCCCCACAAAATGAAGCCTTAATAAGTCTTTAGGTATTTTTTTCAGTTCTTAACTAAAATTAGACCATATACAAATGGAACTCATCGGTAGTTTGAATGCGGTTTTCAAATAAGTACATGTGGTTTTTGAATTTTTTTGACATATTACATAGCAAATAAATGCCAGAAAACTAATTTCCTCCTGAAAGTATGTTTTTGCTTAGTATGGGCTGACAGAATTTTTCACTTGTGGATAAATACAGTATATTGTTTCCATAATTATTAATGTCAAAATGAAGAAGTTAAGAATACTCTAAAATTATAAAAATGTTTTATGCTTTCATCTTTTAAAAATCTGCTATATTCCAATGCTTCAAAAAATAAAATGTTGAGTATTCCTTAAAATAGTGTAGAGTGGACGACTCATTAAAACATTTAGAATAAAAAATTTAGAGTCTAAAACATTTAAAATAAAAAAAGAGACAAAAGCTTGTATCGGTGTACTCAGGTTCAATAAGCGAAATGATAGTTTTTTAAAAAGCAAACAAAAATGTCAAAACCCCACATAATTTTTTTTTTAAATATAAATAAGAAAGTTACATTTGAATATAATGAAAAGGAAACCTCAGAATGAAAATCAAGTGCCTGAAGTAGTTTAGCAAAGAACTTAGATATCCTTATTGCACATCTTCCTTTAGCCAAGAAAGAATTCATGAAAAGTCATGAACTGTTTAAAAAAAAATACTAGAGGAAAAAAATCTCCCTAAGCTTCAGCCCATATTAGAAAAAGATTTAAAGTATTTTATTTCAAAAGAATAGCCACAGAACTACTGTGGCAGTGTTACACAAACCAATGTTCTTCAAGAAGGAATTCCAAAGGATTATTTTATTAAGAGAAAGATTTTTCATGTGTGCAAAGAAATATGTTGTCTATTCTCATCTAATTCCTCTGTCTTTAACACCTGTCTCTTTGTTTACATTTGGTTTACACTCATGCCTAGCCCTTGAACAACCAGTGATTCCTCTGATCAAATTTATCAGCCTTTTCCTTTCAAACCACAGGTGCCCTGTGAATGAGCAGGACAGAGAATATGGGAGGAGCGGAGTTCTCTGATTGGGAGTGTCCTGAAACACTTCATTCAGTTTCCTAAATGACTTTTCTCTCTTTTGTGCTTTGCATGTTATTTTTAGTTTTATTAAAAATAATAATAAACAAAAACTCTACCTGTATTTTCCTCATTCAGAGAATGAGCTCGTTAAGTCAATTGTCACTACTCACCTGAGGTCAAGCATTAATAATATCATCAATTTATATATGTAAAATCTGAATCTCAGGCAAGTTGTGAATTGACAGTAGGAAACTGTGTACTGCTTTTCTTCCAGTATCTGCTGATATTGTTTATATGTTTACATTCTGTTTTCTCTTAAGCCCAAGAAAGCCACGGCCCCATTTTCTTACTACAGAATCAAAGCACTGTTGGAACAGGAGTCCAAATCTTTGCTTTACGGATGAGGAAATTTAGGCCCAAAGACATAAAGTGGCCTATCCAAAGTAAACCAGCTAGTGAGCAAAGCCAGGAATAGAATGCAGAGTTTATTAAAGACACCTTCATCATCTTAGAAATGAGAAAACATTTCTAGAAGAAGTTAAGCACCTTGCTTAGTCACAGAACTAGGAAGTGTCTGAGGCAGGATTTGAACACACATCTTTCTAACTCCAAGTCCAACATTCTATTTACCATACCATATGGACACTAGATCAATCTCCTGTCAGTCTATGGTCATTCCATTACACTCTTCTGGTTAAATAATTCTCCAGTCTAAGAATACTCTGAAATGCTAAAGCATCTATAACTTAATCCTTTGCACAGTATATTCAGCATTGGAACCTCTAAAGCCTCTTTATTTCACCAAAAACCATATAAATAAGCTATATTGCTTAAAGGTAGGTCAAACATAAATTATATAGACAATGAGGTATTGACTATACTGTTTTTTATTTTATTTTATTTTTACACTGTTTTTTTAAAAAAGACACCAAAATACTCAGAATAGTTATTTCTTTCACTGACCTGGTTTTTAAAGTCTATTAAATGACTCTTTAATCATTTCAATTCTCCTATATTTATTTCTTCTTTTTATTAAACAAATATTAATTGAATATTTGCTGCCAAGAGAAGGACTTATTATCAGGAAATATTTAGTAGAGACAACAGCTGCACAACTGATACCATATGTTGGCTTCCCCGATGTATTTAAAAGTATTTACAAGGTAGGAGTGGAGCTATGTCACTACAGAATCATATAATAAGGTAAGATTTGAGAAATGTAGTCTCTCTAGGCCAACTCCATCATTCCACACATAAGAAAAACAAGGTCCAAGGATGTTAAGTATCATGCTTAAATTACCCTATTGGTTAGGGTCAGGACCTGGATTCAAATTCAGATCTCTGGATTCCCATCATTGGGACATCATGCTGCCTGTGAAACTCCTTCACCACTAGGTATAAAAGGAACAGCAGAGAAGGAAACAGTTTTGTTTATTTTACTTTATTTTTGGTCTAGACCTGTGATGTATCCTCAGCGTAGGGAATTCAGGGTAAGGATACTCTTACCAATTTGGAGCAGTAACTCATGCGATTTATAGGGAACTGCCTGGGGCACAGAAAGCTTAAATATAACTTTCCCAGGATCAAAGCCAAATATTTGTCCAGTTGGGCTTTGAAAGCCAGGTCTTTAAAACTCTGAGGCCAGATTTCTATACACTATAAACCACTGCCTCTCTCAAAAACAATGTCTTTGCAACGGGTGTCCCCCATGCCAGGAATGTTCTCCATCCTCCCCTCTCTGCCTCTTGGCTTTCCTGGCTTCTTTCTGTTTATATTTCATTTTCTGCAGAAGTTCTTTGAGTCCCTTCTCCTCCTAGCTACTAGTGTATTTCCCTCTCTTGAATATCCTTCTTTCTATCTATTGTACATATATCTGTAAGCATCTTGTTATTTTCATGTTCTTCTCTCTGTCATCAGAATGTGAGCTTCTTGAGGTCAGGCCTTCCTTTCTTGACACATAAGTAAGTGCTTGATAGTTAGTTGACAGACAAACCATAAGCAAGATTGGAAAGGAATGAAAGTGATTAAGAAATATGAAGTATCAAGCTAATTCAATCACACAGGCAAGTAGTTGCCCTTGGTTTATGAAAAGGCACAAAGATTTTACGGTTAAAAACTTTTTTATCTTTTCTTTCAAACTAAATACCTGTATACACTTATCATACAACTTCCAACAAATCCAACATTAGCTCTATTAGCTACATGTGTGCAAATATTATGCAGCTTTTAATAGATCTAGCTATTCGTTATTAGCTCTAGCTATCCCTAAATGCTAGGATACCTGAGATTTGCTCAGGTGGCACCAGGGCACGAAGTTGTTGAAAGTGTATAAGGATTGCACTAGACTAAGGAAATAAGTGATCTCATTGGTACAGAAAACTCCTGCGAGTAGAAATTAACTCTACCAATGTAGGTCCCATCTCAGACACTGAAATTCAGAGAATAGTCTAGGTTTAGCATCTAATCCAAGGTCAATATTTATTCGTCGCTTCCAGCTGTAAACCTGTACGTTAATGAAATAAGATGAAATCCCATGAAGTCTCAAAACACTTGGGAGGGGAGGTTGGAAGCTACCATAGCTTCTCTGTTCATCCTCCCTATAGCTCCCCATTCTTTCCCAAATACATATTGTGCAAATGACGCCCCAGATAAGCTACTAAACCCACGCTCAGAGGGAAAGCATCGGTTTGGTGGTGACCTGGCATGGCCTCAGACTTACCTCCCGGGTAAAGAGGATAGCTGCATCATAATGCTCCTCGTGGTCATCTCCCAGCTGGTTGTGTTGGTGTTGCCACTTGCAGAAGTTCTTGAGAGTAGTGGCCGCGTTCTTGTTTATCTCCAGTCCTTTCTCCTTGTCATCCAGCACCACTACCTTCACCACCGCTAGGCGGATGTGGTTCTCGATGCTTGGGTGACTGTAAAGCCGGGAGGCGATGGAAGCCAAAGTCAACAGGTAATGCTGTAAGTCCCGGCCATACTTCTTGGCCATAGACACATCCGCCACAAGCAGCAGCTCCACCTGCCTGGCCCTGGAGATGGAGCGCCGCTGACGTCGCCAGCCCTTCTGTGCTTCGGGAGCTGGTGCTGCCAAGGGCTGCGGGGAGGGCACGATCCGGGACGTTGGCTTAGCCTGAGCAGGGAGTGCTTCTGGGGGTCTGGGGCCCGCCCTGGGAGAGCTGGGGGTCTCGCAGCTGCTGCCAAGCTTCAGGGTTTGAAAACTGAAACTCTCCTTACTAAAGACGTGCAGCGCCCGCATAGACCCGTGCCCAAACAGCCGCCCCCCTTCAGCCTCCCTTGTCCCCAGCAACAACGGCTGGATGGTGTAACGAGTATGTTTAACGGCAAAGAAGCCCTTCATCCCCCCACACAGGTTCAAGAGGGCCAGGGAGCTAGCGCTCCCATCCACGGTGCCTCGATAGAAGCAGTGATCCCGGTGGCTTTCCTGATGACTGCCCAGGTCAAAGCCGGGGTACAAGAGCTCCGGGAAGCCCACTGATCCGTCTTGTTCCAAATCCAACAGGAATTTCTTGCCCTCCAAATATAAGAGGTAGCCCACTTTGCCTCCTCCGGAGTAAAGTTGGTCAATGTTTTGCACTAGACCTGTAGTCTTGCGGTTGATAGGGGGAATGTAGGGGGGCTGCTGGGGATACTTTTGCAGCTCCTGCTCCTGCAGCACCTCCTTCTGCTGCCGGTAGTGGAGATGAGCTTCTGCGGTCTCTACTGCAATGGGTGGAAGGTGATGGGTTGGACTGTGCTTAGGAGCCAGCGGAGCCCGCACTCCAGCAGAAGCAAAGTGCGATTCGAAAGCCAAAAGAAGCAAAGAAACCAACTTCAAGACCATATTGCTCTCTCAGAGCGTCGGAAAAGATGAAGAGGGGAGAAAAAAAATGGAAGGAGAGGGTTTCTTTTTGTTGTTTTAAAATAAGCGGCAATGCAATTTACCATGGATTGAAATAAACATATCTACCCACATATCTTTCTATCTAGATCTTTCTGTACATACATTACATATGTGTATATTCTAATATACACATATGTATGCGTGCGTCTGTGTTGCCTGTAGTGTTGAATGAAGTGTAAGAAAATGCTGCCCACAAAGCTTATGGATTGTCAAAGCTGAGGTCCTAGTGTGTTACTTTTCTTAGCTGGTTTCTTTTTTCAAAAACAAAATCAACGTTTGGATTTTGGCTAGGAAAAAGCTGGGAGAGGAGAGTCAGCATGAGAAGGGTAGAAAAAGCAGAAAATCCCAAAGCCATACACAGCAAACAAGAAATAAGATTCAGAGACTAAAGCAGGCAACTTCTCAGCATTTCCTCTCTGCCCCTATCTCTTTTTCGATCTGGATCATCGAGGCTAAGAATGTTTACTTTCCAAACTAAGCGCCAGCAGTTCTTTCTTTCTAATTTGGTGGTCCCATTGGGTCTCTTGAGAACCTGAGGTGACCGAGGAAAACCCAGATCGCTTTTGGTGAGATGGCAAGATGTCCTCACTTTATCCCCCGTGGCTCTGTATTTTCATTTTTGTTGTTATCCCCAGTTGGTCGATACAGGCAAGGAGAGAAGAGAGAAATGTGAAGATGAGAGGAGGTCGAACAATGAATTTATAGTGGAATGCCATCCTGCAAGGGCAATTTCAAGAATTCGTCACTGCAGGCTGCCTCTTAAAGGGAGAGCTTCAAAACCACCCCTCCCACACTCCCATCTCATTTAATCAGATAGAGAGGAGGGGAGAAAGAGGACAGGATGGGTGGGGTGAAGAGTGACGATTGGAGAAAGAGCCCGAGGAGAGAAAAGGAGAGGAAAGAAAGAGGAAAGACGAGGGGTGGAGAGATAGAGAAGGGAGGGAGCAAGTGAAAATATTTTGGTAAGAAAAACTCAATTTCCTTTCAATCATAGGGTTCCCAGCATTATTTTGCATTTCGCAACCAATCGGGATTGCTTGGTCTTTGCTTACCTCATCTCCTGCAGGGATGTTTTGGTGAATGCTTGAGATAGTTATTAGTATGTTTTTAAGTTGAGCTCTCCCTCCCTCCTTCTTCTTCCCTCTTTCCCTCCCTCCACCCTTTTGTAGGCAATTGCTGCTGCAGAACTTTTTCTCTGTGCGTCCAGTAACCCTTTTGATCTCCGGCTTGAGTGGAAATGTAAAATCCACACAAAGGATTGGATTTTTTTTCTACTTAACACGAGAAATTCTTTTCTCCCTCCTCTCCTTTTTACTTTCTCCATTACCCACTTCCCCTTCCTTCTCCTCCCCTCCAAGCCACACTCTCAGTCAAATCCCTTGTTTGGGATTTTTTACAAGGGGTTTCCTGGCACATTAATTGGCTGTACAGAGCATATTCCACCCCTGACCGCAGCTCCCTTCCCATCAGCTCAAGGCAGTACATGCCACATTTGCCAGGCAGCTGAAGAGTCTGGGAACTCTGTCCCTTTGTGTGGGAACTTAGGTTCCTCCTTTTCTCAAATAAGCCTTTCATTATTCCGTACAATCTGTCATTTAGTTCACGGTGTCTGCAATTTCCTTTCTTTTCAAAGGGCAGGGTGGTGAAGACTTAACTCTTTAAATATACTTGTTTTTCGTGATTTTCGAAATACTCTATTTGTGTTCACACTTTCCCCCTTTTCTTCTGAAAACAAAACAAAACAAAACTACGGTCTTGAGTACTGCTGCTGCGTGGGATGGAGGTGGGAGGGCAGAAGACCACAATTATTCTCTTAATATTAAAGGGAAAGGAAATAACCTTTCTTATCTTAGCAGTTTTTCCACATGATGCAGGGCAAATGGTCCCTCCATCTTCTTCCACTGCTCCTTAGTTTCTAATGATTAACTCTGTGAACAGTGAAGTAGCAATCTGTTTTGTCGATACTAGAGAAGGGGGTGCCAAGGGAATGAAGGTGGCTCTGGTAATGAAAGAACTGAAAGAGGAAGAGTAAAACAAAAAAATCAATTTCACAAGAAGTTTTATTTCCTGGTAAGTTTTTCACTTAGCTGTGACAGAAGTTTAGTGGACCCCCACGAAAGTGATCCCACACTGAAAGGGGAAAGGCCATAGTGTCTGGAACCTTATCAGGAGAATCCAACCATTTACAAGAGAAGAGACTGAAATAATGGCTAATGCTTATATAGGGTTTGAAGGTTTGAAAAGTATTTTACGTAGATGCTATTATCATTCCCAATTTACAGATAAGAAAATTGAGGCTGAGAGAAAATGATTTCTTCAGGATTCCAAAGTTATTCAGAGCCTGAGGCAGAATTTTGAAGTCAGCTTTTCCTAACTCCAAGACCAAAATGATCTCACTGCTTGAAAATATTGCTTTATTCTGAACCTTTCTGGCTGACCTAAAAAAAAATGACTTAAGAATATCAGTACCTTCTCATCATTGTGATGTCATTAATATTAGGACGAGAGCAAGCCAAGAAAAGACTCAACTGAAGTGTTCTAGCATAGTGCCTTGTTGCTGTCAGGTTCGGTAGGATGCCCAAATGCTAACTTTATCAGTTGCGCCGACATTACAGATGCTATAGAAAAAGACATGGATGAAGCCTGCTACTGCTTTACTTTCACAGCACCCTCCTAAATGATGTCTCTTTTCACCCAGTTCTCCATGACTTGACCATATCAATGACATTGGGAGGGCAGCCATGGTGATAACGAAGTAGCAGAAAGTGTGGGAGATAGATCCTTGCCATAATAAACATCTCCAAATATTATCTAGCTTTCCCTGTTCCCATCAACAATAACCATGAATATAGAGGCAAAAAGGCATTTCAGACCATCTATTCCTATGCTTTAATTTTGCAAATGAGGAAACTGAGGCCCAGAGAAATAAAGTGATTTCTTTTTTTAAAAAATGTTTTATTGATAGGTTCAATCAACAAGCATTGTGCTAAAATGCCAAGGATGAAAGATCATAGATGTCGATCTGGAAAGGATCTCAGAGGTCATCGTGTCCAACCTCCTTATTTTACAGATGAAGAAACTGAGGCCCTGGGTTGTTAAGGGGATTGCCCAAAGTCACACAGGTACTAAGTTTCAGGGGTGTTATTTGAACACATACATCCTTTAGTTTCAGAGGTATTACTCTTTCCCTGTACCACATGGCCTCCCACCAAAGTGACATCATATGCCCTCAAAGCATATGCCCTCATTCATAGATAAGTAAAAATGTATTAAATAATATCTGTAGCACTTGTTTTAAAAAACAAAAACATGTTAGTAGCTCTTTAAGAAAAAGTTAGAATTCCAGTTTTAACTATCATTCTGAGATGTTTCTCCATATAGTGTTAAGAAGAGTATATATTTTCTTAACTTTGAACTATAGGATATAGGACAGGTTTGTGAAGAAAACAGAGAGAAAGAAGATGAGGAGAAACTTATTTCATCTTAGATCTGTCAGCTGTTACTTTATGAAGAAATCATTTTATAAGGAATGGGTCTAGCGAGATATTATTAATAGTGATAGCTTTAGATAATCTGAAGACTGTTTTCCTGTTATTTTGGTAGATAAAATGGAGAAGAGAGAAAGAGGTTGAAAATATTGTCCTTCCTTATGAAACCTTTACATTGTAAAGAAGAGAATTCTTGCACAGAGAACTGTATTTGTTCCCAGAAATTGAAAAAAAAAAGTCACCTGCAGATATAGTGAGGGTTTGAGGTGGCTCTGGCTGTGATTGTTCTTAAAGCTAAAATAATGTAATTCATTATGCAATTTTTAATTATTCATTTCATTATTAATAAATTATATATTAAGCAACTTAAAAATTTATAGTCCTTGAAGAATAAAGTATTGAATGACTTGAGGTGACGACTATGGGCTTAGCACATTTGCTACTATGCTTAGTAGATACTTGTGTAAGAGGAACGTAGCCCCATTCCCACTCCAGATATTTTTCACAGTCCTCTGAAGAAGAGTGTTGTGCTGCTGTGTACTGCACATGAGAAGGCTGGTATGAACAGGAGACCACACAGGCATGAATGTGTGGAAATTTGGTAATTCAGCATGCCCCTTGATTTCCAATGCCTGCCTTTCACAGAGACTCCAAAAAGTAGACTTCCTGGGTGACATTGATCTCTCCTTGTTTCAGCTTAGATTTCCTCTCAATCCAGTCAGTCACAAAGCCTTTTTATTTTCTGTCACCTAAACATGTATTTTATATATGTATATGTGTATGCATATGTATGTGTATCTCCCATAATTACTGTTTCTTTTGTAATGTTTTCTTTGATATCCATGATTGTCTTTTGTGTACTGTTTGGTTTAAGAGGAAACTAAACTGGCCTAGATTAAACTAACTGTAATCCTCCCAGTCTGGGTGGGATTACAGGTTGATGAAACCAATTTCTCTTGTTTATTAAATACATAATGTTTTTTGAACTGGGGAGGGCTCTAAGCTTAGTTTATTACTTGACGATCTATTGGTGTTATTCTAATGAATGGGGAAATATTTTTAAATGCCCTGGAATTTCCTTAGAGCTCAGGATAAGATTAAACATGAGAATAAGTAGGTTTGCCCAAGGGGTTGTAATGTGTAATCCACCTTGTAGGATAGGTTGAAAATGAGAAATAATGTTATAAAAAGTTACTAAAATATTTTTACTTCTTGACTCAGAAAACCACCCCTCCTCCAATGCTAGCAGTCTACCCTAAGGTGGTTAAACAACAAAATAAAGATCCCATGAAACAAAATACTCATAACACTTTTTTGTGGTGGCAAAGAATTATAAAAAGTGCAAGTGCCTGTTAGTCAAGGAGTGGCTAAACAAAGTGTACCATATAAATATAAGATAATATTATAGAATATTGTGAGAAATTCTAAACAAATTAATTTCAAGAAATTTGAGAAAACATGAACTAATAAGGAATGAAGTAAGTAGAACCATGAAAAGACATACACAATGACTCTTTCCAATGTAAATGGAAAGAAGGAAACCAAGACTGAATGATGTGTAATTATGATGACCAAGATTGTCCCCAAAAGATGAGAAAATGTAGCCCCGCTCTTCTTCAAAGAGATGGGGAACTATGTGCTGGAATTTCTGACATACTTTTCACAGACTGTGTTGTGTTAGCTTTGCTGAACTACTTCTTTCCCCTTTTTGGATAATTTTTTCATTTATGTCTTTTTTATATCATCAAAATTTTACTGTTTTCCTTCCCCTTCCCCTCCTAGAGAGTCAATCTGTATAACAAATAATATTTTTTAAGACAAAAAAAGAAGAGAAAAAATTGCCAAAACTGATTAATATATAGGAAAAGTTTGAAAATGTGTACACTATGCCACACTTACAGACCTCTCACCTTTGCAAGGTACTAGGATGGGAATGTCTTCTCATGTCTCATCTTTGGAGCCATATTTATTCTTGGTAATTTTTCAGCATTCACTTTTGATTTTTTTTTTGTGGTGGTGGTTCTTTATGATTACCTTAAATTTCTGAAACTAAATTATCTTTTCCCCCAAACTCTCTCCTCTTGGTAACATTTCTCTTACCACTAAAAATACCCTTATCCTCTCATGCTAGTTTCCAAATTTAAGTAGTTATCATCCTTGACTCATCCCCTCTCACTTCACCCAAATCCAATCAGTTGCCAAATTCTACTGATCCTCCTTCTTCATCATTTCATATGCAATCTCTTCCCCTCCTCTTCTACTGCAACCATTCTTGGGAAGCCCCCCATCACTTCATAGCTGCAGTACTCTAATAGCCTTTTGTTTGGTGTTCCTGCCTCATCTCCTCCCACTCCAATCTATCCTCCACTCAACTATCAAATTGATCTTCTTAAAATGTAAGTCTGTATCACTCTCTTCCCTATTCAATAAACTCCAGTGGCTCCCTATCACCTTCAGGATCTGGTCTTTAAAGCCTTTCATAACCCAACTTTGACTTTCATCTTTGACTGAACGTTGTCATTGGTTGCCCCTCTGCCCAGAATGGTTTCCCTCCTAATTTCTGCCTCTTTGGTTCCATGTATTCCTTCTAGTCTCAGCTAAAAGTCCTACAATCTTCTTTGTTTCCAATTCTTTACTATCACAAAAAAGTGCTGCTATGTATATTTTGTTGTATATCCTTTGAAACAATTTCTTCCTTGGAGTATAAATTTAGTAGTGAAATGAATCACTGGATTGAGAGACTGCAGAGACTTTCTTTTGGTAGAAAATGGTTTTCGGATATACAACATACAACGTATATACATATGCTATTTGTTATATATAAATTGTTTATATATATTTGGATACCAAACTCCATCAAAGAAATTTAATAAAAATATTTTTAAATCATTCTACCACCTCCCTTCTTAACATAGATTCACTCATTTGAGCAGAAACTTTCAATTTCTTATAATCAAAGTTATCCTTTGTAATTACCTCTATTCCTTTTTGGTTAAGAATATTTCCTACCACTGTACTCGAAGGGTGATAAAACTGTGCATACCTTTTGACCCAACTGTACCACTGCTAGATATGTATCCCAAAGAGATTTTTTAAAAAGGAAAAGAACTTATTTGTATGAAAATATTTATAGTAGCTTTTTTGTGTGGTGGCAATGAATTGAAAATTGAAAGGATGCCTGTAAATTGGGGAATGGTTAAATACCAGTCATGGCAGCACACCTGCAGACTGCTCTTGTGAATAATTTTAAGGGTCTAATTGCATAGTATAATGAACTCTCTATTTATTCAGCGATAAACTAAATATTGTTCAATAAAGTAAAGCATAACCTCCATAGCAACATCCTTAAGCAAAACACATCATCTAATACTCATAACCCTCAATATGTCATATGGAACATAGCATATATCATTGCAACCCCAAAGTCAGAGGGTCCCAGGTCTTCCCTAGCATGATGCATCCTTAAGGAGTAGCAGACAATACCACACTATCCACCCTTAGGTCTAAGAACAATCTCCTTAATCAATATACAGTGTCCAAGTAAAGTTCTCTCTCATCTTGACTTGGGGCTGACTTCTAAACCCCACAGATCCTTCTCCAAGGTCTGACTGCTCCCAGCCCTTGCCTGGGATCACAGGCAGGCAGCTCTCTGCTCCTACTCCTTGTCTCAGCTCACGGGGACTGTTCCACTCCAAACTCTTGCTGCTTCCACCTGACAGCAAGCTCCAAGGGCTCCTGCCTGAAGCTTATGTTTCTAGGAAAACAAAGCTTAACAATATTTATACACATTACCAGTACCATCAAGACAGGACTTCTGTCTGAGAAATCAACACAAATCAATAGGAGTGCTGACATCACAAACATTCTTTCTGTTAGACCTCCTCACAAGCAAGTACCCCTAGCTTGCTCATGCTCACTTCTCTCTCTACTTCTCTAAGCAATACTGTATACATACATATATATATATATATATATATATATATATATATATATATGTATGTAGTATGTATATATATACTGTATACATATATATATCCACACACAATACTGTTTTCAATCAAAGACTCGATTCAATCAAAGGCAAGACTCAATCAAAGGTACTTGATTGACTAAACTCAATCCAGTAAAACAGCAAAAAATCCTACTTTGCTTGCCATTACAAATGGCTAAACAAGTTGTGGGTGGTAATGGAATACTACTATGCTCTAAGAAATGAAGAGCAGGAGGCTTTCATAAAAGAACTAGAAAAATTTACATGAATTGATGCAGGGTGAGGTGAGCAGAATCAGAAGAACATTGTACACATGACAATATTCTATGATGATCAACTGTCAATGAGTTAGTTATTCTCAGCAATACAATGATCTAAGACAATTCCAGAGGGTTCATGAAGAAAAATGCTATCTACCTCTGGAGGCAGAATTGATGGAGTCTGAATGCAGATTGAAACATACTGTTGTTTTTCATTTTCTTTATTTTTTATTGGGATTTTTTTTTGGTCTGGGTTTTCTTTCACAATATGACCAATATGGAAATATGTTTTGCATGACTGCACATGTATAACCAATAACAAATTGGTTGCCATCTCAGTGAAAGGGAAGGGGTGGGAGGGAGAGAATGTGGAGCTCAAAATTCTTTTAAATGAATGTTAAAATTGCTTTTACATGTAATTGGAAAAATAAAATATTATTTAAAAATAATGTCTCCTACCCATAGTTGGGAAATGCATGTGATATTTCTTTTAAATTTTTATGGCATTATCTTTAATATTAATGTCATATATCAATTTAGAATATATTGTATAATGTGGTAATAAAGTAGTCTTCTAACTCTAACTTCTACCAGATTGCTTTTCGATTTTCCCAGCTGTTTTCATCAAATAGCAAGTTATTTCCAAAGTATTTTATGTTTTTAAATTTATGGTTGAGTTACATTGTTTCTGATTCTCCCTAGTCTGCTCTGTAGTATTGACCTACCTCTGTGGTTTTTAAAAAAATCAATAACACGATTTTCATGATTGCTGCTTTATAATATTTTTTATTTTCCTGTTTTTATTCAAATAACTAGCTCCTTTATTCAATATTTTCTCTTCTTTCAATTTTGTTAGACTCTTCTTTAATTTTCAGGATTTATATTTTGGAATTTAATTGGAGATTTTTAATTTGTGTACTCTGTAATAAGAAAAAAACTTATATGGCCCGTTTGTTGATCTGATATTTCTTTTATCAATGTACTTGGATATACAAATATTTGCCCAAGTATTGCTTTGACTCTGTCTCAAAAATTTTGGCATAATTTCTCATATGTATGTATAGTTAAATTAATCTAGGTTTGAGAGTGTTACTTACTCACTAAGGTCCATCATCATTAAAGTTTTATTCTCTTTGTCCTTGTAATTCATTTCCCTTTCCCTTTAAGAATTTAGATGCCATTCCATTTTTTACATATATGTTTATTTTTCATACTAATTCTGTCTATCATACCTTTCAGCAAAATAGTTTCCCTATTACTTTTTAATTAAGTATATTTTTGCTATTGTTTTGTCTTATCTCATGATTACTGTCCTACTTTTTCTTTCTTCAGTTGAAGTGCAGTAGATTCTGAGTTCTATATTAAGAGCTCTAGCTCCTTATTTTATATTATTCTGTTTCAAATGTGTTTCTTGTAAACAACACATTGTAGGATTATGATTTATAATCCTTTCTGTGATCCTCCTCTGTTTTATAGGTGAGTTAATCCCATTCACACTCACAATGATGGCTGTTGTATTACCCCATCCCATTCCTTTATTTATTTATTTTTGTTTCTGTCACCTTCTTTAAAAGTTTGTTTTGATTATGATTAATTCCTCTCTTAATATTCCTTAATGATATCCCTCCTATTTCTTCCTTTCCTTTAGCCCTCTTTCTTCTTTTCCCCCAACTGTGTGAAATGCATTTCTGTTACTGTGTGTGTGTGTGTGTGTGTGTGTGTGTGGTGTATTGCTCTTTTGAATAGTTCATATGAGTGATGTTCAAATGTTGCCCAAACCCTGTCCACCACAACCTCCTCGTTCTGCTGGTATATTTCATTTGTATGAAGTAATTTTTTCCCCCTACCATCTCTTCCTCCCTCTATTATATTCTTCTTCTCCTCCCTTTCTGTTCTTCTTTTAAGTTCATGAAATCATATTAGAATCACTCCCAGACCCTCTAATTAGACTCCCTTTAGGACCCCTGACTACAATGGAGTTCTGTGGGAATACAGTTATTACTTTAATATAAAAAATCTAAACAGCTTATCCTTTTTTAGTCTCATGATTGCTTGCCCATGTTTATGTTTTTATGCTTTTCTTGACTCTTGAGTTTGTATCTAAGATTTTCTGTTCAGTTCTAGTCTTTTCATCAGGAATGCTTGGAAATGCTCGATTTTATTTAAGATCCCTTTCTCTCCTGCAGGATTATACTCTGTTGTTCTGTGTTAGTTGGTAATGGCTGTAAGTCTAGATCTTTTGCCTTCTAGACTGTGTTATTTCAAGCTTTCCACTTCTTTATAGTAGCTGTTGCTAAATCTTATGTGTTCCTGATACTGACTTCTTACCACTTGTATTATTTCTTTTTGGCTGGTTGTTGAATTATTTCCAGAGCTCTATATTTTGCTTCTAATATTCCTTGGAGTTTTCATTTGGGAGTTTCTTTCAGGAGGTAACTGGTGACTTTTGTCAATTTTTACTTTGACTTCTGGTTCTAAGAGATCTGGGTGGGCAGTTTTTTTTAATGATTTCTTAAAATGTTACATCCAGGCTCTTTTGTTTATGGCTTTTAGGGAGCCCAATGAGTCTTTTGAGTGGGGAGGGGCTGGGCAATCTATGTTAAGTGACTTGCCCAGGATCACACAGCTGGTACATGTCATATGTGTGAGGTCGAATTTGAACTCAGGTCCTCCAGACTCCAGGGCTAGCACTTTATCTACTGCATTACTTAGCTGCCCCAAGCCCAATGATTCTTAAATTATCTTTCATTTATCTGTTTTCTGAGTTAGTTTGTTGTGATCAAACAAAATTTGTTGTGAAATACCTTACATTTTCTTTTATTTTTTAGACTTTTGAATTTCTCTTAATGTTTCATGATATCTCATGGAATAGTTACCATCTATTTGGCCAGTTCTAATTTCCAGGGAAACTAGATGCAATGGTAAGCTATGAGAATTTAAAGATCTTCCCCACCCATTGATAGGACTGCCCATTAAGGAAAGCTTGATTAGGGGAGATCCACACCAATTAATTAATTTTCCAATGAGGCACTCGTTCTCAAGGATTGTGATGCCCTCTGGGTCTGAAAAATGCATAAATATTCTGAGATGAGGTTTTGTTGTGGGGATTACTCACTGGAAATGTTTGTTTGGCTGGATGAGACTCTGGGCAGCCACTAAGGAGACCTCTGGCTTTGAAAATCCAGATGTTGGTGCTTCTCTCTCTGGTAACTATGTATATATGATCAGACATATACAATATGTCTGTTGATCTGTCAGGCAGCTGGAAGACCTGTCTGTTGATTTTGATATCTCTGTATTTTCTCTGAAATTTAGGGTACTGACTTTTCCCCCTGAACTAAGAGAACAATATATGTACTCGATTAAAGTGATTGTTGACCACTCAAGTTGCTTTCCTTTTAGAAATGCAGATCTAAGAATCTGTGATAGCAGGCCCTCCTACGTATGTTGGAATCCTTGCTTTTACACTAGATGATACAGTGGATAAGGTGCTATGCCTAAAGTCAGAAAAATTCATTTTCCTGAGTTCAAATCTGGCCTTACTAGCTGTGGGACCTTTTGCAAATCACTTAACACAGTTTCCTAAGTTCCTCAGCTGTAAAATGAGCTGGAGAAGGAAATGGCAAAGTACTCTAGTGTCTTTGCCAAGAAAACCCTAAATGAGATCATGAAGAGTCAACATGACTGAAACAACTGAAAAACAATAACAAAATTTTTGCAGGGAATTTTTTTTCTGGGTAAGATTTTGTACCTCTTATTCTTGGCTGTTAATTCTCCTTTCATATCTTCCATTTATAGCTTTCATTTTTTTCTCTTTTTCCCTCTCCTTTGTTTTATAAAATAATTTCTTAGCTCTTTAAAAATTCTTATTTTCTGTCTTCCAGGAATTCTGGTTGAACTTGCAACCAAGCTTCATTTTTCTTTGAGGCTTTTCTTGTACATACATACTTTAAACATATTGTGTACATATATACATACATTTTTTTCATCTGGGTTTGCCTTGAGTTTTCCTGCTTCTATGACTTTTTTATTGTAGAATTCTTCCCCCATCCCCTTATTCTTCCAATCTATTTCTTGATTTTAGACTTTATGTTAGTCCTGGGATCTACACATTTCTAGGAGAATGTCTGGGCTGAGTGTCTGTTCTGCTTTATTGATATATTTATTGAATGTTGTATTATACCAGGATTTTGGGAGCAGTTAGGATTAGGAATCTGCATCTTTGAGTGCTCCCAAAATGATGTTACCTAAAGATACATTTGCTCATTTCTCTTCTGATCTGAGCACAGCAAGATCTTGACCTAGATTTGGGTTGGAAGCCAATATTTGGAGGTTTCAATAGATTGGATTCAGCCGATATTAGCTAGCTAGGAGATTCTGTAGAGACTCTGCAGCCTCTGCTTTGACTGGGGATTCCTTCCCACTCTAGATATTCAATCTGAAATGAAGGCTACAACTGAATCCCTTCTCTGCTCCTAGAATTAGAGCATGTAGCTGTGTAAGCTACCGTTTGCTTCTTAACTTGTTCCTCATGCAATAAATATCTAGGTTGCATAATAGCAGGTGCTACTCTCTGGAATCCCTAGATTCAAGTGCTTTCCTCAATTTGCCCTGAATTTGTGATTTGGAACTGGATAGTGAGTCACAAAGCTCCAAATGGCACTACTTCTTATGCGCTGCACTAATTCAGGGATCCCTTGGGACTTCTTACTTTCCAGGGGCTTTCTGTTCTGATATCATGCTCTGTGTACTTCATACTCATGGTCAGACTCCGTTCCCAGTATCATGAGACTTCTGTCTGTCTTCCTGTGCTTACCTAGGCTTGAAAAATGACTCGTGATTTTTTTCCTTTGAGTTCCAGATAAGAATTGGTTTTGTCCATTTTTTTAGAGCTCTGTGGAGGATAGATGTGGTGTAAACCTGAGTGTACTTCTTCCTGCTATTCTATCTTAAAAGTTTTGTCTTCTATATAATTTTCATTATTGAATTGTAAATATTGTCCCTGACTCCATTTTTTTTGTTGTCTCTTTCCTAGAAATGCCAATTCCTGAAGTTTATAAGGAATATAGAAATATTCATGGTAGAATATTTATGGGCAACTAGTTAGCTCAATGGAAAGAGTACTGGGTCTAGTGTCAGGAATGTCTGAGTTCAAATCAGGCCTGATTTGACTGTGTGACTGTGTGATCCTGGATAAGTCATAACTGTTTGCCTCAGTTTCCTCATCTGCAAAATGAGCTGGAGAAGAAAATAGCAAACCACTCTAGTATCTTTGTCAAAAAAAAACCCCAAACCAAATGGGATCATGAAGAGTCAGGCATGACTGAAAATGACTGAACAAGAAGAAATTTTCCTGTATCCCTGTATGACTTTTTGTCATAAAGTATCATCTCTGGGTCCAGGCTCTCCTACTTTTCTGCTTGCCAGTTGTCTCCAGGAGTTCTAATTGTCCTTTTTCTGAGATGAGATGAGGGATCTAAGTTACAAATCCCTTCATATTATATACATCAAAAGCCCCCCATCCCAATTATAGACAATCTTTCTTACCTTATAGGAATCTTCTTCAGTGGGAGCTCCTCCCACCACTAAACCAAGACTCCCTGCCACCCACCATTCAGTCCTTTCCTTTGCCTTCTCACTCATTCAACTGTAAACACTTTTCTTCTTAAAAGACTATATAAGAGTAATTTTACCTTCATTGTTAATCATTGATTGATTAATATACATCATATGTTTTCTATCTTTTTTCTTCTTCCTCATTTATATAGCTTCTCATTCTGCAGTTTCATTCCACAAATAAATTTGATTTACATATGGAAGGGGTACTGTAAGTTTTAATTCATGATGCTTCAGACCTGTTTCTCTACCATCAGTACTTATATTTGAGTTCTAATTTCACCATTGTGTACTTTTAGAAAGAAATTGTTAGGGGTCTTTCTGTTGTTATTTTATTGTTGGTGTCATTTTTTCTTTAACTCCATTCATCTTTTTAGTTTGGTTTTTTTTTTCCTTTTTTCCCCCGGAGTAATTAATTTCATTTCCTGTGTCTTATGTAGTTGTTGTAGTTTAAAAAATAATTCTTATTTAAGTTATCTAGGGTGTTTACAAAGAAAGTAATCTGTATCTGGGGGTTTTTTATGAGGGATGTTTCAAGTACTTCCTTTTTATTGAACATTTATCTTTTCTCATTAATGGTTAGGCTCAGATTTTCAAGGTGTGCATCCTTGGGTTACATCTTGAGCTCCTTTGCTATTGAGAAAACATTATTCTGTTCTCTCCTATGGAACACAATAGATACAGAGTAGTCTTGTGTTATTAGATTCTCCTTTCCTTTGTATTTGCTGATCTTTCTTCTGGTTACTTACATAATTTCTAGTCACCCAATTAATTAAATTTATCCAGTCAGATGGTTAAACATTTGTTGAATGCCTACTATGTGCCAACCACTGTGCCAAGCATGAGGGATATAAGAAAAGGTAAAAGCCAGTCCCTGAAGTCAGAGTGTTCACAGTGTAATGGGGAAGACAATATACAAACAACCATCTATAAACAAAACTATATATAAGCTAAATTGGAAGTAATCAACAGAGGTAAAGCACTAGAATCAAGAGGGATTAAGAAAAGCTTCCCGTAGAAGGTGGGATTTTAGGCATGATTCAAAGAAATCCAGGGAGGCTGGGAGGTAGAAATGAGGAAGGAGAGCATTCTAGGCTTGGGGCACAGCCAATGAAAATGACTGACGTCGGGTGACAAAGTTTCTTGTTCAAGGAACAGTTTGGAAGTCAGTGTCACTGCATTGCAGTGTACATGAGGAGTCATATGGTGTAAGAAGTCTGGAAGGGCAGGGGGCAGGCTTTACATGCCAACCACTATTTTGTATTTGAGCTTGAGGTGACAGGAGGAAAATCAATAGTATCTCAAAAAAAAAAAGAAAGAAACTAGAAAGACGAACATCAAAGAGATGAGGGTAATCTGCTATGTGAAAGGCTATTGAAAAGTCAAGGAGGATTAAGGATTAAGAAAAGGCCATCAGATTTGACCGGTAATTTTGGAGAGAGTTGTTTCAGTTAAGTGATGTAGTTGGAATCCAGATTGTAGAGTTAAGAAGAGAGGAAAGGACCTGGAAATATTTATTGTAGCTCACCCTCTCAAGGAGTTTAGACACAAAAAGGAGACAAATAGGATGATTGCTATCAGGGTTGCGTGAATCATGAGGATTCTTTGAGGATGGGGGGAAACATAGGTATGTTTATAGGCAAGCAGCCAGGATAGGGAGAGACTGCAGATAAACGAGAGGAGTTGATAGAGGGGATAAACTGTGAAAGAAAAGAGGTAATGAGATCACATGTGTATTACCTGGGTAAGAAGGGCCACCTCTGCATGAGATAGAGAAGTAAAGTAAGAGAGTTGCAGAAAGATCTGAGTGGTGTGAGGTGAGAATAAAAGAGGTGGTCTTGGTAAATGGCTTCATCTTTCTTTTTAGTGAAGTAGGAAGCAAGGTTCTCAGCTGAGAAAGGAGAAAGTAAGGAAGCTGTGACAGTTTTGAGGAGTTACATATTAGAGATTTTCTCTGTTATTATTTCACTGACTTGTTGATTCATTAGAATTCTAGGTGTCAGACTATGAAGACAGTAGAAAGTGTTTTATCTTTTGTACGTAGTTCATATTTAAAGACTTTTGAGAGACTAGGAGAATCAGAGACAGTTATCTAGTCATGACTTGGCTACTAAATGTTTATCAACCAGTTCTCTGGGGGAAAACTGTCATATTTTAAAATTTAACATATTTATGTTAATGACATATCTTAAAATTTAATCTGAATTATTAATATTTACCATCAGTTTCTTGAGTCTATAAAATCAATAAAACAATCAATTTATACCAAATTGTAGTATTTTATAATTTCTGAGGTACAAACACATGTTAAAATTTTAATAATTAGTTCTTATAAGCAGATAGAAGATGGCTTAATAAAACCCTTGACAGTCCTCCATTGTCTAAATTACTTTTTTTTCTGTTTTTTTTTATTCTTTGTTAAAAGAGATTCTGTGCTAGAAAGAGGTATGAGGAAATTTATTGTTCCAAGTGTAAATTAAATCTTGCATGATTAAACACATGGAACCAGAGACTTCTCAAGTCTGAGAAGCTAAAGAACAGTAAGTAGAGTAATGCTTTTCTACTCCCTCAAGAATACACAATAACCTGTATGACTACCTTCAATCAAATTTTAATCATCTTGCTGGAAGAAGTACCTTAATTGGTTCATGCTCTTTGTGATGTGTTTATTATAATTGAGTCATTTCATGTCAGAAGAATGGATTGGAAAGCAAAATATGCTATTTAAAAGAAACAATGAAAACAGATTCACATAGACAAAATGAGGGGCTGGAGTAAATTTACAATTTATTTATTATGTATGGTTCAGGTGAACTAAAAAAACCAAAAAATAAAAACAAAGGTAGCAGTCATGACCTTAGATAAAACAAAAATAAAAATTAACAATTACAAGAGATAAACAAGGAAACTACAAGATGCATAAAGGCATCATTGGCAATGAATTAATATCAAATCTTAATCTAAATGTACTGAATGGAATAGCATCTTAATGTTGAAGGAAGAGTTAATTGTATTACATGGAGAAATGAATTGTTGTGACTCTCATTGTGTCCCTCTTAGATTCTGAAAGGTCAAATCAAAAGATACACAAGAAAAAAGTTAAAGACCTGAATAAATTTTTTTAATTAGATATGATAATTCTTTGGTGATTACTGAATGGGAATAGGAAAAAAAGTTATACATAGTTTTCAGCTATTATGGTATCTCTACAAAATTGACTGTATCAGACATAAAACCTTTAGTGACTTAGTGGCTGTTTGGAAGACAGGAAGATGTAAGAGCAAAGATAATGAGTCTGACTCTGGACATATTGAATTCAAAATGCCTGTGTAACATATGGTATATATCTATCTGATATACTGTGACATATGCCAATTAGTACAATGGAGATTTATACTATTTAACGTATGCAATAAACTCTATTAATCAAAGCATTCTAAAAACAAACCACAAAGACATTTTAGAGGTTCTTATAGGCTTCATTTTTACTGAACTAAATGTTCTTTCTCTACCCCGTTGAAGGCTGAATATCTCTCTCAGGGATGGTCTTCTGGAAAGTCTCCAAATCTTCATCAAACAATCAGCACCGCCCTATAACCAGGTGGACTTTAATGGAGTATCAAGTGTGGAGAACATCAGAACTAGACCTAGGAACAGGTTGATGTCTAGGATCTCAGGTAGGTTTTTATGCTTTTAGCTACAATGTTTACCATTTAATTTGACTGCTAATTTAGTTCAAAATTATTGATGAAGTTATTTACAATTTTTTCTCCTATGTGGTCTGTTTTATCTTGAGGTATGCATGTTTATTAGTTATTTTTAAGAATACATATTATTATAACAATATACTATGCAGTGCTTATCTTATTGTTGAAAAACAACTTACTCAAAAAACCTCAATCAATCCATAAACATTTGTTAAGTGCTTACAACGTGTCAGGCACTGTGCTAAGACCTGGATCATAAATGAAGGTTTAAAATAAAATAGATTAAGTTATGTTAAGTTGGCAAACAATCTTATTAAAATACTAGATCTTTTTCTCACTACATTATCAGTTATACTGTTATACTAAGTTGACATCTATTCATACTATTCAACTCAAGTGGTACATTACAGTCTATGAAACATAATTCAAAATTTTAATAGGCAGTTTATAATATGTTACTGGAACTCAACAGAAACTAGAGATGATATATAGATCTAGGAATAATTTTCTTACTCAAATATCCAAATGGATCTATGATCTTGTCAATTCAGGAGTGTTCTCCAATGATAAGACTGCAATACATTCATGTCTGCCTTTTCTGTATAATTCTTATACATATTCTCACAATAATAGTTCACCATAAGGAGCCCACCCCACATGCTGTAAGACTTCCTTACTTTTCCCCAACATCAGAAAGGTACAAGTGGGGCACTCTGGATGTCCACTTGTTTTCTCTTGCTCTTGACATATAACCAATACATGTTATCTTTCTGTTATATGATGATTATTTGATGACACCTTTTACTCTTGTTCTTCTTTAGAATATTCTATGGGTTAAATGTTGTAGCCTGCTCACACTCACCATGTGCCTTTTCATTTTTCTTTAAATGGTACTTATATCTAGTTCTTCAGAGACAGTAACGTTTGAGTTCTTTCTGCCATATAAAAGCACTAGTAAAATGCTAACATTATGAAGATCAACTTTTGCTTCCATGAGGAACTTGGGGTTAGAAAAGGAACTTTTCAATTTTTCAAAAGCAATCCAAACCATTCTTCCTTTACAAGATTGGGAATAGAATATTGTCCATCTTCGCTGTCTGTCCTAATTATCCACATGGTTGGAAAAGCTCTATGTGTGTTCAACAAAATTCATGTTGAAATCTGAGTAATATATATTCTTCATCTACTTGTTATTTATTATGAGGATGGATAAATCAAATTTCTTTAATTAATTATAGATGTCTTCTAGGACATTTTGTTATATTCTGAGGGCTGATGCAATCAACATTACACTCGCACTCTTGAGAATCTGGAAGACCTCACTATCCATAAGGGGTTCCCTCTTCTACCTGGAATCTAAACTGCATCTTCTACTCATGACAGTAGCAAATATCTTTGGCAAGCATATATCTCCCTGTTTTACTCCTTGTTTAATGTTTTTCATTCAATGTGGTTATTTCTGCTACTACATTTTCTGAGGAAGATTTACATAGAGATATAATGAAGTCAATATAAGCTGATCAAATCATTAAGTGAATCTAGAGAGAAATGACAAAGGATAGATCATGGGGGTTCACTCTCAGGGAACATGATAAAGATGATGGTTCAGGAAGGACATTGAATAGAAGTGGTCAGACAGGTAGTAAGAGAAGCAATAGATTAGTGTAATGAAATTAATTAACAACTAATTATTAAATATTTATTATGTATCGGAAACTATGCTAGGTACACATAATACAAATATAATACAATATACAAACATAATAAATGAAAATTTTTTTCTTACAAAGAGTTTACATTATAATTAGAAAGACAATAAAGGTATATATAAGAATATGCAGTATCATTATAAAGATTACAAATACAATTTGAAAGGCAAAATAATTTGGAATAATATCCCATATTTCTTTTTCATTTCTCATGAATTCTCTTTATTTTTGATAGTGGAAGTTTGTTTTCCTCTTTTCCTTTTAATCAAATTGACTAATTCATTATTAAAAAAAAGACTAGTTCCTAGTTTCACTTATCAATTCAATTACTTTTTCCCTTTTTTATTTCGTTAATTTCTTCTATAGTTTTTAAGATTTCTATTTTGGGATTTCATGGAAGATTTTTAATTGGATGGTTTTTCTATCTAGTATTTCATTGATTTGGATGTTTCTTTTTTGTTGTTGTTAAATAATGATGTTTATAGATAGTAACATTTTTTCCTGAGAATTGTTTTGACTGTAACTCCCAAATTTTAGAGTGCGGTCTCATTTTCGTTATAATTATCATCAATGACTATCTTTAATAATTGTTTCTAGGACTTTTTCTTTGCTCTAATAATTCTTTAGGATAAAGTTAGTTTGCCTCTAGTTGATTTTTATTCCTTTTTTGTGTAACCCTTCACTTAACATAATTTTATTGCATTGTGATTAGTAAGAGATGTGTACAATGTTTCTGCTTTTCGGTCTTGAGTTTTATAGGTCCTACAACCTGTTCAAGTTTTGTAAAGTTTTCAAACACCCTAGGAAACTGAAAGTTAATTGA
This sequence comes from Potorous gilbertii, assembly GCA_028658325.1. Lineage (NCBI taxonomy): Eukaryota > Metazoa > Chordata > Mammalia > Diprotodontia > Potoroidae > Potorous > Potorous gilbertii. The sequence continues at coordinate 348,035,173 of CM053771.1, read as the reverse complement.
AAATTAGCTTTCAAAGAAAAAAGAGCTAGGATAAGATAGATTCACAAGTGAATTCCATCATGCATTCAAAAAAATAATTCATTCTAATATTGCATAAATTATGAAAATAATAAAATAAGGTAGCCTATAAAATTTCTTCTATGATGCAGATATGGTCTTGATACATAAACCAAGGAGAATCAAAAGAGAAAAAGGAAACCATAGATTAATATCCCTAATAAATTTGGATAAACATAGTTTGAATGAAATGTTAACAAAGAGCCTGAAACAAAATATCACAAAGATGATACACTAACACCAGGTTGTATTTATACCATAAATGTAAATTTGGCTTAATATTGGTCACAGTATAGACTTAAGCATTTTGATAAGAAAAAATAATTTTACTAAATCAATAGATGCAGAAAGACCTATGGACAAAATACAACATATATTTATGGAAAAAATAGAAGTAATACATAATAGATTTTCTTTAAATTGATAAACAGCATACTTATCATTATATTTGTACATATAAGGCACATTTACATTGATAAATAGTATACCAAGAACTACTATTATATGTAATGCAAACAAACTAGAATCCTTTCCAAAAAAACTGAAGAGTGAAACAAGGATGTCCATTGTCACCATGAGATAAGAAAAAGAAATTGTGGGAATAATCATAAAGAAAAAATACATTTATCGCCTACATATGATATGATAGTGTACTTAATCCAAAGGAGTCACCTAAAATTAATTTAACAGTTATCAACTTTAACAAATTTATAGGATATGAAATATATCTAACCAAATCATCAGCATTTCTATATAATATCAATAAATGCCTGCAAGACATAATAGAAAGAGAAATCCATTTTAAATTATCACACAAAGTACAAAATACTCGGATATTTGCCTTCCAATATACACACAAGAATAATATAAATACAATGACTACCAATTGTTCAAAGTAATAAAGACATACCCAAATAATTGGTAAAATATTAATTGTTCATAGATAAGATGAACTAATATAACAAAAAATTTAAAATATTAACTTAATTTGTGTATTTATTCAATGCCATTACAATTGAACTACTGAAGAATTACTAGAAAAAAATAGAGAAATTCATATATAAAAAATTATCAAGAATCTCTAGAGAAATTGAAAAGAAATCTGAACAGAAAACTAACAGTTCTAGTTATCAACCTCTATTACATAGCACCAAGTCTTAAAATAATTTCATACTGGTTAAGAAATGGACTGATTAGTGAAACAGACTAGATATATAACATATGGAAACAAACGTATCTAATACCCTAACATTCAGTAAATTCAAAGATCCCATGTCCTGGGATGAGAGTTCACTATCTCATAAAATTTGTAGGGAAAATTGGATATAAATATATAAGAAATGAATTTCATATCAGTACCTCACATCTTATAAAAAGATAAAGTTCCAAATGTATATGTAACCTAAGTAGCAAAGATCACATCATAAATAAATTAAAGAAACATGAAAAAAATCTACGAGAGCTATGAATAGGAGAAACTAGACTAGAATGTAAGAGAGGGCCATAGAAGATAACATAAATGATATTGTTTGTATAGCATTTTAAGAAAATTTTAAGGAAAAAATCCAAAAAGCTAAGAAATAATTAAAGGGAAAATATTTACAATAAGCTTCTCTGATAAAGCCCTCATGTCCACCAAGATCCATTCTTCAATTGATAAATTATCTGAGAATGTGAACAAATAGTTCTAGTTCTTAAGGGAAGAACCCCAAGTTATCTCTAGTCACATAAAAAAATCTCCAAATGACTACTTTTTAAAATTTTATTTTGTTACGTTTTTATGGATATTTTCTGTTTCTTATACCACCATAGTATTCTATGCATCTCTCTCCCTCCCTCTCCTAGAGAGATACATCATATATGATAAATACATGTATATATGTGTGTAACTATGAGTATAATATATCTTAGGTATCAAACTCTTACCAGAGAAATTTGCTATGAAGACTTCTTTTTCCCATTTGATCATTTCCCTTCTTATCCCAGATACACTAATGTTGTCTATGCAGAAGGTTTTTAGTTTTAAGTAATCAAAATTGTCTCTTTTATCTTATATAATTGCTACTGTCTCTTGTTTGGTAATGTATACATCTCCTGCCCGTAAATTTGAGAAGTATACGATGGGCTTCTCTTCTGATTTTTTATACTATATTATCTTTAAAATGAAAGTCACATATCAATTTAGAATGTTATGTGGAGTGTGGTGTTAGATGATAGTTTAAGGTTAATTTCTGCTACATGACTTTCCAGTTTTCCCAGGTTTTTTTAAATCAAATAAGGAGTTTTTCCCCAGATCATTAATTTGTTTTCTACTTTATCAAAATTGAGCTGAATTCTATGGTTTCCAAATCTCCTTTTTCTATTTGATTCCATCGATCTGGCTCTTGACTCTAACCAATACCAAATACTTCTGATGACTGTTGCTTTACAATATAGTTTGAGATTTTCAAGTGTTATTTCCTCCTTCCTTCTTACTTTTTTTCATCGTTCTCCTTGATATTCTAGATCTCTTGTTTTTCCAAATAAAATTTGTAATTATTTTAACAAATTCTAGTAATTTGATTGATATAGCATTAAAAATGCAAATTAATTTTTGTAATGCTGTCATTTTTGTTATATTGGCATGACCTAACTATAAGCACTGAATATTTTTCCAGCAATTTGGATTGTATTTTATGTCTTTAAGAAGTGTTTTGTAATTGAATATATATACAAATCTTCTGTGTGTTGTTGTTTCCTGTATTTTGTTAGTATTACAGAGAAATGTTGTTGATTTCTTGAAGTTTATTTTGAACCTAAAACTTGACTGAACTTATTATCTCAATTAGTGTCTTTACTTATTATCCAGAATTTTCCAAGTAAACCATCATATCATCAGGAGAGAGGGCTAGGTTTCTCTCCTCTTCATCTGTCTTTATTTCTTTAGTTCCTTTCTCTTGTCTTCTTGTTATTGGTAGCATTTCCAAAACTATACTTCCTTAATTATAGGAAAAGGTTTTAGTGCATTTTCATTGCATATGATATTTGCTTTTGATTTTAAGTACAGTAAATGCTTTTTAATTAAGTCACTAAGTGAATCTAGAGAGAAATGACAAAGGACAAAATATGGGGGTACATTCTCAGGGAGTGTGATAAAGATGATGGCTTTCAAATTTCAAAAAGATAATTTCAATTTCCTAGTGGTATTTGGAAGTTTTACAACTTGAACATGTTCTAGGACCTATAAAACTCACAAAGGCAGAAAAGCAGAAACATTCTACATATCTCTTACTAATCACAATGCAATAAAATTATGTTAAATGAAGGGTTACCAAAAAAAAGGAGTAAAAATCAACTGGAGACTAAATAACTTAATCCTAAAGAATCATTTAAAAATGTCTATGTGTCTTTTCTATACTTTACATGTTTTGGAGTTTTTAGCATAAAAGAGTGGTGAGTGGTGTGCTTTGTCAAAGGCTTTTTCTGCATTTATTGAGATGACCATAAGTTTGGATTTATTTGGTTTTTAATATGATTAATTATGTTGATTGTTTCCCTACTGTTAAACCATTTTCCTATTATAAATTCTATTTGAGCAAAATGAATTATTTCTTGGATAAGCTTTGATAGATTTTTATTCAAAATTTTTGAGTCAGTGTTCCTTAATGATATTGGTCTATAGTTGTTTATGTTTTACTTTTTCCTGGTTTAGGTATTAGGACTCTCAAAAATGATTCTGGTAAGGTGCTCTTCCCCAATTTTTAAAAATGATATTGATAATTTATTCCAAATTAATATACATTAACCCTCCGGTGATGGTTACAAAATGTCTCAACTACTCAGCCAAAAGAGTGTGATGAAAGTATTTATTATTTATTATTTGTTTAATAATTTATTTGTCCTAATTACATGCAAAAACAATTTTTAACATTTAAAAAATTTTAAGTTTCAAATCCTTTCCTTCCCTTCCCACCCCCTCATTGAGAAGGCAAGTTATTTTACATAGGTTATATGTGTGTAGTAATATAAAAAAAATGTTTGCAGAATAGTCATGTTGTGAAAGAAAACACAGGAAAAAAAAACAAGAAAAATAAAGTTTTTTTAAAATATGCTTCAGTCTGCATGGAGATTCCATCAGTTCTTTTTCTGAAGATGGATAACATTTCTCATCATATGTCCTTCAGAATGGTATTGAATCATTGCTGTTTCTGAAGCTAGCTAAGTCATTCACAGTTGATCATTGAACAATATTGCTGCTACTATGTACAATGTTCTGGTTCTGTTGCATTAGTTCATCCAACTCTTTCCAAGTTTTTCTAAGTTTTTCTAAGAGCATGTAAATAGTAATGTAAATAGTTTATCTTTATTGAGTCCCTTATGCTTTCCCTTGTCCTGTTTACCTTTTGATGCTTCTCTTGAATCTTCTATTTGAAAGTCAAGTTTCTATTCAGTTATGGACTTTTCATCAGGAATGATTGAAAATCGTCTATTTTTTTAATGTCCATTCCCCTCACCCAAGTATTGTACTCAGTTTTGCCATGTAGGTGATTCTTGGTTGTAAGCCTAGCTATCATATTCTAAGCCCTCCAATCCTTTAATGTAGAAGCTGATAAATCTTGTGTTATCCTAACTGTGACTTGGTGATATTTGAATTGTTTCTTTGTGGCTGCTTGCAATATTTTATCCTTGACCAGGGAGCTCTGGAATTTGGCTATAATATTTCTAGAAGTTTTCATTTAGGGATCTCTTTTAGGAGGTGATCAGTGCATCTTTCAATTTCTATTTTACCCTCTGGATCTAAAATATAGGGGTAATACTCTTCATGATTTCTTGAAATATGTTTAGACATTTTTTATCATGGTTTCAGGTAGTCCAACAATTCTTAAATGATCTCTCCTCCATACTCAAAAAATTTGTTTTTCCAATGAAATATTTCTCATTTTCTTCTGTTTTTATTCTTTTAATTTTACTTTATTTTTTCTTGATGTCTCATGAATTCATTAGCTTCTGTTTTCCCAATTTTAATTTTTAAGGAACTATTTTCTTCAGTGAGATTTTTTAACCCATTTCTCCGTCTGTCCAAATCTATTTTTTAAGGAGCTATCTTCTTCAGTAAACTTTTGTATATCTTTTTACATTTGGCCAATTCCGCTTTTTAAGGAGTTCTCTTCCATGGATATTTGTGCCTCTTATACCATTTGGACTATTCTGTTTTTTTAAGGTATTATCTCCTTTGGTGTTTTTTGTGCCTCCTTTGCCAAGCTCTTTTTCATAATTTTCTTGTATCATTCTCATTTCTTTTTCCAATTTTTCCTCTACCTTTCTTCTTTGATTTTTAAAAAACTTTTTCAGCTCTTCCTGGAATAATTTTTGGGCCTAAACCCAATTAATCTTTTTCTTTGAGGCTTTGGATATAGCAGTTTTGAATTTGTTGTCTTTTGAGTTTGTGTTTTGATCTTCCTTGTCACCATAGTAACTTCCTATGGTCAGCTTTTTTGTTATTTGCTCATTTCTTGAGCCTGTTTCTTGACTTTTAATTTTATGTTGAAATTGGGCTCTACTCCCAGGATGGAGGGGCACTGTCCCAAGCTCCAGATTTTTTGTGTAGCTATTTTCAGAGCTAATTCTGGGGTCTGTAATTTTTCACTTCTTCTAAGTTGGTATGATTTAAGGAGAAGTATGTTTACTATTCTTTACTTTACTCTTTGCTACTCTTCTGGCATGTGATCTGGCCTATGATCTGCCCACAAATACCATTTTCTGCCCTGATCCCTGATCCAGTTTTTTTTTAATTTCCAATTCATCCATTTCCCCTCTAATTTTTAGGATCTCCTCTTTTGTTCAGTAAGCTCTTGTGTGTTAGTGTTTCTTATCCCCGGGGAATTGTAAACCTGGACTGTGAGTCAGATCCAAATATGGACAATTTAATAAGGTCCTGCACCTAATGCCAGCAAAGGGAGCCCTGTAATCTCCTTCTGACCAGTTTTTAGATCTCCTTCCCATACGTGTTCTGAGAGCTCTGAAAGCCTCTGCTGCCAATTCAGTTGCCCCCAAGTCTGCTACTGTCATACCAGAGTGTTACTGGCATGTTGGACTATACTCCACTCTCACCCCATTGTTACAGATCTTTCCTATGAACTTTTTAAGTTGTCTTGGGACAGAGCATTGATTCACCTCATTCTTTTGTTAGTTCTGCTATGCTAGGATTGATTTTGAGTTATTGTTTAAAGTTATTTGGAGGGTAATTTAGAAGAGTTCAGGCAAATCTTTGCCTTTTCTCTGCCATCTTGGCTCAGTCTTTGAGAATAATTTATGAAGTATGGGTACAAAAAGTTCTTTAAAGTTTCATATAGTTCTCCTGTGAATCCATCAGTACCAAGAGATTTTTTTTCTTTTGTAGTGCTCTTACAGCTACATCTATTTAATTTTTATGAAATTGGGTTATTTAACATCTTTTTGTGGTATTCTGATCATTTGGATATTTTATATTTTTTGAAGGTATTTCTCTATTTTTTGAAGGTATTCCTCTATTTTTTGTATTCTCAGTTTTGTTCATATATAAAGGTACATAATGTGTTCTAATTATTGGTTTTTTATTTCTTCTGCTAATTCTTCTTCCTTCTATTTTACCTTGCTCATTTGTTATTTTTTTTATTTGACTTTCTGTTCTCTTTAATTAAAATCACTAAAGAAGTGTTTGTCAATTTTATTAGGCTTTTTGAAGAACCAGCTTATAGTTTTATCAAATATTTCTATGACTTCTTATTTCCAATTTATCCATTTCCCCTTTAATTTTCTCTTTTGTGCTCATTATTTAGTTTCTTTATTTGTTGATTTTCTAATTTTAAAAAATACATATTTAGTTAATCATCTATGTTTCTGTTTGGTTAACGTATCATTTTCCCTGTAAAAGAATGTAAATAATTTAATCTGGATTAATCTCTTATGCTTGCTCACTCATGTTTACCTTTTTATGCTTCTTTTAAGGACTGTGTTTCAATATAAGAATTTCTATTCAACACTAGACTTTTCAACAGAAATGCTTGAAAATCATCTTTTTCATTAAATATCCATTTTTGCCTCTGTAGGATTATACTTGGTTTTAGTGGTGGGTTACTCTTGGTTGTAATCCCAGCTCCTTTGCCTTTTAGAATAATAGATTTTGAGCCTTCTGCTCATGGTTTATAACTAAATCTTGTGGGAGCATGATTGTGGCTTTATGGCATTTAAATTGTTTCTTTGTGGCTATTTTCAATATTTTCTCCTTGACTTGGGACCTCTGGAATTTGTTTGCAATATTCCTGGGAATTTTAGTTTGGGGATCTCTATTAGAAAATAATTGATGGATTCTTTCCATTTCTATTTTGCTTTCTTGTTCTAAGACATTTTGGCAGTTTATTTTCTGATTTCTTGAGATATGATGTCTAGGCTTTTTTTGTCCTAGGCTTTCAGGTAGCCCTGTGATTCTTAAATTATGTCTCCTCAATCCATTTTCTGATGATGTATTTCACATTTTCTTCTCTTTGTCAGATTTTGACTTTATTTTATCATTCCTTGATGCTTCATGAAGGCATCAGTTCTTATCAATATGGTTTCATACCTCTTTTGTTTTTGTAGTTGTTTAATCATTTCAGTCATGTCAGGCTTTTTGTGACCTCATTTAGGGTTTTCTTTTTAAAGCTATCAGAGATGGTGGCGGGTTGGAGCCAAGATGGCTGAGTAAGACAGACCTGCTGTAGCTCTCCCCCTATAGCCCATAAAACATCTGTAAAAAAATGACTCTAAACAAATTCTAGAACATCAGAAGTCACAAAATGAAGGAGTGAAACAGATTTATAGCCCAAGACAGCCTGCAAAACTGACACGAAAGATCTATTGCTTTGGGCTCAGAGCAGAGTACAACCCAGCCTTGGTCACTCAGCACTGCATGGACAGCACTAGAGCAGGTGTCAACGCATGAAATCATGGGTAGCAGCTGCAGCTCCCAGATTACTCAACCACAAATGCCAAAGACAGCTTCAAAGGTCAGTGAGAAAGCTTTTTCACCTAGGTGAGAAGGGAGCAGGGTCCAGCACAAGCCCCAGCCCTGGTCCCAGGACAGCAAAAGCCACTGTGGCACAGTGTCCATTTTTTTGGAGTCTAAAAGCCTAAAGACCATCAGGGAATAGAGCAGCTGATCTGGATCTCAGCCCTGCATGTCAGTCCTGGGGTGAGGGGGAGCACTGGTATGGTAGAGCTGATGGAGGCTCTTGAGAGGGAATCTTACTTGCAGACGCTGGGCAGAAAAGCTTGTGGTTATTCCCAGACAAGGGCATAGGCCAGGAGAGGAGTAAACTCCTCTCCTTTGATTGTGTCACCTTGGAGGAACTGAGAACTTATAAGTTCGCAAAGTATACCCTCCACTTGTGAGTGTTCATCCTTCATTGCCAAACAAGACCATGCCATCAGAGAAATAATGACAAGAGTTGCATTTGACCTTGTTTTTTTATGTGAGGAAGGGCTGTGCAGGTCACCAGCCTCACTTCTCCTTCGGAGTCATCTGAATCCAGTGACTATTCATCAGGATCACTGGAGATGACCCAGGATGAGGCAATTGGGGTTAAGTGACTTGCCCAAGGTCACACAGTTAATGAGTGTCAAATGTCTAAGGTGAGATTTGAACTCAGGTCCTCCTGACTCCTGCACTGGTGCTCTGTCCACCATACCACCAAGAGCCCCACCCTCCACTTAACAGAGGACTCAAAAGTCAAGTAACAGGCTGGGAAAATTCCCAAAAATGGGGGAAAAAATAAGACTACAGAAGGTTACTTTCTTGATGAACAGGTATTTTCTTCCATTCTTTTGAATGAGGAAGAACAAGGCATACCATCAAAGAAAGACATAAAAGTCAAGGCTTCTGCATCCAAAACCTCCAAAATAGATATGCAATGGTCCCAGGCCATGGAAGAACTCAAAAAGAAATTTGAAAATCAAGTAAGAGAAGTGGAGGGAAAATTGGGAATAGAAATGAGAGTGATGCAAGAAAATCATGAAAAGGAATCAAGGGGCCAAGATGGAGGAGTAGAAAGATTCACATATGTTAGCTCCAACCCACAGCCCATAAAATACCTGTAAAGAAGAACTCCCAACAAATTCTGGAGCAGCAGAAGCCACACAATAACGGAGTGGAGGAAATTTCTGTTCCAGAGAGCCCTGAAAAACTAACACCAAAGGTCCATCGCGCACCAGACCTGGAGCAGAGCCCAGCCCTGCCTTGGCCACGTGGCACCAAGAGGCAAGCAGGATTCAGGGATGGAATCTCCAGCATATGGGTGGGTCCCTCCACCCATAAACCTCTAAAGTCAGTGAGAGAGCCTGTTTGGCTGACCAAGAAGGGAGCAGGGTGTCTCCATAACTCAGGCCCCCTCGGGAGGCAGCAGGGAGGCAGAAGCAGACAGGGTCTCCTAAAGCAGGCAGGAGCTCAGATCCATTGTTGAAGGTCTCAGCATAAACCCCCTGAGGGAACTGAGCCCCTGGTGGTGGCCCTGCCCCCACCAAAGCACTTGAATGTAATCTCACACTGAAGAGCAGCCCTGCCCCTGCAAAAGCCCTGAGGCTGGGAAGCAGCATTTGAATCTCAGACCCCAAGCACTAGCTGGGTGGATCTGGAGGCCAGGTGGGTGTGGAGAGGAATCTCAGAAGTCAAGTAACTGGCTGGGAAAATGCCCAGAAAAGGGGGAAAAAAAAAGAAGACCATAGAAGATTACTTTCTTGATGAACAGATATTTCCTCCCTTCCTTTCAGATGAGGAAGAACAATGCTTACCATCAAGGAAAGACATAGAAGTCAAGGCTTCTGTATCCCAAACATCCAAAATAAATATTCAATGGGCTCAGGCCATGGAAGAGCTCAAAAAGGATTTTGAAAATCAAGTTAGATAGGTGGAGGAAAAACTGGGAAGAGAAATGAGAGAGATGCAAGAAAAGCATGAAAAGCAGGTCAACACCTTGCTAAAGGAGACCCCAAAAAATGCTGAAGAAAATAACACTTTGAAAAATAGGCTAACTCAATTGGTAAAAGAGGTTCAAAAAGCCAACGAGGAGAAGAATGCTTTCAAAAGCAGAATTAACCAAATGGAAAAGGAGG
>CM053771.1:348006127-348024512 GCA_028658325.1 Potorous gilbertii | reverse complement strand
GGAATAGGATATTCCAGAAGTCAAAGGAACTAAGACTAAAACCAAGAATCACCTACCCACAAAACTGAGTATAATGATTCAGGGGGAAAAAATGGTCTTTCAGTGAAATAGAGGACTTTCAAGCATTCTTGATGAAAAGACCAGAGCTGAAAAGATAATTTGACTTTCAAACACAAGAATGAAAAGAAGCATGAAAAGGTAAACAGTAAAGAGAAGTCAAAAAGGACTTACTAAAGTTGAACTGTTTACATTCCTACATGGAAAGACAATATTTGTAACTCTTGAAACTTTTCAGTATCTGGGTAGTTGGTGGGATTACACACACACATACACACACACACACACACACACACATACACACATGCACGTGCACATGCACATGCACACACACTTACACATGTGCACACACAGAGAGAGACAGAGAACACAGAGTGAATTGAATAGGATAGGATCATATCTTTAAAAAAATGAAGTTAAGTGGTGAGAAAGAAATGTTTTGGGAGGAGAGAGGGACAAATGGAATGGGGCAAATTATCTCTCATAGAAGAGGCAGGTAGGAGAATTTTTAGTGGAGGGGAAAGGAAGGGAGCCAAGAGAAAAACATGAAGTTTACTCTTATCACATCTGACTAAAGGAAGGAATAAAAAGCACACTAATTTTGGTTTGAAAACCTATCTTACAATACAGGAAAGTGGGGGGAAAGGGGATAAGCAGAGTGGGGGGGATGATGGAAGGGAGGGAAATGAAAGGAGGGAGTAATTTGAAATCAACACTCTTGGGGAGGGACAGGAACGAAAAAGAGGGTAGAAGCAATGGGGGGCAGGATAGGATGGAGGGAAATATAGTTAGTCTCACACAACACAACTATTATCAAAGTAATTTGCAAAGCTACACAGATATGGCCTATATTGAATTGCCTGCCTTCCCAAAGGGAATTGGTGGGGAGGGAGGGATGGGGAGAAGCTGGAACTCAAAGTTTTAGGAACAACTGTCGAGTATTGTTCTTGCTACTAGGAAACAAAAAATACAGGTAATGGGGAATAGAAAGTTATCTGACCCTACAGGACAAAAGAGAGGATGGGGACAAGGGAAGGGATAGAAGAGAGGGCAGATTGGTGATAGGGGTAATTAGAATGCTCAGTGTATTGGGGTGGGGGAGGGGACAAATGGGGAGAAAATTTGGAACCCAAAATTTTGTGAAAATGAATGTAAAAAGTTAAATAAATAAATTTTTAAAAAAAGAAAATCATGAAAAGGGAGTCAATAGCCTACTAAAGGAGACTCCCAAAAATGCTGAAGAAAATAACACCTTTAAAAATAGACTAACTTCAATGACAAAAAAGGTCCAAAAAGCCAATGAGGAGAAGAATGCCCTAAAAAGTAGAATTAGCCAAATGGAAAAAGAGGTTCAAAAGTTCGTCGAAGAAAATAGTTCTTCAAAAATTAGAATGGATCAGTGAAGTGAATGACTTTATGAGAAATCAAGAAATCACAAAGTAAAACCAAAAGAATGAAAAAATCAAAGACAATGTAAAATATCTCATTGGAAAAACAAGTGACTTGGGAAATAGATCCAGGAGAGACAATTTTAAAAGTATGGGACTACCCGAAAAAAGAGCCTAGACATCATCTTTCATGAAATTATCCAGGAAAACTGCCCTGATAGTCTAAATAAAATAATATAAATATTGAAAGAATCCACTGATCCCCTCCTGAAAGACATCCCAAAAGAAAAACTCCTGGGAATGCTGTAGCCAAATTCCAGAGTTCCCAGGTCAAGGAAAAGTATTACAAACAGCCAGAAAGAAACAATTTGAGTATTGTGGAAATGTAATAACAATAACACTAGATCTAGAAGCTTCTACACTAAGGGATTGAAGCGCTTGGAATATGATATTCCAGAAGTCAAAGGAACTAGGATTAAAACCAGGAATCAGCTGCCCAGCAAAACTGAGTATAATACTTCAAGGGAAAAAAATGGTCATTCTATGTAATAGAGGATTTTCAAGCATTCTTGATAAAAAGATCAGAGTTGAATAGAAAATATAATTTTCAAACACAAGAATCAAGAGAAGCATGAAAAGGTAAACAGGAAAGAGAACTCATAAGAGGCTTACTAAAGTTGAACTCTTTACATCCCTACATGGAAGGATAATATTTGTAACTCTCTAAACTTGTCTCAGTATTTGGGTAGTTGGAGGGATTATATACATATATATAGACAGAGGGCACAAGGTAAGTTGAATAGGAAGGGACGATATCTAAAAAAATAAAATTAAGGAGTGAGAGAGGAATATATTGGGAGGAAAGGAAGAAATGGAATGGGGCAAGTTATCTCTCATAAAAGAGGCAAGAAAAAGTTTTTTCAGTGTAGGGGAAAATGAGTAAGGTGAGAGGGAAAAAGTGAAGCTTACTCTCATCACATTTGGCTTAAGGAGGGAATAACATGCACACTCAATTTGGTATGAAAAACCTATCTTACACTACAGGAAAGTCGGGGAGAAGGGGATAAGTGGAATGTGGGGGGATGGTAGAAGGAAGGGCAAATGGGAGGAGGGAGTAATTAGAAGTAAACACTTTTGGGGAGGGACAAGATCAAAAGAGAGAACAGAATAAATGGGGGGCAGAAAAAGATGGAGGGAAATAAGTTAGTCTGTCACAACATGACTATTATGGAAGTCTTTTGCATAATTATACATGTATAGCCTATCTTGAATTGCTTATTTTCTCAGTGGGGATGAGTGGGGAGGGAGGAAGGGAGAGAAGTTGGAACTCACAGTTTTAGGAACGAATGTTGAGAATTGTTTTTGCATGCACCTGGGAAATAAGAAATACAGGTAATGGGGTATAGAAATCTATCTTGCCCTACAAGAAAAAAAGAGAAGATAGGGACAAGGGAAGGAAGGGGTGTGATAGAAGGGAGGGTAGATTGGGGGAAGGGGTAGTCATAATCCAGAGTCTTGAGCTGGGGGAGAGGTGAGATGGGGAGAAAATTTGGAACTCATAATCTTGTGGAAATGAATGTTGAAAACTAAAAATAAATAAAATATAAATAAAAATATCAGAGTGGTTTGCCATTTCCTTCTCCAGCTTATTTTATAGTTGAGGAACTGAGACAGAGTTAAGTGACATATCCAGAATCACAGAGATAGTAAGTATCTGAGGCCAGCTTTAAACACAGAAAGCTGAATATTCCTGACTTCAGGCCTGCTACACTACACACTGTGGCACCTACCTGCCTTTTGTATCTTTCTTACCAAGTTATTAATTTTCTTTCTGTGGTTGTTGGTTTGTTTGTTTTTTTGCATCATTCCTTCTTTACATTTTTCCCCTTTATTTCTTTCATTTGATTTTTTTTTAAAACATCTGTGTGTGTGTGTGTGTCTCTCTCTCCCTCTCTCTCTCTCTCTCTCTCTCTCTCACACACACACACACACACACACACACACATGCATGCACGCATGCACCACACTTTTTCTTTAACTCTTGTATGAAATCTTGTTGGGCTTTTGTCCAATCTGTACTTTTCTTTGAAGCTTTCCTTACAGATAATTTTCAGTTATTATCTTCTGTATCTATGTCTTGAGTTTCCCTATCACCATAGTAGGGCTTTATGGTTAGTTTCTTTTTGCTGTTTTTGTTTGTTCATTCTTGCAGTCTGCTTCTTGACTTTAAATTTTCTGTTAATATTAATCTCTATGTCCTTTTTGGAGGGAAGGGCTATTGCAGCATGTCTGGACTGATCTGCTATCCTTTTACATCCTTCTGCTGCTTTCACAACTCTCACTAAGAGCCTGCATACTTTCATTGCTCCCAAAGTTGTTTTATCCAAGATGTCTGCTCACTGCCTTCCAGGTCTAAGTTCTGTGAGTTCCTGCCCTAGATTTAGTTTGTGTGTGGTTAAATTTCAGTAGATTGCTGTTGGATTTAATCATTGTTAAATAACCTTAGGAGGTTCTGCAGATTCAGAGTGTTTGAACATCATTTGTCTATTCTTTGTAGTTTTTTCTCCTTTGGTCTAAAACTTCTAACCTGGTTATTCCCACTGCAGTATTATGTGCAGAGCTAAAGATTAGAATTGAGTCCCTTACACTTTACTGCTGAGCTCAGAGCCACATTGATATTTCCAGGGCTTGCATTTTTCTCAGTCCTCAGTTAGGACCCATCCTCCATTTCATCTTGGATCTTTGATTCAGAATTGGGCAATAGATAAAAGAGTTGCCAGATTACAGCCATTCCCGCACCCAGAGCTTGCTCAGTGAACTCCTAGGTTCTTTCTGCCCAGTGCTTCTTGCCCTAGTGCTCTGCCTTGGCCCTCTTTCTGTCTCAGATTCTTTGGAATGTTCCCTGCCACCACCACACACTCTTGCCCAACCCTTGCCCCAGTGTCAGTAGACCTCTCTATCTCCTGGATCTTCCTTGGACTTAAACTTGACTTGATGTGACTTTTTCCTGGCTTTCTCAGAATTCAGACTCACCTATTTTCTAGACTGTTGTGGAGAAGGTGTGCTAGTCAAACTAGGCAAAAAATACTTCCTCTCACTCCTCACTCTTGACCCCTCTGATTAACCAGATGCTGATCTTTCCACTGCATTAGAAAGAGCATTAGAACCCTGGGCTAACCTGAGATAAATGCTGAAAATACTACTAAAAGAGGGAAAGAATGCAGAAAGAGGGGTCTGAATACATCAAAAATAATCAAAATATACACATACAAATTAGAGTATACTGAATATAAAGGAGACCTGGTTAGGAAACTTTCTTAAATTGCAGACCACAATCTGCCCAGCAATATACAATCTTAGAATAATTGCTTAGAATATTGAGCAGTTAAGTGACTTGTCCAAGGTCACACAAAAAGTACACATCATGCATGGGATTTAAATCTAAGATCTCATTGATTTTCAGGTCAGTTCCCTACCCATTATGCCATATGGTTTTTCCAGAGTATAAGTTAGCATGTAATAAAAGGAGATACTTATAATCAAGACAACAAAACTGGTTCCAGACACAGGGGAGGAGTAGAAGCGGAAAGCAACAGAAGAAACTTCTATATTTTGTCTCTTCTATAGGATTTACCATTTTTGCTTTCCATTCAAGTCTCAGCAAGATGGTTTCCAGGGAATATACAGGGAAGAAAGAGAAAAGGGAAGGGTGTTTCCCACATAATAACGGTTCACATAGTCATAGAATTCTAAGGTTCATAGTATTGTCCTCAACACAACCCTGTAAGAAAAGTAGTGCTCACTTTAAAAGTAGAGAGACTAAGGATAAGTTTGGACTTCCATGTGGTCCCATAGCTTGTAAATATCAAAGCAGGGATGTCAATCCAAGTCAGGCTCTTTTTCCATGCTAAGCTGTTTCCTGCCTACTTCTTGCCCAATTTTTTGAGAAATGCAGAGCACAGAACATTAATCATGGCATTTGAGAAATAGAACATCCTTAAAAACTATTCTTGCCCCAGGGAACCTATAGTCTCAAAGGGGAGATAGGACATATCTACAGATGAAACAAATGCATGTAACTAAACAAAACAATATGCCAAAATTAGGACAAAAAACAAGTGTTATAGGGGTTTGAAGAAAGAAAGTAATGTGGGGTGAGAAGGCTTCACAAAAGAAGTGAGTTTTCAACTGAACCTTAAAAAACAGAGTTTTGACTACTAGGAGGGGAAAGGGGATGAGGAAATTTATTTTTTTTCTTATTCATTCTATTATGATCATATTTCAGGACTTTAGGAGTTTATTAATTTATACTATGTAGTGATTACAAAATAGCCAAATATTTTACTATGACCCCATCTCAGTGGACACCAAGGGCTTGGTCTGTTTTTGTTTTTCCTGCAAAGATCCCTGAGTAACATGAAGTAAAGCAGCTGACTGAAAATGTTGAGTTGTACTTTAAAAAATATGCTAGACAGGCAATTCTGGCCAAAGTCCTAAATTCCATGGAATCCTCTTATTACTTACAGCTGTGTTGGTTTGCCTTTATAATGCATTCTCAGCATTCTCATTTATGTGAAATATCCTGAAGTGCACAAACACAGATATGACCGACTTACTTTTGTATACTACATATGTATGTATTGGTTCATAAACACACACACACACACACATACACACATACCCCACTACAAGAGGGACTTTGCTTAAAGGGATCTTTTTGTTTTTCTTAAATAATAAAATCCCTTACCAAAAAAGTCTCTGTTGTTTTGATGCTTTTGTACAGTGTGACCCTTGTATCATCAGCTTTCACATTATGTGAAGGACCCTGGCACACCACAGGAGACTGTTACTGGCCCTACACAGAAAGTCTGGGGAGTTTGTTGTATGGCATCATCTAGTATAAACTTTCACCAGCTTCCCTTCAAAGAGTTCACAGAACTCAAAGATGCAAAATTTTATTTATAGGTCAATGAAAACAAATTAAACTTGAACAGTGCCCATGGAAAATAACATCACCTGCCAATGAGAAACATATAGCCTCAGTAAACTTACATTCAAATCCTAGATAGGAATCCATAGCCAGCATGGACAGTCTCCTGAATTTCCTCCACAATGGTTTCTTCTGTGGTTTGGGATCACTCCCAGTAGGTGGCATCAATTCCACTTCCCCATCATAACTTCTCCTGTTTTGCTGGTGCTACCACTCAATTGTGGTTCCTCTGGGTATTTGTGCAGCTTGTTAGGTGTTGCTAGCCCTTTGTCAGAGATCCCTTCACTGTTGTGGGCTCTGTCCCAGCAATGTGGAGAGGAATGCTCCAGAATTTCCCAATTTTGCCAGGGGACACAGTGCTCCCTGGGTGACTGCTCTACTAACTTCCAGAAAAACAGATCCTCATTTGAGCTAAAGTTTACAAAATTCTCTGCACTTGCAATAGTTCATCCCTGAGATGGAACCAGCTTTTTCATCTCCAAAGAAATCCTATGCATCAACACCAGATTCAGATATAATGACTTCAAAGTTTGATATTCCCTCTACCAGTTTAGAAGTTTAACAAAACATTCCAGTTTCTCCACAGTTATCTTTTATTTCATTTTCTCTGGGAAGAATAAGAACTTATTAACCTGGGGCAAAGAATATTGGGTTCAGACTCTAAAGGCAATATGAAATTCAGGAAGAGTTAGAGGGAAAGAGGGGGAAAAAAGAGTTTTTGACACTAAGAAAAAATTCCCTCTCTCTCCACCTAGCACATCTTAAAAAATGGTAAGGTTTAAAATAGCTTTGAAGTCATTGAGTAAACCTTCCCAGACTTCCAGACTTTCCTTGCCTTAGTCAATTCACTTAAATGACTCAAGTTTTCTTGGTTAATGAACCATTCCCCCTTCTGCAATACTTCTATTTTTTTGTATGCTCCAAGTATAAGGTACAGCCTGGGAAAATCTTTTGAAAGTCAGAGGCTCAAAATGTCTAGGAAGTTGAGAAAAGTATCTGCCAAATTGTGATAATAGGCCATTTGAACAGCTAGATGGGGAAGGATATTTCTTATCCAGCAAGCTGGAAGTAGCCAGCTTAGTCTAGGGAGAAAAAGAGAGCTGTCAGTTTCTTGGTAGAAATCATTAAGAGTATTCTACACCAAACTGAACACAAAGAAGTTCAAATATTCTCCTTTGACCAAAGAAACAAAAATTAAAAAAAAATTTTACTTCTCTTCCAAGTCCTCTCATGCTTTATCCAAACTTTCTATCTTAGTTTTCCCACAGTAAGTCTAAAAGTAATGACTGGCTTTGCCAGCCATCAGAGATGAAGTGGTCTTATCTACCATCCTATCTACTGTCTTATACTAGCCCCTGTGGAGGCCATGTGGCCTCAGTCCAGATAAGTCTTGAATGTTCATCCTGCAATAAGCCTTAATTCCCCACGGCGATCCCAGTTTAGGCTATACTCCCAGATTAAAATGCCTTTCTTTTTTGTACCCTGTGCCCTTGGGTGGACTTCTCCAAGTTCATTGGCAAAGCTGATCTAACAGACACACCCAGAGCCAATAAACATTTAATATCTTTTCTTGACCTGACTTTTGGCTGTAACCATCTTCTTGTACTAGATTTCTGAGTAATGGTTCTTGTCCAAGGGAGTTGTTCTAGAATCCTTATATATCACTAGAAAAATGCCTAAACATAGAGGTATAAGAATAACAGAACATTCCCCAGCAAAACCACTAATAAACTATAGTGCTACAGTCAGTATACAGGATTTGTTATTTTAATTGTGATGTCTAGTAATTCATCAAAGTTTGGGTTGGCACTTCATGAAATAAAATGAGGCTGAGGAGGATAGTAATTCTGCATTGAACTCCACGTCCTAACAGAGCTTTTATAGCCACAGTATGTCTAGTACTTAGAACTGGATAAATATGACTTGGCTGCTGCAAGTGTTTGGAGAAAACTTGGCAGAGTGCACTTTGCCTCTTTGGATCTCCCTGTCAGTTTGAATCAGTTTTTTCAATTCACATGATTAACGACACTCCCACAATGGTTCCATTGCTTCACTACTTCTGATTATTTACTGCTGTCTGAGACAGGTTTATTGTAGTTTAAATGCTATTTCTTAAAAGCAGAGTTAGCATTTTATAAAGAAACAAATTGAGTAGAGAGAGGAACTCTATTAAATACTTGGTAAACGGAATGCTAATGATGATGACAGAGAAACAATGTAGTCATTGCCTTGGTTTCAGGGAGACCTAGATACAAGTACTGCCTTTGACACAAACTAGATATATTACCATAAGCAAGTCACTTACCTCTCCATCCAGATAACATTCTAAGACTATAAGTTACAGATGAAGTTTCCTGAATCAGTTCAGAAAGTTTCTATACCAAGAGATTCTCTACACTGAGGAAATCACAGGTTTGTACCACACGCAAAATAGGTAAATCTATTAACCCCTGATTAGTAAAGCACACTTGCAAATTTGTGAACTCTGCATCTGTTGACACTTTTTTTGTATGGCCAATTTTTCATTTAAATTCTTTAAGTGTTTATTCGCATCAAATAAGAATTAGTAATTTACAATCTACCATGTATATAGCAGTTTAAAGCCTGCAAAACCATTTACAAATATTTCATTTTATCCCCATAACAAACCCTGGTAGATAGATGCTATTGTCATCTCCATTTCTCAGATGTCCAAGGTCACACAACTAGTAAGTGTCTGAGGCTAAATTTGAATTCAGGTCTTCCTGAATGTGTCCAGTGCTCTAGCGACTGTGCCACCTCTAGCTTGAGGACCCAATTCTCACATGTAAATGATAGCAAAGACCTGGTTACTCATTGACCTAAGTTTCATTTTGGAGATGGGCCAGCGACTTATGTCTAGGAGCCTCATTATTTGACTTGTCTTAGTTATCTCCTAAAGATACTACATTTCTTTCTTGTAAGCAACAGAGATGAAGATAGACATCAACACAAATAAGATTATTTCAGTGTATGTAAATAATAGAGAAGTGAAGTTATAGTTTTAGATAACTTTCTACACTTTGCCTCCCCCATGGTCCAGGTCACAATTTCCACAAAAAATTCACAAAACCATTAAGAGAAGTTCCCATATCCCCAATGTAGAAATAAGGGCCAATTCAGTGTCATCTGCCCACCCTTTTCCCCCGGAGTTCAGTATTACTTTTACTCTACTGTAAGCTGTCTTTCTTTTTAGCTTTCATTCTTTATCATCTGTTTGTAATAGTTGTTTATTTTGTAGCTCTGGCTTGCCTCTTTCCTCATCAATCTTTCAGAAGTAATCTCTGCCCACTACCACTGATTTTTCTTCTTCACTGCCATCTACCTTGCTTGCATACATGAATTTTTCTCTTCCCTAACAGTCTCTGATAGGCTCTTTTTTGGCCATGCACCCTAGCTTCATGGTATTACTAGAGAATGGATTCTTTAGGAAGGAGATCGTCTCCTCTTTCAATCTGTATACTGAGAAAGGGAGAGGTTGGTCTCAACTCTTCTTAATGTGAAGGGAAGCAATCTTTCTCTCCTACATATATTAATCCCAAGCTGGAGCTGCTATTGTTTACAGAGAAGTCTAAACCATACTATGACTGTCTCCAATAACTTCCATATTCCTGTCATCCCAATCGCAAATGAAAACACCCTTGCCCTACTAATATCCTATCTTCCTCGGCCTCATCTAATTCAACCTTATTCATTCTGAGTTCTTATCATTCCTTTCTCTTTCCTTCCCTATGGAATGTCTATTTTATGAAGAAAAGTTAAACTTCCCTTCATATGAGACCTCCAATGTGTCAGGAGAGAGAGACCTTTGCACTCAAAGAAACCCCCAAAAGATACTGCATCTCTAGATACCCTTCCCTGCACTGGCTGCACTTTCTCTAATGCCCCTATCACTCATTGCTTCTCAAGGCCACTTCCTGCCCCTTTCTATTACTTAGCAACTTTTTGTGTTTGAGGCTTCACTCAATCCATCTAGATCACCTCTCGTAGAAGGAATATCTATCGGAGTCCCTCACCATGAAGACAAGACTAGTTCTTTTCTTTTCTTCAAGAAGTCCTGAATTAATTTCATCTTATTCAATCCATTTTTTTGGCATAACAACTGTTAGCAGTACAATTGGCACAGGGGACCAGGTTTTGTATCTTTGACACTCTGCCTGGTTGCTTACCAGTCACCAGAGTACAAGAAGTCTTAAGAACTTCAACTCCTTAAGGCCTGACCTGTGGACCACCATGGATGACTCAGAGGCCAGACACCTATGCTTGGTCAACTCAAGGAAATGTCCTTGCTGTACATCTTTGCTGAGTATCTGTCCCTCACAATGGTTACCTAAACTCCCAGGGAACTGGCCTGGCCAGCCCTGGCCTAGAATAATCTATCCAGATTTAATTTCTGTTTCCCAGGCATTTTCCCTCCTCCTCAAGGAGTTTAGCACCTATATTTCCACCACAAACCCTGTCCTCATTACTTGAAACTTCTCAATGCATGTCTGTCTTCTCAAAACTCTTCCTCAGCCTCCAGGCTCATCTGCCTCCTCATCTCCCATAATTTGCACCACATGCAGAGATAGTTATATGTATTATTTCTCCTCTGTCCCACTGAGATCAAAACCATGAGACAGGAGCAGAAGAGCAGAAGTGAGGTTTTTATTTGAGGATTTCGACCAGTGGTTTTAAAAGGGTGATGTATTCCCCCTGAGAGAGCATGAGGTGAACAGGCTATGTCTTTAATTCTTACCAGGCTAGGCTGAACTTCTCTACCATACCCCTGTACCATGTTCCTTTATACTCCTTCTTTCCTTTTCAGTTTTCTCTAATGGTGTCTTCCCCCATTAGAATATAAGTTCCTTAAGAAAAGGGGACGTCTTTTTTTTTTTTTTGCTTCTTTTGTATTCCAAGCATTTAGAATAAGTACATAGTAAGCACTTAATGAAGTCTTATTGACTGATTAAAACCTCTAGATACTTTTTGAGACAACTTGCTATCAATTAATCAATCTATCATTAAACATTTATTAAGCACCTATGTGTCAGGTACTGTGCTAAGTACCGAAAGGGGCAAAAGACAATCCCTGCCCTCAAGAAGATCACGATCTACTGGGGGAGACAGCAAGCTAACAAATATGTACAAACAAGTTATATACAAATAAATAGGGAACAATTAGCATAAAGCAAGCACTAAAATCAACAAGACTTGGATTGTTGTCTATTCATGCTTCTCCATCTTATACTTAAGATGTGTGTGTGTGTGTACTTTAGTGTAAAATTTTACATTTATTTCTATTTAATTTCATCTTATTCAATCCATTTTTTCTGGCATATCAAGATCCTTTTGGACTTTGATTCCAGTGTCTATGATATTAGCTATATAATTTGTTGAGACCCAGGGAAGTTTAGTGACTTACACAAATTTTGTAGATAGAAAGCTTCAGATGTATGATTGGAAGCCAGGTTCTCTGAGTCTTGTATTTCTTCTGTATCACTTGGCCTTTAAAGAGAAATGGTACTAAAAAGTTCAAGGATGAAATAAACATCAGCACAAATTGTACAGCAGAATTAGAAGGGACAGTGAATAAGCATTTATGAAGTACCTACTAGGTGAAGGCACTGTGTTTTTTATATTCCGTCATTTTTTTCGGTCTTGTCTCTTTGCAGTCCCATTTGGGATTTTCTTGGAAAAGATACTATAGTGGTTTGCCATTTCTCTCTTCAGTTCACTTTATGTGGAAACTGAGGCAAACCAGGTTATGTGACTTGCCCAAGTTCACCCAGTTAGTGATTAAGGCCAGGTTTGAACTCAGGAAGATGAATCTTCCTGACTGCAAGCCTGGAAGTCTATCCACTATGTCACTTTGCTGCCCAAATTTAATTCTTAAATTTCTTCTCCTCAATCTATTTTCCAGGTCAATTGTTTTTCTCGATGAGGTATTTCATATTTTCTTCTATTTTTTTTTCATTCTTTGGATTTTGTTTTATTGTTTCTTAATGTCTCACAGAGTCATTCATTAGCTTCCATTTGCCCCCATTCTAATTTTTAAGGGGTTATTTTCTTCAATGAGCTTTTGTATCTCTTTCATCATTTGTCCAATTCTGTTCATAAGGTATTATTTTCTTCACTATTTTTTATGGCTTTATAGCAAACCATTAATTGTTTATTCATAGTTTTCTTGCAATGATCTTCTCTTTATCCCCAGTTTTTCCTCTACCAATCTGATTTTGAAAATTTTTTTTTAGCTTTTCCAGGAATTCTTATTGGTCTTGTGTCCAATTCATTTTTTTCCTTGAAGTTTTGTTTACAGCTGTTTTGACATCACCGTCTTACTCTGAGTTATTTTTGTTGTTTATTCATTTTCCCAGTTTATTTCTTGACTTCAGACTATATGTTAAAGTTGGGCATTGCTCACCTGAAGAAGGGGTGGAATGTCTCATACTTCAAGCTTTTCCACACTGCTGTTTTCAGTGCTAGTTCTAGGAGTTTGGAAGTTTGGGTACTTCTACTGTGGTGTAATTTCAGGAGAGGTGTGGTCACTAGTCTCCTGGTCTGTCCTCTGATCCTTATCCTTACCTCTCTGGGTTAAGAGCTCCCAAAGATCCTACTGCTGCTATTTCCAACAAGTCACACAGCCACATGTTCTCACCAACTTAATACTGCAGACCTCTCCTTCCAACCACCTAGAGGGTCTGATCTAGAAAAATATCTCATCCCAACCTTTCGCTGGCTCTGCCAGTCCAGAATTTCTATGTGAGGCATTATTTTAAAGTTGGTTGAAGAAGAAAGTTAGAACTCAGCTGAAATGCTTCCTCTACTTCATCACCTTGGCCCTACCCTTGAAAGTCCCCAGGTAAGTTATTCTTAGTTGTAATACTAGCTCTTTTACTTTCTGGAATATCATATTCTCAATCTTCTACTTCTTTATTTTGTCTGATCTGGCTATGTGATGTTTCTTTCTGATGGCTTGCAATGTTTTGTCTTGGACCCAGGAACTCTACATTTTGCCTATGATATTCCTGGGAGTTTTAATTTTGGAGTTTTCTTTCAGGAGTGCCTGGTAGATTCTTTCCATTTTTACCATTCCCTCTTATTCTAGAGATATGGGCAATTTTCTTTTATGGTTTCTTAAAATATGATATCTAGCCCTTTTTTTTGGTTGTGGCTTTCAAGTAGTCCATTAGTTATTTTCTTTAATAAGGTTTTAAGGGCTTTTACCAAGCCTTTACTTTTCTATTCATAATTTTCTTCCATTGTTTTCATTTCTTTCCCCAATTTTCCTTTAGCACTTTCATTTTATTTTTAAATTCACTTTTTGATCTTTGTTATCTCTTTCTTCAGCCTTTTAAAAAAATTTTGTTGGACTTTTATCCAATCTGCATTTTTCTTTGAGGCTTTGCTTATAGCTGTTTTCCTGTCTTCCAAGTTTGTGTCTTGAGCTCCCCTGTCACCACAATAGCTTTTTATGGCCAAGTTCCTTTTTGGGGAAGGGGGTTATTATCTCATTTTTCCAACCTATTTCTTGACTTTGGACATTACATTAGAGTTGAACTCTGCTCCTTTCTGAGGGGTATGGCTAGCCTGAAGTTCTATGGCTAGATCTAGGGGCCTGTAAGTTTTCGGTGCTTCCAAAGTAGTGTGATCCGGGGAATGTTCTGGTCACTATCCTTGTGGTTTGTGGTCTTGAACTTAATCAGGTAGAACCTCTGCTCCCTGTTGACCACTGATCATAACCTCTCCTTTTGCCCTGGAATTGCAACACAGAACTGGGTAATAAGTGAAGGAGCTGCCAAGTCTATTGTTAGCACAGGGCTCTTCTGTAATATCTTTATGACCAGGTATTTAGTTCCCTTACAATCCTGAGGCACTGAGACCTCTTTGTGCCTCCACTGTTGCTGCTGGTGCTGCAGATGTGGGTGCTGAAGCTGCCTCCATGCCCATGACCAGTGCAATTTCCTCCACATGTACCCATCAGCTCCTATCCTTAGGCAGTCCTTTCTCTCAATTTTCCTAATCTGTCCTAGCCTGGAAAAATGTGATACTGTAGCTTATCTTTTTTGTTTTCCCAGTCAGCTGGTCTAGTAGCTGGGCTTCTACAGTTGGTATAAAAACTGTCTATACTTCAGTTAAGTCACAGGAAATCCTGAGTTGTATAGGAAAGTGAGTCTCCATGACAATGTAAACACTGTAGCCTTTGTATGTCCAGACCCCTCAAATATCTTTGGAGTTTCAGCATTGTGGAACCAGTTCCAGCCTGTTTTTAGAGCAGTACTAGGACTTAAACATACAATCTGTGTCTCCCATAGAGAAATTACATAGAAGATAGTGCTATCAGAGAACAAACAGTCACTGAACCCTCTAACTCAGGGATGAACACAGAGTAACTGCGTCTTTAGTAAATTTTGAGTAATGGAAAGATTGAGAAAAAAACTTGGAGAGGAACAGCTGTCTTTTTTCATTGTATGTCTTAGATGTAGAGTTGAAATAAACACAATCCACTTCAGTGACTCCCAACCTTTTCAAGATCAAGCTAGAAAAAATAATCCTCTAAGAATAAATGATTTATTAAGTGATCACTGTGCTAAGCATGAGGGAAATAATGCAAAAGTAAGATTATCTTTACCTTCAAGGACATTAATATCTAATAGGAGGAGGTTGTACATAGAGTGATGCTCAGAGAAGTGTTTTGATCTGGGAAGTCACAGGAATGGTGAGTACAACAGTAAAGCTGACTCACTAAAGGAAAAAGAAAGCCAGTGGTAATCGTAGTGCTTATTTCCTTTCAGTTCTCAGAGTAAGTTGTGGAAAGAGGATAAAGCATAAGGGGGTTATACACAGTAGCAGGGTGGAAAATGGGCAGGTGAAAACTAGGATACCTGAGTGGTTAAACCTTCCCAGGTATGTCCCAATTTTGAGCATAAAGTTGTAATGGCAGGAGGGCAGAAAATGGTTGCAGTAAAGATAAGAATGAATATTCTCAATAAGTTCTTAGCTGAGTACTTTCTGGACATGGTCATTGCAGAATCAGTTTGGAGAAGGAAGCAACAACAGCAGAGATCAAAGACCCACTGGAACCATATAGCAGACTGTCAATATAATTGCCACAGGACCTTGTAATATCAATTATCAGATGTCAAATAAGAATTAAAGATGGATAAGTATACTATGCCAGGAGTTGAAGATGTCTTACATGTTTTTTGAGGGGTCAGCAAGTGTCCTTGGGAATCTCTTCATCCCCCAAGATCACATCAGTTTCTCTATCTCTCTGATTAGAGGGTGGGGCAATGTTTTATTTAAAGTTCTGTTTAAATAGATGGGTAACTGTGTCTTTAGTAAATTTTGAGTAATGGAAAGATTGAGAAAAAAACTTGGAGAGGAACAGCTGTCTTTTTTCATTGTATGTCTTAGATGTAGAGTTGAAATAAACACAATCCACTTCAGTGACTCCCAACCTTTTCAAGATCAAGCTAGAAAAAATAATCCTCTAAGAATAAATGGTTTATTAAGTGATCACTGTGCTAAGCATGAGGGAAATAATGCAAAAGTAAGATTATCTTTACCTTCCATTTATTTCCCACTCAACAATAATACTCTTTTGAACTTCTCCATTATGCCTTTGTGCTGGACACCTTCATCGCCACCCCCTTTATCTTCCTTCTGTATGTTGTTTTCCCTATTATATGGTAAGCGTCTTGAGGACAAGGATTGTCTTTCTCTTTTTTTAAATTTGTATCTCCAAGGGCTTAGCACAGTTCTTGGCAATATGGTAGATGCTTAATAAATGTTTATGACTGACTAACTCACTGTTGGATCTGTGATATCTTATCCCTATGGCAGAAGACAAGGAAAAGATAGCCTTCATGCTCCTGGGATAGAAATGACCCAAGTGATTTCTGCTCACCACTATCACCCTCCCTCCTACCCCCAGTACAACTAAAATAGCCCATGGAAAAACTCATCATTGATATGAATTACTTGAAGGTGTTGCTATAGCTAGATGATGTCATTATTCTATTGAGGAAAGACTGGAATAACCAGGGGAGAATAGGTAATAAATTTTCTAGACACTAGAGATTCTAAACTAAACAGAGCATTTTGTAGTTATTCCTGGAGGCAATAGGGAGCCACTTGTTGAATAAGGAGGCAAGGTGTGTGTATGTAGTGGTGAGTGGGGGTTGGGGGGAAGGTGACATGATATGACCTGTGCTTAGGAGAAGAACACTAGGGGATGAATATAGAATGGAAAATGTCTTGAGATAGGGGGAGTTTTGAGCCAGACAGACCCACCTGCAGGTCATTTGGGTGCAAGTGACCTGCACTAGTATGATGACAGTGTCAGAAGAGAGAAAGGGGTACACTCAAGAAACATTAAAAAGGTAAAGTTGACAGACCTTGGCAACAGATTGTATATGAAAGATAGGGAGAGATAGTGAAGAATCCAAGATAACTTCTAGGTTGAGAGTCTGAGGGACTTGGAAGATAGTAATACACCCTACAGTAATAAGGAAGGTAGGAGGGGGTAGTAGTTAAGGGAAAAGATGAGTTCCATTTTGAACACATTGAATGTAAGATGTCTACTAGAAATCTAGCTGTTGCCAGATGTCTGCAGTGTAGTTGGAAACATGAGATTGGAGATCAGCAGAGAGTTGGGGACAGGACATGTAAATTTGAGAATCATTAGAGTAGAGATAGCAATTAAATCCATGGAATCTGATGACATCACTCAGTAATAGAGAGAGAGATAAGAAGAAGGCCCAGGGTAGAACCCTGAGGAGCATCTACAATTAGAGGGCATGATCTGGAATAGTATCCAGAAAAGGAGACAGAGAAGTAACAGTCAGATAGATTGCAGAAGAACCAGGAGAAAGTGGTATCCCATAGACCTAGAGAGAAGTATCAAGGAGGAGAGAGTGATCAACAATTGGAGAGGTCAAAGAGCAGGAAGACTGAGAAAAACCACTGGATTTGCCAACTAAGAGATCATTAATAACTTTGAAGAGAGCAGTTTCAGTAGAATAATAAGGTCAGAAGTTGAATTATGAAGGGTTAAGAAAAGAATGAAAAGAGAAGAAATGTAGGCAAAGTATTGTAGATGGCCTATTCAAGGAGTTTAACTACAAAGGGCAGAAGAGGTATAGGATGATGGTTAGAAGGAATAGAAAGATCAAGTGAGAGCTTTCAGTATAAAGGAATTTCTGTTGTCTGGGGTGCTTCAGAAGCAAATCATCTCTTCAAATCTGGTTTTCTTTCTAAGAATGTTTCAAATGCTTCCTTACTAGTGATTGGCCATCTTTTTTTTTTCATTTATAATCAAGCTCAGATTTGCAGGGAAGGTCACAATAAGTTGCATCATGAGTACTTTAAAATACTATATTCCATTCCCTTCTATGTTTTCTGGTGGGTCCAGAATAGTCTTGTGTTACTTGAATTTCTTTTCTTTCAAGGTATTTTTCCTGGTTGCTTCCAGAATTCTTTTTCTCCATGGAAGTGTTCATTTTAATCACTATGTATGTTTTATTTTGCAGCCTTGTTTGCTGGGTTTTTGGATTTTTTTTTGTTTTCCTGGAGGAGATCTATAAATTCTTTCTATTGGTACTTCATTTTCTGTATTCAGCAGTTATGGACAGTTTTCTTAAATTATTTCTTGCATTGTGGTGCTCAGGCTTTTTACTTGTCATCTTCTAGGAGACTTATAATCCTTAGACTTTTCTCTATGCATCTTGTCTTCAAAATCAATATGTTTTGTTTGAACAGAAAGCATGTTTTCTTTTAAGGTTATTAATTTTACACTTCTCTTCTTCTTTTGGTTTTGTTTTGTGATTTCTTGGTTTCTCAGAAAGTCACTGGCCTCCATCTGTTTCATTCTAATTTTGAGAGAACTATTTTCTTCAGTGAGCTTTTGCACCTCTTTTTCCACTTGGCTAACTCTGCTTTTGAAAGCATT
>CM053771.1:347936025-348005627 GCA_028658325.1 Potorous gilbertii | reverse complement strand
GCTGGTTCTCAGATGGGGGCAGGGCTGCCTCTCAGGCTCAGTTCCCTCAGGGGGTTTATGCAGAGATCTTTTGTAATGGAGCTGGGGTGGAGCTCCTGCCTGTTCTGCGGGCCTCTGGCCAAGCGGCCTCTGCCTCTGCCTCTGCCCGAGCGGCCTCTGCAGCGGCCGCCGCCTCCCGAGGGGGTCCGAGTCCCAGAGATCCCCCGCTCCCCTCTCAGCCCGTCTCTCTCACTGACCTGTGCGTCTGTGGGTGGAGGGACCTTCGCGGCCGCCTGGAGATTCAAGTCTCTGAAGCCTGCTTGGGTCTGCTGGCTCCTCTCAGTGCTGCATGGCCAAGCAGAGCTCCACGGCTGGGGCCGGGGGAGGGGAGCGCTCCGCAGGGCAGGATTCCGCTCCTGTGTCCGGGGTACCTTTGCGGTTGGTTTTTCAGGGCTCTCTGCAGCAGAAATCTCCTTCACTGTGTTGCTGCGTGGCTTCCACTGTTTCAGAATTTGTCAGGAGTTCTTTTTACAGGAAATCTATGGGCTGTGGATTCGGAGCTAGCAAATGTGAGTCTTTCTACTCCGCCATCTTGGCTCCGCCCACTTCTCTTCTAGATTGTCTTTCACTTCTGTGTATTTTAATTCCCCAATAAATTGTCTTCTCTTTTGTTTCTTTAGAGAGAATTATCATGAGAAATTGAAGTTTTTCTATTCTGCCCATTATTTTTGCTCTGCAGTTTATAAATTCTGCTTTCAAAATTCTAATTTTTCTTTTTTAAACTGCTCAGGACCCACATATTGTGGTTCCATGGTCTCCTCAAATTTCACAGGGTCCTGTCTCTTATTAGATGTTGGATCATTTTTCTTTGTTTTGCAGTATTCATTCATATATGTCTGAACTTGTTTCCTAGATCTAGAGATCATATCTCTTCCTGCTGTTAATTTTTCCCTGTTGATTTATCTATGTATGTTTAAGGTCTTTGGGTTTTCTTAGTTTTTTTTTTTAATTTCAATATTTCTCCCTCTTATTTCCCCTACTGTTCATTTTCTGACCTCCTTCCCCTCTGAAGGTTTTTCCAGGGTCTAAATCTCGAAATGTCTCAGCCTTTTCCCATGCAAGGCAATTCACCAACATAGGTCTCTGCCTCAAGTGTCTTTTAGGTGAATAAACCTAGTTCCAGGTCTTTCTTGAGCTCTTTCCTTTAGGCTTAGTGGCTCATCATACAATCCCCATGTATTTCCTAGGTATCCTGTTCCAGCATTCTACTCTGCTTTCTCTGTTTCTCAATTTTCTACCCTGGAACGGGCAATTCAGAGAGACTCTGGTCTACGCTGGTCCTAACAAAATTGATTTGGCAGTTTTTAGGTCTCTGAGACCTAGACACATGGTAAGAGATGAGGAGAGGGTTCTAATGAACTCAGAATGGGTGTCAGTTCACAAGTGGTCTGTTTTTTTAAATCTTCTTGTAGATTCCAAGCGTCTTAAATCATAGATACAGCTGAATTTGCATTATCTTTAGTGCATAATTTCTATTTTGAAGAGGTTTGAAAAGTTGTGGAGGTCAGAGAACATATCTAGTCCTCCATCATGTTGGTCATGTGACCTAGAAGTCCCCCTCTAAACCACTGTAATTGAAATTGTGCGTTTATGCCTATTGTTCTAGCAATCTTTAAATTTTAAATATTCATATTATTAACTGGTCCCAAATCAATGAAAAAAATATATTTTAAAAGTTGGGACTGATTATTAAGGGACCAAATATTTTAATTTAAAAACAATAATAGTCTAAATTAGCTTACATGAGATTCTCCCTAAAGGTTTTGGAAAAGGAAATTTGAGTTAATAATTTTTAAAGGCCTTCTTAGATTTTGAAAAATGTGAAAAAGCAAAATTTTCAGCAAGTAAAAGCTTAGCTAACGTGACTATTGACTCAATTAGAACAAAATTCCCTTTATTTTCCCGAGAGTTGCTGCTTTCAACTCAAAGGTCTTTTTTCCTTCTGGTTGTTGTTCCCTGGAGGTAATAAGAACATGTACACACTTTAAATGAGCATATTCTTTGGATGACAGAATCTACTAATTTAATGGACTGATTCCACAAGGGTCTAGCTACCAGCTAGCATAGAGACTCCAAATTACACATTCCTTAGCCATCACCAGGCAAACAAAAACTTTCTACATATTTTCTTTCAAGAATACCAGATACCCCAAATTCTTAGTACTTATAATCCTAACCTAGACCTCATTTCTAATCAAAACATCCTAGAACTTACTGAAAGTTGAGAATAGAATTATTAACTATATTGAGTTAAGAGAATTTTAAAAAGTGTAGAAAATGAATAATGAGACTTGCCTCCTCTGATACTATGCTCTTCTCCATAATTCTGTTTTTCATCTATAGTGACTTCTATAAGTACTTGGAAGAATTGCTCATTGAATTCACTAAGGGAAATTTGTTAACCCAAGATTAAGATTTTATTGTGAACATCTGTGTGTGAATATTTGGTACAAAGTATAAAATGACTGCACTGTCAAAATATTCTTTTGCAAAAGTTCACTTCTCTTGGGTGATGACTAATTGTCTTCTGGTGATTGGTAATAATGGTTATGTAAAATGATGACTCTATGAGACTTTTCTACCAGCAAATGAAATAACGTGTTTCATATTTTAGATGCTTGTATATTTAGTTATTCCCAAGAAATTAAGAGATCCATTTTACATTATTTATTTATATTATTACATGCATCACATGAATATGTCAAATACAACAAAATTCCTTGTTTTTTAAGCAAGTTGTTGCTATCTACATAAAATCATATATATTTTCCATAATTAAATATGCATAAATCATATGGATGGGAACAGTATAGTTCAGTGTTAAGAACTTTTCAGTTTGAAATAGGAGAATCTGGGTTCTAATCTTATCTCTGCCACTTAATACTGGTGTGACTTTCTAGTCATTGCACTTTTCTGAACCTTAATTTCTTCATCTGAAATATAAGAGAACTGGAAATCTGTCCTATCCAAGTCAATTCAACAAGTACTTATTAGCACCAACTGCATACACTATACTGGATAAGAAGACAGTCCTTAGCCTCAAGGAGGTTGCTCTCTACTGGGTGAAACAAGACCATAAGAGAAAAGCAAATATAAAACATACACAAAATAAAAAAAGTAATGGTTGAGGGGCACTAACAATATAATAAATGTGTTTGTGCAGAGTAGACTCTGGGATTGCTCAGACTAGCAGGTTAGATCCCTTGGGGGTGGCCACTACTTTTCTTTTCAGCATTCTAGGGATAACCCTGGAGGTGAGGCTTGTGGGTCCTAATACCACTCACAAGTGTCCATCTAATATGTTCCCACTGTCAGTTAATGAGTTAACATTTCCTCAATGTCAATCAATAAATTAATATCTATTAGTTTTTTAATTAATTTTATTTATTTTCAGTGTTCTACAATCACCATCATATAACTTGGATTATTATTTTTCCCTCCCTTTCCCCTAACTCCCCGCTCCCTCCCCAAGATGGCATATAATTTTTATAGGTTCTACACATACATTCCTATTAAATACATTTTCACTATAATCATGCTGTGTTCAAGAATTAAAATGAGTGGGAGAACTCATCTAACAAACCAAAATGCAATACACACACACACACACACATACACACACACACACACATACACACACACACACACACACATAATGATCTGCTATATTCTGTGATTGAATTCCATAGTTCTTTCTCTGGATGTCGAAGGCATTTTGCCTTAGAAGATCATTGGGAATTTTTTTTAAGTCCTTGAATTGCAATGAAGTTCCAAGTATACCAGAAAAAACTCTCGCACACTGTGATCATTGCTGTGCATAAAGTTCTCCTGGTTCTGCTCCTTTCGCTCAGCATCAGATCATATAAGTCTTTCCAGGACTCCCTGAAGTCTTCCTGTTCATCATTTCTTATGGCACAATAGTACTACATTATATTCATATACCATAATTTATTCAGCCATTCCCTAATTGATGGGCATCCCCTTGATTTCCAGATTTTGGCTACCACAAAGAGAGCTGCTATAAATATTTTTGTACATGTGGGACCCTTTCCCATTTTTATGATCTCTTGGGGATACAGTCCTAGAAGTGCTATTGCTGGGTCAAAAGGTAGGCACATTTTTTAGCCCTTTGGGCATAGTTCTAAATTGCTCTCACAGCTCCACCAACAATGAATTAGTGTTCCAACTCTCCCACATCCTCTCCAACATTTATCATCTTCCTGTTCTGTCTTGTTTGCCAATCTGATAGGTGTGATGTGGTACCTCAGAGTTGTTTTGATTTGCATCTCTCTAATCAAAAGTGATTTATAACATTTTTTCATATGACTATAGATATCTTTAATTTCTTCCTCTGAAAATTGCCTGTTCATATCCTTTGGCCATTTATCAGCTGGGGACATCTATTAGTTTTTACACAGGAATATTTACTGAGAAAATTTTTTAAAAAAAGGATCAAAGTACAAAACCATCTTCTCAGGTCAGAGGCATACTTTCCTTTCCATTCATGTCTTTTGTCGCTGAGGGAAGCTGACTCAAACTTAAAGCAATGGGTACAATATACCCCCCAAAAAAAGAACCCCAAAAATCTCTTCCTTACTTTCTTATCAAAAAAAGTCCCTTTATAATGTCAGTATGAAAGTAGGCTATATTTATTATATCATTGACCAGATCCCCCTTGCCTATCAGAGATGCACGTAAGGGGTGGTTCTTTACCAGTTTGCAAATTTGTGCTTTATATTTTAAAATTTAAAATAAATTTTATTATTTTTTTGTTTTTATTTCACTGACATTTTTATCCCCTTTATGACCCTTGAGGTTCATCCCTAATGATATATTTTTTTTAATTAGCAAAAAGAAAGAGGGGAAAGTACCACAAATCTAATCAACATGAAATCTCTAAAATTATCTGCATCCATGATCTTCCACTTCTCCAAAGAATCAGAGGGAGATGTCTCATTTCTCTTATTCAGGAAGAAATTTGATTGTTATATTTTTGTGGGAGTTAGTTTCGATTACCATTATGTTACTGTCCTATCAAATTACATTGTTGTAATCACCATGTCTGTTATTTCCTGATTTTGTTTAATTCATTTTGCATCAATTCACATGCCTTTCCATGATTCATGTTCTCATTTATGGAATAATATTCCATTACCTTGATTACCACAATCTACTTAGTTATTCTTCAAATGAGCATTTATATTGTTGCCAGATCTTTGCTGTAATGAAAATTGTTGCTGTAAAAATCTTAGTGCATATGAGTCCTTTACCTCCTAAATGTTTATGTATAACAGTAATATCTTGGTGAAAGGAAAGGATATTTTCAGGGAAGATGGTTTTCTGATATACCAACTCCACATAGATTAAAGGATAAAGAGTGAATGAATAAAGTATTTATTAAATGCTTACTGTGTGCAAAGTACTGTGTGAAGTGCTGGGAATGCAAATAAAAAAGGACAACAAGAGGACAGCGCCCAGACAACTGAGTAAAGTGAGCCGTTTTTTCTGAGCTCTTCAAACAGTCCCCTCTAAATGGCAAAAGTGGAAGTATAATCCTACAGAGACAAAAATGGACATTTGAAGAAATAGAGGACTTCCAAGTATTCCAAAAGAAAAAACAGAACTGAATAGACAATTTTACATTCAAAAATAAGACTCCGAGAAGCAGAAAATCAGTGAGAAATCATAAAGAACTTAATAAGTTTAAATATTTTACATTCTAAAATGTGAAGATGATATATATATAACTCAGAAGAAGATTATTACCGTTGGGCCACATTAATAAAAGCATAAGAGTCATTACTAATTGATAAATGGTCAAAAACTGTGAACAGGAAGTTTTTAGAAGAAAAAGATCAAAGCCGTCCATAGTCATGGAAAAATGCTCTAAATCAATAATAATTAGAGAAACACAAATTAAGACAACTCTGAAGTACCACTTCACACCTATCAGATTACCTCAACATGACAAAAAAGAAAAATTACAAATGGTGGAAATGATAGGGGGAGGAAAAAGAACAGGTTCACTAAGGTACTATTGGAGGTATGAGCTGGTCCAACCATTCTGCAGAATAATTTGGAACCATGTCCAAAGGGCTATGAAACTGAACATACCCTTTGACCCTGCAATACTGCTACTAGATCCGCACACTCAAAGAAAAGGGAAAAGGATCTATACATACAAAAATATTTATAGCAGTTTTTTGTGGTGACAAAGGCTTGGAAACTTAAGGGATAGAAATTAATTATAGAAATAGCTGAATAAATAATATTACATGATTGTGATTGATTGAATACTACAATTATTGCTTGTGTATCACAATTTTCCCCATTGTGGTTTCAATGTATCACAGATTGGCATAAAAAACTAACTGGGAATTTGGGGGGAGTTTTTCAGAAGTCACAGATGATACATTAAGGCCAGTAAATGTCAACAGAGTCTATGACCTAGTAACCTAAATTTTACAATAAGGTCCTGTACAACATCCCATAAAAAAAAATTCAGACTTCTTCTCTGGTACAAAGGGAGGGACGAAAAATTTTACTTAGATTTTTTCCAGATCATAGGGGTGCTGCTCCCTCATGACATAGAAGAGATAAGTGTATTGCCTTATAAGAAATAATGAGGGGTGACACTGTTAGAACAACCTGGAAACACTTACATGAATTAATAAAGGGTGAAGTGAGCAAAAGTAGGAGAATATTGTACAGAATAACAGTTACAATGTTACAATAATGACCAAGTATGAGACTTAGCAACTCTGATTGATGCAATGACAATTTCAAGATTCCAGAGAGAGAACTAATGAGCTCTCAGTGCAGATTAAAGCATATTTTTTTCACTATCTTTATTTCTTGGTTTTTTTTGCAACATGGCTACAACGGAAATGTTTTGCATCTGTATAATGAGTATTATATTTCTTATCTTCTTAATGATTAGGGAGGAGTAGAGGGAGAGAGAGAATTTGGAACAGAAAATAAACCCTTTTTTAAAAGAAAATTAAGGTAACTTCTGCTTTCAAGAAGCTCATAGTCTAATGGGTGAGATACATATGGGAGGTTTTAGCTGCAAGTCATATTAAAAGGTCATATGGTCCTTAGTGTGTGGAAGCAAAGCAGATGGTAATGCTGTTCCTTTAATGTTATCTCTACTGATAAATTCATATCAGTTTCTGATCTTGCACTATTTAACACTGTCAGAGACTTTGATGACAGGAACTCTTTTCCTGGTCTTCAATAATACCTTCAGGAGTAGTGGCCAAGTTGCATTTCCTTTGGAGTCTTCCAGGTTAGTGCCTTCAGGCACTAGGCTGGGAGCAGTGCTCTCTCAAGTTTCTTGGATTCAGGATCCTGTGCTTTCTTCATCAGCAACTGGGGTGGGTAGGTGGGGGGATGATGATTCAGCTGGTGGTGGCAGCTTGATTTCCTTAGCACACGCTCCTATGTCTTCTTCAGGGTACCTTGCAGGTTCAGTTAAGTCACGCAACCTGTCATATGAGTAGAAAATATAACCCTTCCCCTATGGGAGCAGAATTCAGTTGGGATTCCTCATTCTTTTTATATTGACACCCTCTGCTTTACATCTCCAGTTTCACATTCTTCCTTCTGACATATTTCTCCTTGTCATGCAGTCCCTCTTCTTGCTAGGAGACCATAAGGTTTATCATCCTTTTACTGATTCCCTCCTCAGGTACTTGCAGAAGCCCAACATAAATATTCCCCCAGAAGTGTGTAGAATGCAGCACTAATATATAGTCCAAAGTCAAAAAGAAGGCTGGAAGAGAGAGCAAACAAATAAAAAGAATCCTACCACAAAGAGGTAATACAGAGATAAAGAAGTTTAAGACATAAATTCAGAGAGGAGAATGATTCAAAAATATCTACAAGGAAAGCCTTAAAGAAAAAAATTTAGCTTACGTACAAGTCCAAAAAGAATTCCTGGAAGAGATAAAATGAGAGGTTAAAAAAGAGAGCTAAAAATTAATTTAAAAACCAAATGATACACCCCACACCAAGATAAAGTCAAAGTGGGTACATGATTTAGATATAAAGGCTGATACTGTAAGCAAACTAGGAGAACAAGGAATAGTTTAATAGATTTATGACCAAACAAGATATAAAGAACATTATGAAATGCAAAATAGATGAGTCTGATTACATTAAATTGAAAAAAGTACACAAACAAAGTCAATGCAACCATAATTAGAAAAGAAGCAGAAAGCTGGGAAACAATTTTTACAGCCAGTGTTTCTGATAAAGGTCTCATTTCTAAAATATATAGAGAACTGACAAGAATAAAAGTCATTCTCCTATTGATAAATGGTCAAAGATATGAACAGGCAGTTTTCAGATGAAGAAATTAAAGCTATCTATAGTCATGTGAAAAAATGCTCTAAATAACTATTTATTAGAGAAATGCAAATCAAAACAGCTCTAGGTACCACATCACATTTATCAGATTTGTTAAAATGATAAAACAGGAAAATGATAAATGTTGGAGAAGATGTGGAAAAAATGGAACACTAATGCATTGTGGATGGAATTGTAAACTGACCCAACTATTCTGAAGAGCAATTTGGAACTATGTCCAAAGAGCTATCAAATTGTTTATACCCTTTGATCCAGCAATACAACTTCTAGGGCTGTATCCCAAAGAGATCATACAACTAGGAAAGGGACCCACTTGTACTTTTGTGGTGGCTAAGAATTGGAGATTGAAGGGATGCCAATAATTTGGGGAACAGCTAAGCAAATGTAGTATATGAATGCAATGGAATGCTATTTTGCCATAAAAAATGAACAAGCATACCTTAGAAAAACCTGAAAAGACTTACATGAACTGATTCTGAGTGAAGTGAACAGAATCAGGAGAGCAGTAACAGTCTTATTGGGCAATGACTACCTTTCATAGATTTGGCTCTTCTCAGTAATGCAAGGATCTATGACAAATCCAAAAGATTCATCATGGAAAATGTCCACATCTAAAGAAAGAACCATGGGGTCTAAATGCAGACTGAAGCATACTATTTGCTCTCTTTTTTGTTGTTTTGTTTTGTTTCTTATTTTTTCATGGTTGTTCCCATTTGTCCTAATTGTACTTTACAACATGACTAATGTGAAAATATATTTAATATGAATATATAAATAGAGCCTATATCAAATTGCATGCCATCATGGGGAGGGGGGAAAGGGGAAAATGGAGAAAATTTAAAACTCAAAAGTTTATGGAAGTAACTACTGAAAAGTAAAAATTTGTTATTTAATTAAATGAAAAATAAAGTCACAGAGATAGTCAATTACAGAACTGAAAAAAACCCAATGATATAAGTTGAGAGGGAAAATTCAAAGAGAAATAAATGTTATGGAAGAAAAAGATAAAAGAATGAATAGTTAGGACTAAAAAGTCCAAAGTTTGAGAGGTAAGGTATAAAGCCCTACCCAAGAAACAAGTACCCTGAAAATTAGAATGGACCAAATGACTCCATGAGACAAAGTAAAAAGATTTTGAAAAATCTTTCAAAATAGAAAAAAAAAATGTGAGGGATGGCATGGTAAAAATAAATGACCTGGAAAACAGATCAAATAGAGATAATTTACAGATTATCAGAACTAAAAGCCATGACCAAAATGAAACTGTAGACACCATATTTTAAGAAATCACAAAACTACCCAGAACTCATAGAATTAGCACAGTAGAAATTGAAAGAATCTACCAGTTGCCTCTTGAAAAAACCTTAATGTGAAACTCCTAAGAATAGAATAGAAAAAATTCAGAGTCCCCAAGTCAAAGAAAAATACTGCAAACATCAGAAAGAAAGAGTTCAAAGATCAAAAGTCACAATAAGGATCACACATAATTTAATAGCCACCAGTATAAAAGATCAAAAAGTTTAGAATATCGTATTCCAGAAAGCAAAAGATTTAGCTTCACAGCCAAGAATAATTTATCCAGAAGAAATGGATTCTCCAAAAGAGGGGGGAGAAGGGGATGGACTTTTAATTAAATGGAGGATTTTCAAACATTCCTGATGAAATGACCAGAACTAAGTAAAAAATATTCAAACACAGGAATCAAGAGAATCATAAAAAGATAAACATTAGTGATCAACAATAAGGGGCTAAATAAAATTAAATTGTTCACATTCTTACATATGTAATAATATGATATAACATGAGAAAATAATGTATCTCCTTCAAAATTTATTATTATCAGACATCATAGAAGGAATCAGATTAAACAGAGGGCCTGGGAAGAATTCGATCATATTCTGATAATTTTAAAAGAAAACAAGAAAGGCAAGAGAAGAGGGACACTTTGTTGGAGTGAAGGAAGAGAAAGAATGGAGAAAATTCAAGCACATAAATTGCATATGCAAGCAGTAATCTGTAGAAAAAGAAAGGAGTGATGACTAATTAAGCAACATTTGGTAATTCTCACCTTAATTGGACAAAAGACAGAAGAATAAATCTACAAGCACAAACATTTAGGTACAGAAATTTCACTCAACAAAACAACAGGAGGGGAAATTATAAAGAGGGTGGATTAAAGTAAAGAGTAATGAAAACAAAACAAACTCTTAAAAAGAAGGTAGAAAACAAAAAAAGGAAAAGTATAAGAAAAGAGAAATATACAATCAACAATCATATCTATGAATGTGAATAGGATGAACTTACTCATAAAATGGAAAAGGATAGAAAAATAGATTACAAATATGTTGCTTCCAAGAAATACACTTAACATGGAAAGATAAACACAAAATTAAAATAAGACACTAAAGTCAGATTTATTGTGTTTCAGGTGAAGTAAAAAAAGAAAGAGTAACAATAT
This sequence comes from Potorous gilbertii, assembly GCA_028658325.1. Taxonomy (NCBI): domain Eukaryota; kingdom Metazoa; phylum Chordata; class Mammalia; order Diprotodontia; family Potoroidae; genus Potorous; species Potorous gilbertii. The sequence continues at coordinate 347,994,760 of CM053771.1, read as the reverse complement.
GATCACAAGCAAAGGAATAGCAAAAAGAATTCTAATTTGAAAATATAAACAAGGAAATTATATTTTGCCGAAAAGTAACAAAGACAATGAATTAATAACAACATTAAACATACATTCACCAAAGGGCATACCATGTACATTCTTAAAGGAAAACTTAAATGAGTTATAGAGAAAAAAAGTATAATTAAAATAATGTTGTTCATTCATTCACTTATGTCTCATTCTTTATGACCCCATGGACACATTAGGCCCTTCTATCCTCCACTATCTCTCAAAGTCTGTCCAAGTTCATGTTCATTGTTTCCATAACATTATCTATCCATCTCAACCTCTGCCACCTTCTGCCATCAGTCTTGCCCAACCTTTAGAGTATTTTCCAATGACTCCCATGTTCTCATTATGTAGCCAAAGTATTTAAACTTCAGCTTCAATATTTGACCTTGCAGTGAATTGTCTCAATTAATTTCCTTAAATATTGACTGATTTGATCTTCTTGCCATCCAAGGGACTCTCAAAAATTTTCTCCAGCAACACAAATCAAAAGTATTGATTCTGCAGTGCTCAGTCCAACTCTCACAGTCATACATGGCTAGTGGAAAAAAACATAGCTTTAACTATATGGACCTTGGTTGGCAACGTGATGTCTCTACTTGTTAGTATGATGTCTAGATGTGCCATAATTTTCCTTCCAAAGAACAAGTGTACTTTAATTTCATGGGCGCAGTCACAGTCTGATATAATCTTTGAACTCCAGAATGTAAAACCTGACACTGCTTCCATTTTTTCTTCCTCTATTTACCAGGAAGTGATGGGGGCAGTTGTCAAGATCTTAATTTTTTTATGTTATACTTGAAGACAGTTTTTTACACTCTCCTCTTTCACCCTCATCAAGAGGCTTCTTAATTCCTCTTCATTTTCTTCCATCAAAGTGTTATCAGCTGCAAATCACAGACTGTTCATATTTCTCCTAACAACCATAATTCTGGCTTTCGATTCATCTAGCCTGGCATTTTATATGAAACTCTGCATATAAGTTAAATTTAAAAAATGATAATACACAGCCTTATTATATTCCTTTCCAGTCTTAAGCCAATCAGTTGTTCCCTGTTCAGTTCTACAATCTGTTGAATGTAAGAAACATAATTGAAAACAAAGACATACACAGAGTGGCTGGAACATAATTTAGGCAAATTTCCCCAAAGCAGGAATTGCAATTATGCTATCAAATAAAGTGAAAACAAAAATTCACGATGTAAAATGATATAAAAAAAGGAAACTACATTATATTGAAAGGGACCATAGGCAACAAGGTAAATACATCTTTTACAAATCATAATGCAATAGTAATACTAACCATTTCAGGGACCACATAGACCCAAATGGAAATTTAACAATACAATTCTAAATAACTAGTGGATTAAGGAACAAATCATACAAAGAATTTAAAATTATGTGAACTAGAATTACAATGGTGAAAAGACATACCAACATTTCTGGGTTTCAGTGAAAGCAGTCCCTTGGTGAGAAATTATATCCCTACAAACATACATTAAAACACAGAAAAGAACACTATTGAACTGAATGTGCACTTTAAAAAGCTAAGCATCCAACAAATAACCAAACCTAAAGTAAGCCAAAAAAATAGATGTTGACAATTAGAAGGGGAATAAATTAGAAACAGAGAAATTGTTTTAGCTTTTAGAAACATTATTATATAGTAACTATGTTGTATTTGGAAATCAGCTTGCAGATCTTACTCTTGCAAATCTACTAGGATCTTTTCAATAAATACATTTGTTCTTATGTTGAAGACTAAGTTTTTCAGAAAGAAAAACCAAATCAAACACATTAGGTAATAATCCCAAATGTATGCCTGCCCAACCAACCCCTCCCTTTGGCAAACGAAATCCAATGTATGTTTCATATTTCAGTCTATTTCTCTTTTAAATCCTAGAATACTTTCAGGATTGATTGTCATTCTTTTCTTTAGCTACCTTGTCAAATGTAGCACAAATAGAAAAAAAATAACTATCTAATTGATGAAGACCAGAACAGAAAACAGAAGAAAATGTTTACTTGAGAAGAAATTTTATGATTTGGGTCAATTATACACTTGGGACAGGCGAATCCAGATGAAATCTGGGTTTTTTTTAAATAAGCCAAAGTTATTTTGCGAATGTTTTGGGTTTTATTAAAAGTTTTCTACATAAATGTTAAACTGATATGAATTGTGAGTTGTAATCCATGTGTTTTAAAAATAATTTTCATGTAACTCATCAAAAAAGTTGTTCAAAAAGTCTATGAACTCATTTTGAAATGCTTAAGTTTTTATACTGGGAATTTTCTTTTATACTGGGAATTCTGTTGAAACTAAAGGTCTTTAAATCTCAAACTTCCTATTTAATTTAAATTTTGATTTAATGAAATGTAAAAAAGTTAATATTGTGTATATATTAATATAAAATAGGTTTATAGAATTTGCGCATATAGTGCAACAATTCACCTAAATATTGCAGCAATTCATATACTTAAATATTGCAAGACAAATGAAAGATCCCCTTGATCAAGACAAGTTTGGAGGTATAATTTTTAAATCATTTGTTCCATCACATCTGTATCAGCAAGCAATAACCTGCTGGCGCAAGTTCTTACATCTGCTTTTCTAAAGGGAAAGCAAGTTTTGAGGGGTCAACAATCTTCTCTAATTACATTCACCAAGAGAGAAAATACAAGCAGAGAAATAAAGACCAACGAACAAGGTTTCTAACTGCCTGACCATAAGCAACACATGCATCAGAGATCAACAGATACAACTGTCTAACTTACATACAAACATAGTTACCAGAGAGAGAAGCACTAGCATCTGGGTTTTCAAAGTCGGGGACACGGCTATGCAGAGTCTCATCTGGCACACAAACTTTCTTCCAAAGAAGCCCTAAACCAAAACCTCACCTCAGAGTACATACATACATATATATACACATATATATGTATATACATACACACATGTATCAGTAAGCACCTAAACATATATGGGGGCCTGCTATCAGATGTTCTTTGATCTACATTCATAAAAGGAAAGGAAACTTTTGAAGGGTTAGCAATCACTTGAATCAAGTCCACGTATCATTCACCTACTTCAGAGGAGTCAGCACTCTGAACCTCAAAGTAAATACAGAGAAATCAAAAACCAACAGACATGGCTTCCTATGCCTGCCCATAATTCAACAGACAGGTACATCTGTCTGACCATAATTACCAGAGAGGGAAGCACTGACATTTGGGTTTTCAAAGTCAAGGGCCCCTTAAAACGACTTTCCAGAGTCCTCATTTGGCACTCAAACCTTCTTACAAAAACTAAGTCCCAAAGTAAAACCTCAACTTAGAGTATTTATACCATTTTTAGAGCTAGAGGGCATCACAACCCTTGAGAACCAGTTACCTCATTAACAAATGGCTTAGGCCTTCCCACAAATCTTCACTAATCAAACTCTCCTTAATGGCAGGCCCATTAATGGGTGAGGAAGATCTTTAATCACATTAAAATAATTAACAGTACAAATATATATACTGTTGCTCATTAAAGAAACTAGTTTCTGTACTTTACTCCTTGTAAAGACTCTTGATTGATAAAGGCAAGATTCAATCAGAGGCACTTGATTATACTAAAACAAAAAAAGCAAAAGATCCTATTTTGCTTGCTATCACAACACACACATATACACTCTTCAGAGCAGGAGGGCATGACCCTCCCTGATTCAGTACCTCATTAGCAATTAACAAAAGGTATGGGCCTTCCTGCAAAACAAGCCTCCCCTGATCAAGCTTCCCTTAATGGGCTTCACCTGAGACCTATTAATGGGAGGGGAAGATCTTTCGTTAACATAAATCTCATTAATATTACAACATTTTATTTAGAAAAATTACTTTTTCAAGCAATAAATAATAATATTTTAAGGGAGAAAAGATATCCTTCCTACATGTAGAATATCATATTTTTCTCTATCTCTAGCTTAGCTGAATCTAGGGAATAAATTAACTACTCAATTTAATATAAACCTAAATCTTGAACATTTATACACAAGTTTTCTTTATAGAGCATGGGCCTAGTACATGTCTGTATTCCAACAGCCAACATAGCTAAGTATGTGGAATCTCAACATCAGGTTGACCACAAAGCAATGAATGTTTTTGGCAAGAGCAAGTCTTGAGGACTTGTGATCTGCATTAGCGGAGGGAGGGGCATCCAGAAGGGTCCACTCTTATGGTAACTCAAATTAAGAATTCATCCAGAAGCAGCAAGATGTTTTTGTCTAGCTTGGGCAAAAGTAAATTCACTTCCTTTTTCTGCATCTTCATCTTCCTCTCATAGTAACCTTTTCTTGTCTGCATCTGGGATTGAATTGTATTTTTTGCATGACATTTTCAAATAACTGAAGACCCTGTCTTACTCATTAAACTATAAGAAAGGACTGAATTAGCAGTGGCTATTCCTGAATAAGAGACTTAGAAAGACTTGAAAAATCCTGGCTAATTGATCTTTGTGTAATTTGATTCTGAAGAAGAGATACAAAAATGTACCCTCTTGTCCTTTCTTTTTGTAGATAAACCTCAGTGAGTGTGGAACACCGCCTATATTGCTAGACTTGGTCAGTGTGCTTATTTGTTTTGTTGAATTTTTTAAAAAAAAGTCTTTGTCTTAAGGAATGAGGGAGGGAAAGGGAGAATATGAATTAATCTTTCATGTTTATTAATATTTCATATATTGGTTTATAGCTTATAGTCCTTTTGAGAGCACTTTTTCATATTCTTTGCCCACTTGTCCATCATAAAATTCCTTTCTCTGGTATAGATTCTGGTTCATGAGACATCATGGTATGGTGGATAAATAACTGACTTCAGAGTTAGAAAGACCTAGGTTCAAGCATTGCCTCTGGTATATCCTCGTTGTATGACCATTAGAAAGTTATCTAACCTCTCAATTGCCAAGCAATTCTCTAAGACTTTAAAGGAGGGCAATCTGCATTAGCACTTCAGTGCTAAGTAGTAAGGAAATTGCTTCCTGGGCACTCTCTACACTATTGAAATAATTATATATACATTCTTATATTTCATTACATCAGTAATTTTGTATATGTGCATATACAAATATATGTGTCTAAATATGTCTGTATACACACATTATATATGTTGTATGTAATATGTACTACACACACTTATATTGTTATAAACATTATATATTATATGAATATGTTAATATATTTTATATAACATGTTTATATATGTGTGTATATGTATTAATACATATATATATATATGTTTATATTTGCTTGGGTAGAATGGACACTAATATATCTCACTACCTGAAGTCCCTTCGGTATGTTATTTTCCTTTTTTCACCAAACTTACCAAAATGATTGGTGTTCCTTTTATTATTAATAATTTAGATTTTTTTTCCTATGGCTATTGATAATGTGCCACTCTTCTTAATCCCTTCTATTTCTGTTAAATCCCTACCATTTTTGTCTTTTATCATTCTCAGTTTTTCATGAAATATTCCCTTGATATCTCTAATTTTCTTGAAGAGATCTTTCTTTCCTATTCTATTGTTTTCTTCTTTCTTTGCATTGCTCATTTAAGAAAACCTTCTTATCTCTCCTTGCTATTGTCTGGAATTTTGCATTCAATTGTGTATATCTTTTCCTTTCTCTTTTCCCTTTTGCTTCCATTCTTTCTTCAGTCACTTGTAAAGCCTCATCAGAGAACCATTGTTTCCTTACTCTTCTTTTTCTTTGACATGCTTTTTATTGCTGCCTCTGTACAATATCGTGAACCTCTGTCTGTAGTTCTTTATGCACTCTATCTACTGGATCTAATCCCTTAGATCTATTTGTCACCTTGACTTCATATTCATAAGGGATGTTATTTAGGTCATAGCTATGTGATCCGGCAGTTTTCCCTACCTTTTTCAATTTAAGTCTGAATTTTGTAATAAAAAACTCATGATCTGATCCATAGTCAGCTCCAGATCTTATCTTAACTGACTATGTAGAGCTTCTTCGCCTTTGGTCGCAAAGTATATTATCAATCTGATTTTGATGTGTAGAGTTATCTTTTGGGTTGTTGAAAAAAAGCATTTACTATGATCAGTGAGTTATCTTAACAAAACTCTATTAGTCTCTGCCCTGCTTCATTTTGCATTCTAAGACCAAACTTGCCTGTTATGCTAATTTCATTTGATTTCCTACTTTAGCATTCCAATCACCTATGATGAATGTAACATCTTTGTGTGTGTGTGTGTGTGTGTGTGTGTGTGTTACTTTGACATTATTTTTAGGGTTGGTTGGTAATAATAAATATGAAAATAAAAGAGAATCAATAAAACATTTTAAAAGTGGCACAGAGGAAAGGGAAGAGAGGTACAGAAGGGCTCAAAAATAGATGAATTTATTACTACCTGATTAAAACCTTGAAAAGCAGTATATGAGTTCACAATTTCTTGTATAGTCTTCTTCCTTGCTCTTTGTGTCTTGAGACGTTTGTTTGTTGATAATTATTGAGTTCATGATAGAAAGGACCTATTCTTTCAAAGAAGAGGAGCAATATAAAAGAATGTTGCTTAAAATAAAAGATTTGAAGGAAGGACAGGGAAGACTTTGAACCACATGTAACTTGGAGGAAGGGAAAGAAAGGGGCTTAAGAAGGTGAAAATTATTTATAGCAACTCTCTTTGTGGTAGCCAAGAACTGGAAATTGCAGGAATGTCAATCAATTGGCAAATAACTACACAAGTTGCATTATATGATCATGATGGAATACTACTGTGCCATAAGAAATGATGAGCTCAATGATCCTAGAGAAACATAGATAGATTTGCATGAAATAATGAAGAGGGAAATGAGTAGAGCTAAGAGAATTCTGTATATAGTAATAGCAGTATTGTTTTAAAAATTACTTTGAGTGAATAAGTTATTTTGACAATTATAAATACCCAAATTAACTATAAAGGACCTATGAAAGAAGACACTCTCTGTATACAGAGAGAGAACTGATAAATCAAAATATACACATATTTATCTGTAATAGTAGCTTAATTCTTTTCAGACTGACCATAAGTCCAAAACAGTTTTCTTTGAGTCTTTTCTTGTAGTTGTTTTTGTATCATTATCTTCTTCTAAATTTATATCTTGGTCTTCCATGATAGTTGCCTATTGTGGTCAAGTTCTTTCCTTGCTCATTTTCCCAAACTATTTTTTGACTTTAAACTTTATGTTAAGTTGGGCTCTGCCCCCTTGAGGGCATGGAGGCAGTGGGCCAAGCTTCACACTTTTTTGTGCAGATGTTTTCAGAGTAAGTTCTGGGGGTCTGCAAGTTTTGGTTGCTTCCAAGGTGGTGTGAAGCAGGAAGAGGTGTGGTCATTGCTCTCCTGGTTTGTGCTCTGGTCTTTAGCCAAGAAAAGCTCCTGTTCCTTTTCAGCCTCAAGTACTACTACTCCTCTTGGTCTGGAAACTGTGACCAGCACCCCAGAACTACTTGTGGATAACATAGTTACCAATAAGTTCCAGCTGCACTCAGTACCACAAAAGAGTCGTCTGCAATCTCTTTCTGACCAATTATCTAACCCCTTTACCATCTCTGCACTGAGAGCAGCCAAAGGTGCTGCTGCTACTAAAGTCAATGAACTTTAACAAAATATTTTTGATACCTGTAATCAAGCGAAATTCGTTTCCCTTATAATCATGTTTTATTTTATGCATGTAGAAGCATTTTTCGGAAAGGTGGTCCATAGACTTCACTGGATTATCAATGGGGCCCATGAAACAAAAATAGTTAAAAACTCTTTCTAGGAAAAGTTGAATCTGCTTTACCAATCCTTGAACAGTAAGCATTCGTTAAGAGCCTATGCATAGATTTCAGGTCGTTATAGGGGCAGAGGACTAGGCATTTTCTCCATTCCTGATAAAATCTCAAACTTCCTCTGTGCAGACTAACATACCAAGAAGCCTGATGAATTAATACCAGAAAATGCTAATTCTAGTAATGAAATTACTTATTCGGTATCCCTTCCTCAATAGCCTCAGTTGTCAGAGAGGGCTTCAAAACCAAGCCCTCAGTTTTGTGCTCAGGTATCAGCTCAGGAATTTCCTTGCTTCACTTGCACACCTTGCCCCCATCCTCACCAAATTATTGCAACAAACAGCAAAACTCAGCGCCACCCACATTCCTCCCCCGCAACCCCCATCCCATTTATTGAGAAGGCAGAGGATAAGAAAGGAGAAGAATATTCTACCAAGGAAGGGAGCGTGCTGCACTACAGCTTAGCCAAAACCGAACAGAGGGAAGTGGGGCAGGAAGTCTATGTGGGGAGTGGGGGTGGGATGGGAGGGTGTGGATATGTGTATGTGGTGGGAACTGCCTCAGGCCATCAGACCCAAAGGTGGGGCCAGTTCAGTCTATGGAGAAGTCATTTGGGGCTGGGAATGAGGCCAGTGAAAAGTGAATACTCCAGCATTGGAGGAGGTTGAAAGGAATTTGAGGATTTCTTGGTCACTTGAGCAAAAAGATGGAAAACAACATATTTTCTCTGACCTCTCAAACCTCTCCAAAAAGAGAAATTATACACTGAAGATAAAGCAATTCCAATGGTATGCATGTCCTAGAATACTCGGAACCTAAAAGAAGGTTAAAAACCCAAACCATCAAGCGGACATTCACTGACCCTGACCTTGAGTTCATTCAGCATTTCTTCTTCACTTGCTACATGTAGTGATGTACTAGCAGACCTAAGGACCCAACACAAGCTTAAACAAAAACCCATCCCTATGCTCATTACCCTCTCCCTCTTTCCAGGGCCTTTGGAAAGCCTGGCTCCAGGTTGAGTCATGACAGCCAATGCACCATAGTCTTTCAAGAGCAAAAGTCTATCAGGGGCCTTAATTCTGTAGTATTGACTCTGTGAAGCTCTGAACTGTCAGTGTAGGGCCAGAGAACAGAAAAAAAAGAAGTGGGACAGATTATCTGAACAGGAAACCATGGGGGGAGAAGGGTCCTGAAAAGCATTCTACTAAACCTACAGGAAAGAGCTCAGCATCCAGCTGGGGCCAGTTTTATCCCCCTTTTGAGGGTCAGAGACCTAGACTGGAGACCTATGAATTGACAAGGGTGGGAGGAGGCTGGCGTGATTTGAGACCCAGCCTATGGGCCACCATAAAGAGGAAATTGTCTAAAAGTAAAAAGTAATAGAAAATCAGAAAGGGAGGGGAAGACTGAAATTATCTGTAAGAAAATTCAAAGACCCTGAACATATGCAGATAAATCAATAGGGAAAATATTAACAACAGAAAGAAATAAGGGCTCCAGATCTAGTAAACAAGTTCAGACATTAATAAATACAGAAAAGCAAAAAAAAAATGATTAAAATACTAGATAAACAAAGGATCTTGTGGAAGGTAAGGAGAATGTGGAACTAGAACACACTGTTTCTGAGTAGTTACAAAGTGAAATGAGAGTTGAAATGATGGGCTCCACAGCTAAAATAAAGGGCAAAATAAAGAAAAAAAACTGGAAAAATGGAGACTGTGGCAAGTTTCCTCAAAAAAATTAAAAAGACAACAATAGACTAAGAATGCAAATATACGTAAGTGAAGGATCATCTAGAAGAAAAAAGCAATAAACAGTAACATTAAAAGAAAATATGCTCACTGTGCAAGAAAAACATGCTGGTCTTGAACACAGGATGCGTAGAAATAATCTAAGGATCCTAGGTCTCCCAGAAGAACATAACAGGACCCCTCCCCCCCCAAAAAAAACTCTTGACATCATAATGACGGAAATAATAGAAAATGACTGCCCAGAACTTCTGAACACAGAAAATGAGAAGTATGCACAACCATGAACTTCAATCTCCTTCTCAGTAAAAACCACACTGATTGAATTTATAAACAAATTCCATCAAACAACTAAAGAATACTCAACTCCAAAAATAAACTTAAGTAATTGGAGAGGGAATACTGCCAAATTCCATCTATGATATGATATGGTCTTGATACCTAAACCAAAGAGAAAGAGAACTATAGAAAAATTTCCCTAATGAATATTGATGTAAAAATGTTAAATAAAATAAAATAGTAGTCAGAAGACTGCATAAATATATCACAAAGATCATACATGATGACTAGGCTGGATTTATACAAAGAATACAGGACTGGTTCAATATTAAGAAACTACAAACATAATTTACCATATTAATAATAATATGATTTTAAAATCATATAATTATATCAATTAATATGACAAGATATGACACCTTTCCCTATTAAAAACACTAGGAAGCATAGAAATGCAGCTTTCATAATATAAGGAGCAAAACATGAGTCAAGACAGCATTTTTTGTCATGGGGATAAGCTAGAGGCCTTTCCAATAAGATCAGAGGTAACCTAAGAATGTTCATGGTGACCATCATTATTCAACAGTGCTAAATTTGCCAGCTATAACAAGACAAGTGCCAGAAATTTAGGAAATAAGCATAGGCAAAAAGGTAACAAAATTATTACAATTGTAGATAATAAGAGAAACAATGAAGAACTTCAGCAAAATTGCAGGATAGAAAAATGCTCATAAAGCATGAGCACCTCTGTATGTTACTAAGAAAATCCAGCAGGAAGAGAAAGAGAGATCCCTTTTAAAATAACTAGAGAAAGTATAAAATATTTTGACATCTACCTGATAAGACAAACACAACTATAAAATTCTCCATACAAATAAAAATAGATCCAAATAATTGAAGAAATATTCACTGCTTGTGGGTAAGCAAAGGAAATAGAATAAAATCACAATACTTCAAAAATTAGTTTATTTTTTCAGTACCATTCAATCAAATTACCAAGAAATTACCTTGTGAATCTAGAAAAAAATAACAAAATTTGTCCGGAGGAACAAAAGGTCAAGAATATAAAGGAATTTAATGGGAAAAAAAGTGAAAAGGAAAAGGGCTTTGTAATACCAGATATCAAATGGCATAACAAAGCAGTAGTGACCAAAACAAAACAATTTAATACCACTTAAGAAATAACTTGTTCATTGGAATAGATTATGTGTGCAATATTCAAATGCAAGTGAGCAGAGAACCCTATTAGGAAACCTAAAGATTTCAGATAAGAAAAAATGCACTATTTAACAAAAACTGTTGGAAAAACTGTAAATAAGTCTGGGAGAAACTGGATATCACCTAGGTATAGGCCAGTATCTCATACTTTATACCAAGATAAGCTCCAAATGGGCACATGACTTAAACATAAAGGGGGACATTATGGACAAATTAGAGAAGCAAATAAGAAAATACCTGTCAGAACTAGGGAAAAGGGAAGAATTCATGATTAAATAAGAGATTGAAAGGATCAGAGAAAATAAAATGGACAATTGTGATTTCATAATTTTTTTTAAATTTTGAAACAACAATGCAGCTAATATTAGAAGAGAAGCAGGTGGGTAGGGAAGAATGTTTGCAGAAAGTTTCTTTGATAAAGGTCTCATTTCTAAGATAAGATGAAAAGTGGGCATAAAATAGGTGAACAATGAACACTGTAAAATCCCCCAAAACAGAAGGAATGAAAAGAATGACCAGAATTTACTAGGCACAGTTATATGCTAACAAAACTGAAAATAAAAAAAAAATAAACAGAAATGTTTTCAAAGTAAAAAACATCCAAACTAATGGAAAAACAAATAGAGATAAGCTAGCCTCAGAAACTTTCAAACTGTTTATGTGGGTAGGTGGAAGGGTGGGAACTTCTTGGCCCTGATGATTTCACAAATGAATACTATAAAACTGTTAAAGAATAATTTAAACCAAATGACTTAAACCAAGATTGCAAAAATCATTCTCAAAGACTTAGGAAGAAAAGGATTCTATTGTATTCCTCATATGAGACAAATATAGTTTAATAATTAAACTGGGAAAAACAAAGAACTATATTATTAATATTAATATAACAATATTATTAATGAATACCAATGCAAAAAATTTTAATAAAATGCCTTCAAATAGACTTTAGCAATTCATCCAAGAAATCATTCATTATTAGCAAAATGGATTTATACCAAAGAGGTCAGAGTGGTTCAACATTAAGAAAACAATCAACATAATTAGCTATATTAAAATAAAACCATCCCAAGCCACATGATTATCTCAATATTTGCAGAAATAGCCTTCGACAAGGTATAACACTATTTTATTCTAGCCCATTCCCTGTCCCACAAAGTATATAAAGGGCTTTTTCTTGTTATTATACAGTTTCTAAACATACAGCAAGCATCATATGCTTCATATTCTAGTTTTTTTTTTTAGAGATGCATGGCCAATTCATCGATCCATTCTTTTTATCTTTTATTGATTACAGAATTAGATATATAAATTTTCCCCAAGTGCTGATTTATCTGTATCCCACCATCAATGTCAATATGTTTGCTTACTATTGTCATTATCTTTAGTGAAATTTCTTGATTATTTCTATTTGTCCTTTGACCTACCCATTCTTTAGGATTAAGTTAGTTTCCAATTATTTTTAATCTTTCTTCAAAGAGCCTTTATAATTTTTATTAATTTTGGTTAATAAAAGATACATTTTTATATTTCTGCTTTTCTAATCTGTTCATGGCTTTTCTATATCTGTTCATGAAGTTTTTATGGTCTGATACATGGTGATTTTTCTGAATATACCATGTACAATTGACAAATAGGTATACACTTTTTTATTCTCATTTAATATTATCTAGAGGTCTATCATATCTAAAGTTTTCTAAAATTATATTCATTTCCTTAACTTCTTTCTTGTTAATTTTTTGTTCAATTTAATCTGGTTCTGGCAGGGGTAAATTGAGGTCCTCTGTTATTATGTTTTAGTGTTTACTTCCTCTTGTAACTCATTTAACATTTCCTCTAAGAATTTAGATGCTGTGCTTTTTGGTGCATATATATTTAATATTGTTATTAATTCATTGTCATGACATCTTTTAGCAAAATGTAGTTTCTATGCTTATCTTTTGTTTTATTTAAAATCATGATTACTACCTATGTTTTTTTTAATTTCATCTGAAACATAATAGATTCTACTCTCCTTTTTTAAAAATTATATGTGTATTTTTCTGTGTCAAGTATATTTCTTGGAAACATTATTATTGGATTCTGGTTTCTAATTCATCATCCTATCTTCTTTTATTTCATAAATGAGTTGATTGCATTCACAGTCATGATTGCTGTGTATTTACCTCCAAACTATTCTTTTATATTTCTCCTAGCTTTTCCATCAAATCTTCAGGAGTCTGTTTTGCTTCTGACCAAAGCCTCACTTAAACTACCTTCCATATATGTCCCCATTTCCCCTTAACTTCTTCCTAGCCTATGTTTTTGTTGGATAAAACATATTTCTGTACCCAACTGGTTGCATGTGTATTCTTCTTTTCTTTTACCAGTTCAAATGAGAGCAGATTTCAAGAGTTATCTGCTCCCTCTTCTACTGTCATATCCTTGTATATATTCCTTTTTGTGCAACTCATTTATGTGAGATAATTTTCCCCATTCTCCTCCCTTTACCCATCTCCTAGTGCATTCCCATGTCCTCCCACTCACCCGGATTCAGTAGCTCCCAGAAGTTCTAACTCACCTTCTGTCAATGTAAGACAAGTGGCCTTTTCAAACCTCAAATCCCCCAAACTATTCCCATCTACCTTCATAAAACATCTCTTTTAACCCATCATTCATCAATATCAACCCTTCCCACTATTAAATAAAGATTTTCTTTCTTTCACTACACCTTTTGAATTCTCCTCCCCTCCTATTCATCCACTTCACTGCAGGCTAGTCTCTTATTAAACCACATGAATTACCTTTCCATTCTTACTAGCCATCAATAAGTCATGAAAATGATATATCCTTTATAAATATACAATGATATAAATAACTATGACAATATGAATAGAAATAATAACAGCCACAAAAACTAGTCACAAAATTACAAAGAAAATACATGAGAAGGTATCCCAACCCATCCTTTGCAGAGCACAGTGGTTTCAGGCACCTTTTGTCCTTTTTTCATCCTTCACAGATAGAGGAAAGGAGATAAATCTGAAAGAAGGACTAATGAGAAGGTAATACTTGGAAGGAAGAGTTGGGAAGATAGAGCACTAGTAAGATGAGTTGCAGTAACAAGTTTGGAACATCAGCGCTTCACTTTCTGCCCCACACAGTACAAGAGTACATAAACCCTCTACTAGAAAAGGTTAGGCAGACAGGAGAGACAGCCAGTGTGAAGGCATGAAGATGGGACACAAAATGTTATAGATGAGAAACAACATGAAAATTTTGGCTGGACCATAGAGTGCAGAAAGGGGCATGATGAATAATAATAAGGTTACAAAGGAGGAATAGGTTCAAGTTGTATAAAGTTAAATGAACTAAATGGAGGAACTTATACTGGATTCTTAAATCAATTGCAAGTTCTCTGAATTTATTAAGTAAGGGAGTCATGTGGCAAGACTTGAACTTGTGGAAAATTATTTTGTCAGCTGTGTGGAGGATATGTTGGAGTGGAAATAGACTTGAAACAAAAATACCAATTAGGATCCTGTTACAGTAGTAAGTCAGTCAGGTAGCATTTATTAAGCACTAGGTGAGAAGAGTTGAGGGCATAAAGTAGGGCAGTACCTATTTGTGTAAAAAGAAGTGGCAGATACAAGAATTTGTAGAGGTAAAGACAGCAAGACTTGGAAACTGATTAGATATGTGGTGTGAGATAGTGGTATCAAGGATAACACTAAGGTTGTTAATCTAGGGGACTAGAAAGATGGATGTGCTCTAAACAGAAAATCCTCAACTGGGGAAGTTTGGGAGAAAAGATGAGTTTTTTAAACAATATAGTTTGAGATGCCTATGAAGTAGGCAGTTTTAAATATCCAAAAAGCAGTTGGAGATGTATGATGGAAACTCAGGAGGGAAAATGAGATTAGCTACAGACAGATGACAATTAAATGCATGAGACCTGATGAAATCACTGAGTATGAAAGTTTAAAGACAGCAAAGAACAGACAGAATCTTAGAAAATATCTGAAGTCAGGGACTGTGATATGGAAGATGAAACAATAAAGGAGAATGAGAAGTATTCAAATAAATAGGAGGAGAACCAAAAGAGAAGATTGGAGAGGAGAAAGTATTAAGCAGAAAAACTGGTCAGCAGTGTCAAAGACTTAAAAAGGTTGTAAAGGAAGAATACCAGATTTGGCAATTAAGAGATCAGTAGTAACATCAATTTAATTATGTGATGACCTTGCAGCTTCATTACAAAGGGTTAAGAAGTGAATGAGAGAAGACTGGAAGGGCACACATAGAAAGACTGACCTTGGCAAGGGAAAGTGCCTTCTTTTTACCAGAGAAAATTAGGAATGATGTCAAGGGCTTTTTTGAGAGGCACAGAAAGAAAGAGGGAATTCATAGTGATGGTTTTTATTTTCTCAGGAAAGTATGGGATGAGCTCTCCAGCTGAAAATAAGGTTGGCGGGGGAGGCTTGGGGAGGAAAGAGATTTGGAACAGACTCTGTAAGGAGTGGGAAAGGGAATCAATTAGGGAGGAGTAAAAGGATTGTCTTTCTGAGATGAGGTCCCAATTGAGATTAAATAACTTAATTTTGAGCCCTTCCTGTTGACTCCTGTTGAGTGGTTTCCTCTAGCTCTGTTCAGCAGCTTATGAATAGAAGTAGTGGAGATATAGGGTGGGGTGATATGTTTGCATGTTTATTATTGCTATTCCTTTGAAGTAAATGTAATTATACCTTTGTAAAAGCTAATTCAATTGTTAAGTGGCTAAATGGAACTGGGATCCAGCTGACCTCCTACAATTAGGGGCATGTGATCAGTGAGAACTAGAGGCAGAAAGTCTAGACACCCCCAAATTCCCTTGAGAATTGAAGACATATGGGGGGAAGCAGGAGAAGTGTGTGTATGAAAATTAACATACTTGGCTTTCAGGCAGTGGGGATACTATTTTATTGAGATGGTTGAAATCACAGGGATTAACCACTGATTGGATATGGGAGTTAGAGTGGGGAGTCAAGGCTGGCACCTAAATTGTAAGCAGGGGCATTTGGGAAAATGGTTATACCCTTCACAGCAATAGGGAAGTTAAGAAGAATAGACCTTTAGGGAGGAAGTATGAGTAAAACTTTTGTTTAATTAGGTTTAATTTAACATGTCCAGAAGACCACCAATTCAAAATGTCTAATAAGCAGTTGGAACTGCCAAACTGGAGGCTGGAAGAGAGGAGAGGAACGGACAAGTAAATTTGAGAGTCATTGGCATAGAGATGATCATTGAAACCCCAGGAGCTGATTACATCTCCAAGTGAAAAATTATTATTTTTTTAAAAAAAGTATAAAATGAGAAGAAAAGAGAGGCCAGATCATAATGGGTGTGACATGGATCCAGAGCCAAGCAAAGGAGACAGAGAAGAAGTGGTTGGACAAGTAGGAGAATGAGGAGAGAACAGTATCACAAAAATGTAGAGAAAAGAGGATCAAGGAGAAGGAAGTGACTGACAGCATCAAAAACTTGACAGAGGTCAAGAGGGACTTGCATGTTAGTACTTGACAGTGTATTAGAAGGTCCATTGATGTCATCCTTTCACTACGTAACCTGTCAAGAAACAAATGAATAACAACAATTTTGCCACGGTCCGATGTGTTCTCTTTACTTAGAAATCCATGTAATGAAAAACATGTGCAGGGGCACACAGACCTACACTCAAAAGCTTCTGGAAGAAAGGAGAACAGTAAGCCAATTGTCAGTAAAACTCCTTAGGCATGAATCATACCAGAACTTAAAGAACTTTTGAGATTCTATACAACAAACATCTGAAAGAAAATGAAAAAAAAATCCTATAATACTTATAAATACTTGACTTTTTGTTGCTATTTTCACAAAAATATGTTTCTGAATTTTCATGTATATTTTTATTTATTTTTATTTTCAGTGCCAGTTTTTCTCATTCCCTCCACCCACTCCCTCGCCCCTTCAAAAGGCAAGAAACATAATAACCACAGAAAGTAAGTTATGTAAAACATATTTTCACAATGGCAATGTTGTGGGGGGAAAAAGATAAAAAAAAAGGTAAAGTAAAAAAAATATACTTTAAGGTGCATACAGAGTTTATCAGTTCTCGCCCTGGAAGTGGAGAGCCTTTTTCATCATGAGTCCTTTGGAATGGATTAGCGTTAATCTTTATTGTACTGATCAGAGTAGCTAGGTCTTTCACAGTTGATTATCATTACAACATTGTTTCAATGCCTATTTCTCACTTCATTCATCATCAGCTCATTTAAGTTTTCTCCAGTTTTTCTGAAAATATCCCTTTCATCATTTCAAATAGTACAATAGTATTCTATAACAATCACAGACCACAATTTGTTAAGCCATTCCTCAATTGATGGGTGTCCCTTCTGTTTCTAATTCTTGGCCACTACAAAAAAAAAAGCTGTTATAAATTTTTGTAAATATGAGTCCTTTTTCTCTTTCTTTGATCTCTTTATGATATAGACCTAGTTGCAGTATTACTGAGTCAAAGGGTAGGCACAGTTTTATAGACTTTTGAGCATAGTACTAAATTGTTCTCCAGAATTATTGTACCAGTTCACAACTTCACCAACAATTCATTAGTGTTCCCATTTTTCAACAACCCCTCCAGCATTTGTCATTTTCCTTTTTGATCACGTTAACCAATCTGATAGGTGTGGGGTGGTACCTCAGAGTTGTTTTAATTTGCATTTCTCTAATCAACAGTGATTTAGAGCATTTTCTATATTACCATAGATAACTGATTTTTTCCTTCTGAAAATTAGTTGTTCATATCCTTTGACCAGTTATCAATTGGGGAATTGATTCTTATTTTTTATAAATTTGGCTCAATTCTCTACATATTTAAGAAAAGAGATTTTTATCAGAAAAACTTGGAAATCTCCCCTTCCCCATTTCCTGTTTTCCTTTTAATTTTAACTGTATTGATTTTGTTTCTGCAAAACATTTATTATTTCATGTAATCAAAATTACCCATTTTACCTTCTCTGATCTCCCTATTTCTTATTTGATTATGACCTCTTCCTATATCCATACATTTTATAGGTAAAATTTTCCATGCTCCCCTAATTGCTTATGACATCCTTTATGTCTAAATCATGGACCAGTTTTGAACCTATCTTTGTATACAGTGAAATGTTGGTCTGTGCCTAGTTTTTCCCTATTTTCCATTTTTCACAGTGTTTTTTGTTGAGTAGTAAGTTCTTGCCCCAACAACTAGAATCTTTGGGTTTATCAAACACGAGGTTACTCTAGTCAAATAGATTGACATATAGACAGATAGATAGATAGATAGATAGATAGATGATAGATAGATAAATGGACAGAGCTAGAGATGTGTGTGTGTGTGCATGGTACACATAATTCATTGATATACTACTCTATTTCTTAGCCAGTACCAGATTGTATTGAAGATTTTCCTTTTGCAGCATAATTTGAGATCTAGAACTCTTAGACCACTTTCCTTCACTTTTTTTTCATTGATTCCCTTGATATTCTTGACCTTTTGTTCTTCCAGATGAATTTTATTATTATTTTCTCTAGCTCTATAAAATGATTCTTTCGTAGTTTGTCATGGCACTAAGTAAATTAATTAAAGTAGTATTACCATTTTTATTTTATTGGCTCAGTCTACCCACAAGCAATTAATATTTCTCCAATTCTTTAGATAATTTTTGTTTGTACATAAAGTATTTTGTATTTGTGTTCATATGGTTCCTGCATGTGTCTTGGGAGTCCCAAGTCCCAAGTACTATCTGCTGTTATTTTAAATGGAATTTCTCTTTTCTATCTCTTCCTTCTGGGTTTTATCAGTAAATATATAAAAATGCTGATGATTTGGGAGGTTTATTTTAAATCCTGTAACTCTACTAAAGTTGTGCATTGTTTTAACTATTTTTTTTTAGTTAATTCTCTAGGGTTTTCTAAGTATACTATCACATCATCTGCAAAAACAGTGATAGTTGTGTTTCCTCATTGCCTATCTTATTCCTTTCATTTCTTTTTCTTGTCTTACTGTTGTAGATAGCATTTCTACTGCAATACTGAATAATAGTGATGATAATGAACAATTTTGCTTCATTCCTGATCTTACTGGAAAATGTTTTCATTTATCCCTATCACAGACAATGCTTGCTTTTTGTTTTAGATAGATATTACTTATCATTTAAAGAAAAGCTCCCTTTATTCTTTGCTTTCTAGTATTTTTAATAGGAATGAGTGTTGTATTTTGTCAAAAATTTTTCTGCATCTTTTGAGATAATCATATGATTTTTGTTGTTTTTGTTATTGACATGGTCAATGATGCTTATAGTTTTCCTAATATTGAATCTGCCCTGCATTCCCAGCATAAATCCAACTTGGTCATGTATATGACCTTGATGACATATTGCTGTAATCTCCTTGCTAGCATAATATTTAAAATGTTTGCATCAATATTCATTAGGGAAATTAGGCTATAGTTTTCTTTCTGTTTCTAATCTCCCTGGTTTGGAGATCATAATTATATTTGTGCTATAGAAGGAATTTGGTAGGACTCCCCTTTTTTGAACTGTTTTATTAGTATATAATTGGGCAAAATAGCTCTTTATAAGTTTTAATTTCATCTTCTTTGGTTGTACATTCACCTTTTTCACTTTTGAGACTTGTAAGTTTCCTCCTTTTTAAAAAAAATCAAATTAACCAACAGTTAATCTATTTTATTGTTGTTTTTCATAAAAATAGCTCCTAGTATATCTATTAGTTCATTTTTGTCAAAACTTTCAATTTTATTAATTTCTCTTTTGATTTTCAGGATTTCCATTTTGATTTTTAATTTGTTCTTTTTCTGATTTTTTTCATTTGCATGCCCAATGCATCTGTCTACTTTTTCTTTCTTTTATTGAAGTGAACATTTCCCCTAAGTAATTTGCATTCATTAATTTAGGTATATTGTCTCATTGTTGTCATTATCTTTAATGAAAGTATTAGTTGTTTCTATAATTTGTTCTTTGACCCACTCATTCTTTAGGATTAGATTTGTTTCCAATTAAATTTTAATCTGTGTTTCCAACACCTTTGATTAAATATAATTTTGTTACAGTATGGTCTGAAAGGGGTATATTTAATGTTTCTGCTTTTCTGCATTTGTTAATGAGGTTTTTATGCCCTAATACATGGTCAATTTTTGTGAAGGTGCCATGTACAGCTAAGGAAAAGTTATGTTCCTTTCTACTGTCATTCAATGTTCTCCAGAGTACTATCATATATTACTCCTCCTTTTAATTTAATTATATTATTTTAATTATTTTTCAAGAATTTGGATGAGTTGTCATTTGGTGCATATATGTTTAGTGTTGAAATTAATTCATTTTCTATTATGCCTTTTAGCAAAATGTAGTTTCCCTGGTTTTAGAATTAGGTCTATTTATTTTTGCTTTTGCTTTATTTGAGATCATGATTTCTACCTTTGCCTCTTTTTTTATTCCAGCTGAAGCATAATAGGTTCTCTTCCAGCCCCTTATTTTACTTCTCTATCTTTCTCTTTCAGATATATTTCATAAACAACAAATTGCTGGACTCTGGTTTCCAATCCATTTTGCTATCTTCTTCTGTTTTATGGTGAGTTCCTCACAGTTATGATTGCTAACTGTATTTTCCTCCATCCTGTTTTCTTCTATTTACCCTTCCCTGTCCCCTCTCCAAAGACTGCTTTGTTTCTGGCCATTGCTTCTCTAATAATCCCTCCCTTTTATCACTTCCTTTCCTTTTACTTATCCCCTTCCTCTCTTACCTCCTTGATGGGGAAGATAAATTCTATACTCAATTGTGTGTGTGTGTGTGTGTGTGTGTGTGTGGACACACACACATACACAACACACACACCCTTCCTTGAACTAGTTCAGATGAAAGTGAGGTTCAAGCATTGCTCCCCTACTATTTTGCCCTCTCTATTATAAAAACTCATGTGTGTTTCTTTTATATGAGATTATTTTCTCCATCTTTCTCTCCCTTCTCCCATCTCCCAAAGTGTCTGTCTCATTTCATAATTCTTCTTTTCAAATCAACTCAACATAAGAGATTCACACGCATGCCCTTTTTCTAAGTATACTTTTTCTAACTGCCCTAATGATAGTAATGTAGGGGCTACATGTATCATCCCATTTAGGAATATAAACAGTTTAATAACCCTATTAAATTCCTATGATTTCTCTCTCACATTTTATC
Organism: Potorous gilbertii; assembly: GCA_028658325.1. NCBI lineage: Eukaryota > Metazoa > Chordata > Mammalia > Diprotodontia > Potoroidae > Potorous > Potorous gilbertii. Next base: position 347,973,437 of record CM053771.1, on the reverse strand, counting down.
TTTTATGCTTCTCTTGAATCTTTCTTTAAATGTTATATTAAATGTCATATTCAGCTCTGGTCTTTCATCAGGAATATTTGGAAGTCCTCTATTCATTCAATGTCCATTTTTTTCCCTAAAGGAATTACTCGATTTTGCTGGGTAGGTAATTTTTCATTGTATTCCTAGCTCCTTTGCATTCGGGAATATCATATTTCAATACTTCTGCTTTTCAAAAGTGGTAGCTGCTAAATCTCGTGTGAACCTGACTGTAGTTCCATAGTATTTAAATTGTTTCTTTCTAGATGCTTGCAATATATTCTCTTTGACCAAGAAGCTCTGGAATTTGACAATTTCTCTAAGTATTCATTTTGGGATTTCTTCCAGAAGGTGGTTGGTGAATATTTTGATTTCATTTTTTGCCTCTGGTCCTAAGACATCTAGGCAATTTTTCTTGATAATTTGTTGAAATATAATGTCTAGCCTCTTTCTTTGATCATGGCTTTTAGGTAGTGTAATGATACTTAAATTATCTCTACTTGATCTATTTTCCAGGTCAATTGTGTTTCCAATGAAATATTTCATATTTTCTTTCATTGTTTTCATTCTTCTGACTTTGTTTTTATTTTTCTTGATGTTTCATCTAGCTTCCACTTGATTAATCCTAATTTTTAAAGAATTATTTTTTCAGTGAAGTTTTGTGTCTCTTTTACCATTTGGTCAATTCTACTTTTTGAGGAATTCTCCTTCATGTACTCTCTTTTGCCTCTTTTCTCATTTGATAATTTTCTCGCATTAATCTCTTCTTAATTTTTCCTCTACTACTCTTATTTTAATTTTTAAAATTAGGTTTTTGCTTTTTTCTATCTCCTTCTTTAGCTCTACTGGGAATTGTGGCTGTGTTTTTGTTCAACCTGAATTTTTCTTTGAGGCTTTCCTTATAAATGTGTCAAGATATTGTCTTCTAAGTTTGCATCTTGGGCAAACTCATCATAGTAGCTTTTTATGGTCATATTCTTTTTCTGTCATTTGCTTATTTTTCTAGCCCATTTCTTGACTTTGGACTTTATGTTAGAGTTGGGCTCTGCTTACTTCTGGGGAGTGGGAACTGCTCCAAATTCCAGTCTTTAAGCTAGATTTTGGAGACTATAAACTTTTAGTGTTGCCAAAGTGGTGCAGTCCAAAGAGAGAAGTGATTACTGCTTTACTGGTCTGCCCTCTGCTCCTTTCCCAGATAGGGACCCTGCTCCCTCATGATCAAAGCTCCTCTTTATCCTGGAACTGAAACCTATATTCAGATATGGCCCTTGCTCCCTTGTGACCACAAATGCTCCTCTCCACTTCTGATTCATAACTGTTTAATATGTAATGGAGTTGCCAAATGGGGCCCAATCCTATACATAGTGCCAATAGTTAGCACAGTAGTCCTCTCTAGACTTTTTCTGACTCAGTATTCAAACCCCTTACCATATCTTGGCAATGAGGCCTCTCAATATCACTGCTATTACTGTTGCCACCACCACATTCAAGGCCCACAGCTGGTTTCATTGCCACTATGATGTGATCCTGGTCAGCCACCAATCCATTGTTGGTAGACCTTTATTTCTATCTTCCTAAGGTGCCTTGGTCTGGGAAAATGACTTTTTCTGACTTTTCCCAGTTAGAATTCAATTTGATGTGCTTTTCAAAGTTATTTAGAGGGAAATGTGGGGAGAGCTCAGCAAAAATGCCTACATTTACTCCACTATCTTGACCCTGCCTTGATCTATAATTTCAACATCATATTTTGGCATCATAACCCAGTTTAGAATCCTGAAGTATCCTTTTTTATTTACAAAAAAAGAAAGGTGAATCAATTCAGCAAAAATTTTACATGATATACACCTACCACTAGTCAGAAGATTTTTTAAAATATTCAGTCAATTGTTTTTAACATATAGAAATTCAGAACTATTAAGAGTGCATAAACTGTAAGTTAGACTTAATTTTAAAAATTTAAATTTATGTTTTATCTTCATTGTAGCTATCTGATAGAGAAATCTGATAAAGATTTATCAACTCAGGTATACATTCAGATTGGAGAATTCTTGTGTCTTTTAGTTTTTAATTCATTAGCATTTTTCTTATAAGATGACAACCAAAGCAGAGAAATTTAGTGACTCTTTCTTTCTGACTTGCCCTTGCCTTCATTCCTCGAGTTCCATGATTGCTTGTGAAGTTGGAAGTGGAAGTACTCAGAGGTCACTGCCTTCAATGGAACACTCAAAAGAAAAACTCTATCTGTAGGAACTTCAACCTTCTCTGAAATCCATTCTTCGCATGAAGGAGAAAAGTCTTGGATCCAGAGTTTCTGGTTCTTCATCTAATGGTCCTAATGAATACATGATTTTAAAAGTCAGTCATGAGCTATGTTGTAATGCCTCAAACCTTTTGTTCCACTTGTAAGCTATATGCCATAGAAATAAACTATGGGGACATATGACTTCAGCATGTGAATTGTATTAATAAATTAATAAATATTAATAAAATTATTCCTGAATAATAGCTCATTGCTTTTTACTCCACACATTTAAGAAAGCAAAACTGCAACAGGAGTGCAATTTTTTTCTTCTTTTTTTTTTTGGATTTTTATCAAAATATTATCATATCCAAGCTTAGGACAGAAAAAAGTTGAGAAACAAAAAGATAATGAGCAAGTACAAGTTTATGGGATTTTATTTTCAATCTAGTTATTACCTTGAATAATAACAACACAGACAGAATAATCTGTCAGTAGATTTGAAAATTGTGAAAAATACAAGAAGAAATTATTATGAAGTTTCTCAATGTCTACATGATAATAACTCTGTCTCTGATCTCAGTGTTCTGGTTGATAAAATAATGTGATTTGTCTGGGTGATCACAAATATCTCTTAGAGTCCTCTATGAAATTGTACTTATAAATCTGCCATAAAGATAGAGAAGATATAGGAGTGATTTTGTTTTTGGTGCCTGTTATGTTCACATAGGTTATGTGCTTGACAAGAACTCTTTCCCTAAGACATGTTAGCCTTGAGTGATCTATCGCTTAATTAGAAAAGTTCAAGTCCTGCTCCAGGGCTATGATTCGGGTCCTCAAATGACTGCATATTGTTCTGTGCACAATTCTTTCAAGTGACATAAAATTCTTCAATGTTATTGCTAGAAAAAACTTTTTCTAGATAGCCTTCCTTTCAAGATGACAGTTGTTTTAAATTCTCAGAATTCCAACTTGTTCAGTAATTGTTAAGGACCCATCCCAGTTCTGCAGCAATTATGCAATGTGCTGGAATGAAAACAGCTGGAAAAAGTGTACAGATGACTATTCTAAAAAACAACCCATTAGAATGTTCTGCTGCTGTTTTATGTTAAATCAGACTTGCTACTTAAGTCTGCCAAAACAAGGCACTGATTACTTTAATGCAGGTTTTCTTAACCTGTGATCTTTGAATTTAAAAAAAAAAAAAGGATTTTGATAACCAAATTTTAACTTAATTGATTTTCTTTGTAATAGTATGTATTTTATTTTATGCATCTAAAAACTTTCTGAGATGGGATTTGTAAGTGTCATCAGATTGCTAAAGGGGTCTGGAAAAATATGACAGAATAATATTAAGTTCTGATGTTGGAATAACATGATTTGAATTTTTAAAAATTACTATGATCTCTCCTATGCAATAGGTAACACATTGTAAAGTAAAATATATTGTTCAATGAACATAATATCTCCTTATAAAGTGTTATTATGATTCAAAGTACTCTCATACCTATTTACTAATTAGATCCTTAATGAGGGAGAGCAGATATTACAGTCTCCATCTCACAGATGAATAAACTGAGACACATAGAGGTATTCAAGGTCACAGAGTAAGTTGCCCATATAAATTTTAGACAGATACTGATTACAAACATTGAAGTGAGCCTAGAACTGAAAAAAAGGATAACAGAATAGATTGTCTTGAGAAGTTGCACACTGCTTTTCATTGCATCTTCACAAAACAAAAACCTATCTATTTAACTCTTTTTGTCTAGTGTTGAGAAGCAACATAACGTAATAGATGGGAACCTAGGAATCAGGAAGACCTAGGTTTAAGAGCCATTTAGCTGTAAGTCCCACAGATTCTAGTTATATGACCCTGTGGGAGTTATTAGAGGATGCTAGGTGGCATAGTGGATAGAATACTGGGCGCAGAGTAAGGAAGTGACCCTGGAAGGGTTACTTAACCTTTCTTTTCCTCAGTTTCTTTGACTACAAAATGGTGTTTGGTTTCTTTGACTACAATAATAGCTCCTATCTCACAGGTTGTTGTGAGGATCAGACGAGGTATTTGTAAAAAGCACTCAGCACAGTGCCTGACATATATTAGATTCTTATTCCTTTCCCTTCTCTGTTCCCACATTTAACCTTTCAGTGCCCCCAGGCAACTCTCTTAAGTAAACTACGCTAGTAAATGGAATTTCCTTGGTGAGAATTCACCACAAGAATTAAATCACAGATTTGGAACCCTCCAGAAAAAAAAATTCCCATTGATGATGTACAGTAACTGTAAAAGTAAACTTTTAAAATATATATATATATATATATATATATATATATATATATATATATATATATATATGTATGTATATATATGTGTGTGTGTGTGTGTGTGTGTGTATATAAATAATTTATTTTTCAGTCCTTAACATATACTTCCACAAGAATTTGAATTCAAAACTTTCCCCCAAACTTTCCCCCCATCTTCCACCCCTAGATAGCATGCATCCCATCCCCTCCTTCCTCTAGTCTGTCCTCCCTTCTATTACTCACCCTTCTTCCATCATCCTTCCCCTCTATTTTCCTTCAGAGCAAAATGGATTTCTATACTCCATTGCCTGTATGGCTTAATTTCCATTTGCATGCTAAAACAATTTTTAACATTCATTCTTAAAGCTTTCAGTTTCATATTCTCTCCCTCCCTCCCTACCCACCTTCATTGAGAAAACAAGCAATTCAATATAGGTCATACACGTATAACAATGCAAAACACTTCCATAATATTTATGTTGTAAAAGACTAATGACATTTCCCTCTGTCCTAGCCTGTCCTTCATTAATTCCATTCTCTCCCTTGACCTGTCCTCCCAAAATAGTGTTTACTTCTGATTATCTCTTTCCCCAATCTGCTGTCCCTTCTATTACCTTCCCTCTCCTATCCCTTCCCCCTTGCCTTCCTACAGGGTAAAATAGATTTCCATATCCAATTGAGTGTGTTATTCCCTCCTTAAGCCAAATTCTATGAGAGTAAGGCTCAGTTATTTCCTTTCATCTCCCCACTCTTCCCCTCCATTGTAGAAGCTCTTTCTTTCTTCTTGTATGTGAGATGATTTGCTACATTCTTTTTCTTTCCCTTTTTCTTACTCCCAGTACATTCCATTCAACAGTAAATTTTATTTTTTTTAGGTATTCTCCCTTCATATTCAGCTCACCCTGTTCCCTCTGTCTATATATGTATACATATACACACATATAATACATGCACATACATAAACACATGTACATATACATACCTACACATATATAATATACACATACATACATATCAATGCACATCTATATACATATATATATTCCCTCTAACTACCCTAACACTGGAAAAGGTCTCATGAGCTACAAAAACATCTTTCCATGTAGGAATGTAAACAGTTCAACTTTAAGGGATTCCTTAAGGCTTCTCTTTCCTGTTTACCTTTTCATGTTTCTCTTGATTCTTGTACTTGAAAGTCAAATTTTCTAATCAGCTCTGGTCTTTTCTACAAGAACGCTTGGAAGTTCTCTATTGCACTGAAATTCCATTTTTCCCCTGAAGTATTATATTCAGTTTTGCTGGGTAGGTTATTCTTGGTTGTAATCCTAGTTCCTTTGACCTCTGGAATATCATATTCCAAGCCTTAGTGTAGATGCTGCTAAAGCCTGTGTTATTCTGATTGTATTTCCACAATACTTGAAATGCTTCTTTCTGACTGCTTGAAATATTTTTTCTTTGACCTTGGAACTCTGGAATTTGACTACAATATTTCCAAGAATTTTTCTTTGGGGATTCTTTCAGGAGGTGATCAATGGATTCTTTTAATATTTATTTTAACCTCTGTTTCTAGAATATCAAGGCAGTTTTCCTTGATAATTTCATGAAAGATGATGTCTAGGCTCTTCTTTTGATCATGGCTTTCAGGTAGTCCCATAATTGTCTCTCTTGGATCTATTTTTCAGGTCAGTTGTTTTTCCAGTGAGACATTTCACACCATCTTCTATTTTTTCATTCTTTTGGCTTTGTTTTGTAATTTCTCGGTTTCTCATAAAGTCATTAACTTTCATCTGCTCCATTCTAATTTTTAAAGAACAATTTTCTTCAGTGAGCTTTTGAATCTCCTTTATGATTTGGCCCATTTTGCTTTTTAAAGAATTCTTCTCCTCATTGGCTCTTTTGCCATTTGGGTTAGTCAGTTTTTAAAGGTGTTATTTTCTTCAGCATCTTTTTGAGTCTCCTTTAGCGAGCTGTTGACCCACTTTTCATGATTTTCTTGCATTGCTCTCATTTCTCTTTCCAATTTTTCCTCCACCTTTCTTACTTGATTTTCAAAATCCTTTTTGAGCTCTTCCATGGCCTGAAACCGTTGACTATTTTGTTGGGAGGTTTTGGATGTAGAAGCCTTGACTTTGATGTCTTCCTCTGATGTTATCTGAAAGGGTGGAAGAAAATGCTTTATCACCAAGAAAGTAAACTTCTATAGTCTTATTTTTTTATCTTTTTTTTTTTGAGCATTTTCCCAGCCTTTGAGTCCTTTGTCAAATGGAGAGTATACCCTAGGGACCTATAAGTTTTCAGTTCCTCCAAGGTAACACAATCAAAGGAGAGGAGTTTACCCCTCTCCTGGCCTGTGCTCTGTTCTGGGAGCAACCACAAGAACTCTTTTATGCCCATGATGTGCAAGTAGGATTCCCTCTCCAGAGCCTCCATCAGCTCCATCATGCCAGTGCTCCTTCTCATCCCAGTCCTGCCATTCAATACTGAGACCCATATCAGCTGCTTGATTTCCTTAGGGTCTTTAGGCCGAGGGCTCTAAAAATAGATGCTACTGCCACAGTGGCTCCTGCCACCCTGGGACCAGGCTGGGGCCAGATCATGTTCCCTTCTCACTCAAGTGAAAGAGCTTTCTCACTGACCTCTGAAGCTGTCTTTGGCATTTATGGGTTGAGAAGTCTTGGAGCTGCAGTTTCTACATGTGATTCTTCACCCTGAAGCCTGTTCCAGTCCTGTCCATACCATGCTGCTCAGCCAAGGCTGGGCTGAGCTCTGTTTTGAACCCGATGCAATAGACCTTTCCTGTCGGCCTTCCAGGTTATCTTGGGCTGGAAATCTCTTTCACTCTGTCATTTTGTGGCTTCTACTGCTCTAGAATTTGTATAGAGTCATTTTTACAGGTGTTTTATGGGCTATGGGGGGAGAGCTAGAGCAGGTCTGTCTTTCTACTTCACCATCTTGGCTCTGCCCCACAGAAGAGTCTGAAAAAGTAAACTTTCAGACCATGAAAATAATAATAAAGAGATACATGAATGATGGCTGTGCATAGGCTGCACATATTACTAAGGAAGAACTTCATAGGAGAAATCATGTAAAATAGATGTATGACAAGAAAAGAAGTTTGGCCAAACATGCTATAAAAAAGGAGGACAGCTTGCCCCCATGCTTTATCATGCTAAAAGAACTTGAGGAAGACTCCCAGAATACCAGGTCAAACCCTTGTAGAGGATTTACAGGAAGACATGGATAAGAGGAACAAATAATTGGTTTAAGATTGGAAAAGGAGTATGACAAGGCTATATATTGTTACCTTATTTATTTAAGTTATATGCAGAGCACATTATGCAAAATGCCAAGCTGAATGAATCAAAGGCCAGAATTAAGGTTGCCAGGAGAAATGTCAACAATCTCAGATGTGTAGATGATATCACTCTAAGGGCAGAAAGTGAATAGTAATTAAGAAACCTCTTGATGAGGGTGAAAGAGGAGAGCATAAAAGTTGTCTTGAAGCTTAATATCAAAAAAATCTAAGCTCTTGACAAGTGGTCTCATCACTTTCTGGAACACAGAGGAAAAAGAAATGAAAGTAATGAGGTACAAATTTACCAAACTATTGAGGTGCAAGGTGTGTGTGTGTGTGTGTCATGGTAGGGTCTCAAAAGAATCCGCTTAGGCTGTCTCCACATCAAGGAAAGGCATTTATTCCAGGTAACACACCAAGCAGACTCCTCCGTAAGAGAGGGCACAGCCCCTCCAAAGAGGAAGCCCCCAAAGGGAGGCAGCCCCTTAAAGGAGGTAGCTCCTTCAGGGACACACCCCATAGACAGAAGAAGCTAGGGAGTCTTGGAGAGGAAATATGCTCTCTGGGCAGTAACATGAGGTAATCAAGGATAGAGTTTTGATTCCATTATCCAACTCATTTGCCCAGGACTGAAGGGCCCCTATTAATCTCAATATTTTTACCATTCTATTTGAATCTCATTATTTCATTGACCAGTTTATTTGAATACTCATGCTATCAATAATGCACAGATAACATTCTCTGAAAAAAATCTTTGGGAATTCTGTTTGGCTTTGAATTTTTAATTATACTTTTAGAAAATGAGAGGCTAAATATCTTATTAGATGATTAGGAGGGGAAGAAAGATATTTTGAATTGACAATGGTATTGTCAATGTTTTTCATTATAAAGGAAAACAAATTCTAACTTAAATAATCAATCATAGATTTAATATAAGGGAAATTACTTTTGTATGTAAAATATTTGACATTTTCTGGCAACAATAAAGCATAAGAAAATAGAACTGAAATATATCACTGGTTTGCCCAGACTCTGACATAAGAATAGTTCAGTCACTTTTCAGCCAGGAATTTACTCAAATAAAGACTATAATGATAACAGCTAGCTTTCTCCTAGTCTCTACTATGTTCTGGGGCCCTATGCTTAGCACATTACAAATATTACCTTGTTGATATCCCATTAACCCTGGGAGGTACAGGCTATTGTTATTCCCATTTTACAGTCGAGGAAACTAGGTGGAGATAGCTTACTTGCTCACAGCCCCTGTGAGAAATTATTACTAATCTCCATTCAAAATGTGCGCAATCCACCCATTTGGATCTTTCCCAGTAGTTTCTCTCAGTTCACCTTCCTCTAAAACCAAAATCAAAAAGCCTAAACTCTTTTTGCTCATACCATTGGTGTCATACTATTCCTCCTCCCTGAGGCAAGTGCTCATTTTAATGACTACAATTCAAATAGATTTGTTCTAGTTTTAGAACTTCATTTCCTATTATGCATTCCTCTGTGTTTTTTTTGGTACTCAGGTTACATATTTCTTAAAGTGAATTTCTCCTAGAAATAAAAATACAGGAGGAGATAATTTACCTAAATATTTATTCATATAAAACCTTAAGCTTGTTTTAAAACTTCTTCCAAGATTATATACTGAAACTATCATTTTCTAATTTATTTCATAATTTTTTTATGGAAGAGAAATAGGGAGAAAAACATTAAATACATGTTGATTTTTAATATACGTACAAACTCAATCTTGATCACAACTTCTTGGTTCCTATCAAATCATTTAAACAGATTATAAAAATGGAATCTATTTTTTTAATGAAACTTTTGAATATGTCTTTAAATAAATATATAAATTTGGAAAGCCATTGTTTACATAGGCCTAGATGATGACAAAACGATAATTTTAGTCCTCTGATCCCGCTTAAAGGATAAGGGTAGCATTTAGCTTATACTTTTTCAGATCAGCCTTTTCCCAACAAATATAAATCTCTCTATCAAAGGAAGTAGTAAATAGAAATCTATGTATAAAGAAGACCAGTTTTCAGATAAGCCCTGAGCAGTGCGGTTGCCTTTACCTTGTAAAGGATGTCATGTGATGCCTTTCTTGTGTGTGAACAGATTGATGAAAATGAGAAAGAACGGAATTTGATCTAAATTTTATAAAGTGTAAGCATGAAAAAAACAGTTTTCAAAGACAACAAATGCTTCTTTCAGAACTGTGGACTCATGCTGCCGAGGACTATAGTCTCTTTGCTCATATGCATATAACTTTTTAAGGAATAAAATGATATATCAAATAACTATTGGAAACTATAGGATAATTAAATAAGTATTGATTTCAAATGGGATATTTTATAAGTTTTTACCTCATAAGGTAAATGTGAATCAACTGAGTATGAGGAGACACTTCTTTGAGCCATTAAAAGTAGTAAAGAACCTGACTAATGCAACAAGAGAGTGAAGAATCAGAAGGGGCCTGAAAAACCCCCATGTGAAGAAACTGGGAGCAAGAACCTTAGAGAGTAGCAGAGGGCTTCCACTGACAGACTGCTGATTTTCTGGATAAGCTCTTTGGAAGAGCTTTAGTTTCAATTATTTCTCTTCAGCACCATCTACTGTTGAGAATAGTGAAGCCTTGTGAAATATCTATTATTCTCCTTTGGTCTGAAAGGGAAAGGAGAATGGGAGGTGAAGGGAGAAGAGGGGCTTTCTAGAGGATTTCCTATCTAAGAAGAGACACTGATATCTAATAGATGCTGTAGAATTCCACGGGGGAAAAACTACCTGGATTTCTCTGCTTTATCCAGAGAGAAAGCCTGATGAGCTTGGCAGGTCTCTGGTTTAAAATAAATCATGCCTTTTTAAGGGTGATGGTGAGAGTTACAAAAGCCTGTGACTAGTTCATCAGTTCTACAGTAGAAGACACAAGTATTTGTCCAATATGAAAGTGATATAGACTAAAGGGAAAATAGCAGAGACATGGCTTCTTGGGAGACAGATGTTCCTGAACAGATCCATAATATTAAGGCTACAGTTCAGAGTTATGAGTTAATTCAAGCACGTAGCTTTGCCTCATTGTCACATTTCATCTAGTGAGTACCATACCTACTCTCCCCTACAGATATTGAGTGAAGTATACTGGAAACAAATATCAAATGTATCTTGCATTAAGTTCTGACTTAGCACAATTATCTTATTAGAACACAGTTCACTGTAAACGAGTCTACTGTATGATTTAGTTTCAGGATAAATTTCAACCAAATCAAACCTGGATTTACAATCACTAACGGTAACACTGACATTCTCAGCTTTCCCAAGGGCCATCAGCTACCGGCATCTTAAACTATAGGCCCACAGCTTTCACATAACTTTTAAAGATTCATAGCAGCAATCGCACATCCCCGTCTCCCTCTTTTTTGCTCTAAGGATTGGGACATATTCTTCTAATGATCTTTCAAGGACAGAATTTTAGAATGCTACCCTCAAATAATTTCATGCTGCAAATTTATTTCTATAGTTTCCATTTGGTAATGTTGTAACCTGATAAAACATTATCTGTCTGAAATTGATAATAGGCATTTCTCCAAAATTTTTATTTCAATGAAATAAAATATCTTCTCAAACATCTTTCCAAACCCTTGACTTTACTCTCTGTTTACTCCATCAGTTACTCTCTGTTTACTCTGTCAGTTACTCTCTATTGGGTGCAGAGGAATTCTACCTTTCTTTAACATTCCATCCATTCTCCTCTTATCTGTACTTGCTTGAACTTTCTCTCTTGAAGCTTTTTCCATATAGTGAACTTTGAGTAAAATCTACTGGCTTTGGCATTAACTTTACCTTTGCTACTTTTCTTAAGTCTATCTCATCTTATTTTCTAATCATATTCTAGTCTAACATTCCAGTGAATCTCTCCATATAGATTTCCTTACACAGTACCAATTAACTTACTGCACTTTTACATCTTGAATTGCATAATCTATTATGGAAGTGTTTTGCATGACTGCACATATATAACCTATATCGAATTACTTGCCTTTTCAATGAGGGTGGGTGGGGAAAAAGGAAGGGAGAGAATGTGGAACTCCAAGTTTTAAAAACAAATGTTAAAAATTATTTTTACATCTAACTGAGAAATAAAATATACAGGCAATAGGGTATAGAAATCTATCTTGCCCTACAGGAAAATAGAAGGGAATGGGATCAGAGAGGGTGAGGGGTGATGATAGAAGGGAAGTCAAACTGGGGAAAGGAGTAATCAGAATGCATGACATCTTGGGGTGGAGAGAGGGAAGAGATGGGGAGAAAATTTGGAACTCAAAATCTTATGTAAATGAATGTTGAAAACTAAAAATAAATTAAATTTTTAAAAATTGAATTGCATAGTCTATTTCAACTTATGTGACTTAGCTACTAGTTTAAACAATTAAACTCTTTTGAATCATTTTAAATCATTTAGTTCTGTTTATTTTCTAGTACATGAAATTACCTTCTGCTAGAACAAAATGCATTTATCACCCTCAGGAAGGGGAGAGAGTAATAGAGGCATGTGTCATTTGTCTATAATCTTGATCTTAGCTGCAAAACTCCAAAAATCCACTAAGATACTTTAGCAGTTATAAAACCCTTTAAAATATTTCCTTCCTTTTCTGGTCTGTCTTTATCTCTGCAATCCCCAACCTGACTGGAACTGTGAAGGAGGAGAGAAAGAAAGAATCTTGTAGTTTTCCTCCCTCTCTTCCATTAAAAGTCTAAACAAAAAATCAGAGAGAATTCGTGCCTGGTTAATATTACAGATAGCTGGGAGAGGTGTTTTAGGTATGAGACTTCATTAGTCTTCCCCACCCTTCTAAAACTCCCTTTCTGTCTTACAACAGTTCCAATGATTAACAAAGTATTCCCCTTAAAAGTTCTCTAAGACCTTGTACAGACTAAAGAACTGAAATAGAAACCCCCATCAGAGTCCACTTCATTGGCTACCAAATACAAGTTTCCCTCACTCACTCCAAGGTCATCCTGAAGTGAATAAGTGTAGAACTATTGTCCATCTCACAGGGATGTTCACTGGACAGCTACTGTCCAGTCATAGACCACCAGATTCTCTCTGTGTTCAATGTGATCCTGTGTTGGTCAGTCCCACCCATCCTAGAATCAGAGACATACTCAGCTTCCATGGCCTAGAAAACTTTTGGGTTTATTAGGGCAACCACCAGAGAATCCCACTTCTGACACCATATTGTTGTTCAAGAGAACAAACCCCAAAACCTGAAATGGTTTTTAAAAAAAATTATTAGGTCATTTGGTGGAGGAAAGTCAGCCAGAAGTGCTTTCCCTCCCAGGTTCTGAAGGGTTTACATTATATAGGATTTTGACAAAAGTTTCTTCATGAGTCATACATGAATCTTACGAAGGAAAGCCAAAACAAAAGCATGCATAGACTCTAAACAAGTTTTGGATGTGTTAACCCAAAATAAAATGCATCCAGGACTTAGGGAAACCCAAAATTCCTTGAAGTCATCTCCCACATTCTTAGAGAATTACTGGGGTCAGAATGACATTCTGGGTACAAAAAGTATCTAGTTAGTTTTAAACAGAATAATAGTTTATGTTTTTTAACCATATAATAAAACATTCTTTTCACTAAATAGAAATCTGGTAGAAATAACAGTGGAAAGTCAGATGGGGGCATTATGGACTGAAGCTGGTCATACTCTTTCTACAGGTGAATGCTTCTTTTGAGGGATGACATTAAAAAATGGGAGGACACATGAAGAGGGGGAGGAGGATAGGAAAATAGGCGTGAGTGAAGCACTGGAGTCAAATCAAAGGATATCAATGAAGGAAAGGTAAAATTGGTGGTTTCAGAAACAGCAGTGCCTACAAGGAAATGAGTGAGGAGAAAGGAAGGAGAGAATGAAAAAGGGAAGAAAAGAAGGAAAGAGAGGGGATTCCATTTATGAATGCTCTTTTGGGTGAAAGGAAATAAGGATTTAACACTGGATGAGACCTGGGAGTTTTTGGTATCTAAAACATCTACTTGTCTAGGGAAGGGAGAGTTGAGGACAGCTGGCACTTGAAGGAGTGGAAGATGATAGAAGAGGAGATGGGGAAGGTCAACAAGAGAGGGTATAGATCAGTGTGTATGTAATGGGGGATAGGTACAAGATGTGCTCTACCATAAGAGTGTCTTCTCTGACAAATGCAATTGTTGGCACTGTTCTGAGAGTGAGACACAATAGAAAAGGAGAATCCAAGGGGTAAGCCCTACAAAGCAGTGACAGAACCTAGAATAAATAAGAAAACCTTCTTCAAAAGGGGTGCAAAAAAAAAGAAATTTTTAAAACTCATAAACAAGATTAACTAAAAGGGAGGAAAAAGTGGAATCTATCTAACAGAAAAAAGGGAAGGGGGTAACAAATGAGAAGAGGGAATGAGAGGGAAGGAAAAGAGAGCCAGTAGGAAGAGGGCCACCCTTTAAAAAGGTCCATGTAACTGAAGAAAAATAATACTTTGCAGCAGAAGGGGAAAAAAGCATAATACAAAATAAATTTTAGAGATAGATGGAAATATAAACCTAAATCTTATCTTTCAAGTGTGAATGGATTAAATAATCCAATAAAAAAACCAGTGACAGACTCGATAAGAGAACAAAATCTTATAATCTGTCATTGCATATGAGAAATATATTGCTAAAATAAAAACACACAATAAAACTGAGGAGTATAGAAAAAAGTTTACAATGCATCAAGTGAATCCAAAGAAACAGGAGCTGCCATCACACTAGCAGACAAAACAAAAGCCAACATTCAAAAAAAAAAGGAATAAGCAAGAAAATTACATTGTCCTGAACAGAACCATAGACTACTAATATCAGTAATAAACTTGCATGTTTAAAATGTCTTAGAATCTAAATTCATAAAGTAAACATTATCTGAGCTTCAAGAAGACAGAGACAATAGTTACAGGAGATTTCAGTATCTTTTTGTCAGTTTTGTATAAGTCCAGAAGAAAGATGAACCAGAGTAAAAATATGGAGCTGAACAAATTTTCAGGGAAACTAGACTTATAGCATCTTCTAAATGGGACAGTAAAAGAATATACATATTTCTCCATACCAAATGGATCTTTTTTGTTTTAAAGTATACTATGTATGGATACATTGCAAACAAATGTTAAAAGGCAAACATGATACATCCTTTATAGGTCACAGGTAAGAAGAATAAAAATTGGTAAAGGGGCCACAAACAAAAGATAGAAAACCAAATGAAGACTTAATGAAATCTTTTTTTTTTTTGAGAAGCAATTGGGGTTAAGTGACTTGTTCAAGTAAGTGTCTAAACCCCCCTGACTCCACCTAGCTGATCCATGAAATGTTAACTAATAAGTGAACCAAAGAACAAATCATAGAAATAATTAATAACTTCCATCTAAAAGAAAATTATAATGGTGAAAGGAAATACCAACATTTCTGGGATACATACAATACAATACACATCATACAATAACAAATTCATCACACACATCATACAGTAACAAAACATTTCCATCATACATTAAGAAAATAGAAAAAGAGAAGATTAATAAATTGAATATTCATTTTTAAAAGCTAGAGAGTCAACAAATAGGTAAACCTAAAATAAGCACAAAAGAGGAGATACTAAAAACTAGATGGGAAATAGATAATTTGGAAAGAAAAAATACAGAAATTATAAATAAAATTAAAACCTATTTAAAAAGACTAACAAAATTATAATTATTTAATTGTAATATAATAATATAAGTATATATTTATAACCAGGTATTTTATATAATTATAATTATTTAGATAAGCATGAGTATGTGTAATTATTATTAAATATTAATTATTTAGATTGATTATTAAATATATAATTATATATCTATAATATAATTATAATTATATAACCTGATTGCAAAGAAGCCAGAACATTGAATCAATAGCAAGTGAGCAAGGTGAAACTATAGCAAAATCAGAAAAAATAAAAAGAATAGATGGAACATATTTGCATAACATTGTTAGCATAATTATATGTTAACAAACCTGAGAACACAAAAGTAAAAGCAGAATACCTTCAAAATATAAAATAGGACAAACCATAAGAATACCAGATAGAGATTATAGATAATCCAATTTCAGAAAAGAAAATAGATTAATCTGTAAAGGAACTATGAAAGACAAAAAACCATTTGATCTTATGGATACATAGAAGCATAAAATTTCTAAAAAAAAACAGATAGTACCAATATTCCACAAATTGTTCTCAAAGACTGAGAAACAAAGTATCCTATTAAATTCTTTTATAAGACAACTATAGCCTTAATACCTAAACCAGGGCAAGATAAAGCATGAAAGGAAAGCTATAGGTCAATATTATTAATGAATATTGATTCAAAAATTTTAAACAAAATCTTATCAAATAGATTATAATGCATTATCCAAGAAATCATTAATTGTGACCAAGCGGGACTTATATCATGGGTACAAGAATAGTTGAACATTATGAAAATAATAAACATAATTAATCATTAAAAATCAAAATATCCAAAACCATATGATCATTTTAATAGATACGGAAAAAAACCTTTAACAAAGTATCATACTATTCCGTGCTAAAAACATCAACTTATAAAGTATAGGCAAAGGACCTTTATTAAAAAAAAAATCCTCGAAAAACATCTATCTAAAAGTAAAACAAGTATTGGATATAATGAGGATACACTAAAAACTTTTTCCAATTAACCCTAGAATGCAGCAAGGATAGCTACTCTCACCACTATTATTTCATCTAGTTGTAGAAATGCTAGCAATAATAGTAAGACAAAAGAAAGGGATTAAAGGCATAAAGATAAGTAAAGAATGAACAGAACTCACCCTGTTCGTTACCACTGCAGTATCTTTGCCAAGAAAATCTCAAATGCGGTTTACAAGGAGAGAAAAATGACTGAACGATAACGTTTTAAAGGAGAAGGCTTGGAATATAATATTCTGGAAGGCAAATGAGGTAGGATGACAACAAAGAATAACCTACATAGCAAAATTTAGTATAATTCTTCAGGGGAAAAATAGATATTTAATGAAATAAAGGACTTTGAAACATTTCTGATAAAAGACCAGAGCTGAATAGAAAATTTTACTTTCAAATTCAAGACTCAAGAGAAGAAAAAGAAGATTAACATGAAAGAATAAAAATAAGGGACTAAATGAGATTAAACTATTTATATTCATATATAGAAAGATGATACACATAAATCCTAAGAACTTTATCATTATGAGGGCAGTTAGAAGTACTCTACATAGACAGAAGGCATAGGAATGAGTCAATTATGTTGAGGTAATCTCAGAAAAATCGATGTGTGAGAAAGAAGAATGTGCTGGGAGAAGGAGTGAAGGAGAGAAAGAATGGGGGAAATTATCTCACATAACAGAGGCACACAAGGAAGAGCTTTTACAATGGAAGGGGAAATGGTGGGGGGAGCAGGAAACACGTCAGTGTCATCTAAATTGGTTCAAAGAGAAGAAAAAATACACACAATTTGGCATAGAAATCTATCTTATCCAATAAGGAAGTAACAGAGGAAAGGGACGGAGGGCTGAAAAAAAGGGAGGGTAGATAAAGGAAAGCAGTGGTCAGAAGTAAAGTAGAATTTAGAGGAAAAACAGGATAAAAAGAAAAAGAGAAGGATAAATACAGGAAAATAGAATGCAGAGAAATGTACAATTAGTCATCCTAACTGAAAATGTGAACTCACTGTAAAATAGAAACAGAAGAATGGATCAGAAGCCAGAATCCAACGATATATTTTTTAATAATATTTTATTTTCCCTAATTACATGTTAAAACAATTTTTAACATTTTTTAAAGTTTGAAATTCTATCCCTTCCTCTTTCCCCTCTTCCCCCTCCTGAGACAGTAAATAATCTGATATGTTATACATATACAATCATGCAAAACATATCCATATTATTCATTTTGTACAAAATGATTCATAAACACCAAAGAAAGAAAGTGAAAAACAGTATGCTTCAGTTTATATTCAGTTCTTTCTCTGGAGGTGGATAGCAAGTTTCAGTGAAAATCCTTTGGGAATGTCTTGGATCATTGTATTGCTGAGAATAGTTAAGTCATTCACAATTCATCGTACAACATTGCTATTGCTGGGTACTATGTTTTCCTGGTTCTACCCACTTCATGTTGCAGCAGTTCATGCAAGTCTTTACAGGCTTTTCTGAAATCATCCTACTTGTCATTTCTTATCGCACAATAATATTCTATGAAAATCACATATTACAGCTTGTTTAGTCATATCTCTATTGATGGTTATCCCCTTGTTTTCAAATTCTTAGCTACCAAGAAAAGAGCTGCTACAAATATTTTTGTACAACTGGGTCCTTTTTCTTTTTTAAAAAATTTCTTTGGGATACAGATCTAGCAGTGGTGTTGCTGGATTAAAGGGTATGCACAGTTTTATAGCTCTTTAGGCATAGTTCCAAATGGTTCTCCAGAATGGTTGGATCATTTCACAATTTCACCAACAGTGCATTAGTATCCCAGTTTTCCCACATCCCCTCCAACATTTATCATTTTACTTTTTTGTCATATTAATCAATCTGATAGGTGTGAGGTGGTAGCTCACAGTTGTTTTCATTTGCATTTCTCTAATCAATAGTGATTTTGAGCATTTTTTTCAAATGACTATAGTTTTCATTTCTTTGTATGAAAACTGCCTGTATAAACATATAATCTTTTGACCCAATTGGGGAATGATTTGGATTCTTAAAAATTGACTCAGTTCTCTATATATTTGAAAAATGGGTCCTTTAACAGAGATACCAATTTCCCCGTCCAGTTTTCTGCTTTCCTTCTAATTTTGGTTGTTTTGGTTTTGTTAGTGCAAAAACTATTCCATGCTCTCTTAATTTGTTTGTGGTATTACCCTTTATGTGTAAATCATGTACTCATTTTGACCTTATCTTGGTATACAGTGTGAGATGTTGAACTATACTTAGTTTTTCCCTGTTTCCAGTTTTCCCAGCAGTTTTTGTCAAAAAAAATGGGTTTTTCTTCCAAAAGCTTGGATCTTTGGGTTTGTCATTATACTAGATCACTATGGTCATTGACTATAATGTGCATGTAATTAATCTATTCCACTTATCCACCACCCTATTTCTTAGACAGAGCTAGATTGCTTTGATAATTATTGCTTTATAACCTCTCTGCCTTCATATTTTTCTATTGATTTCCTTAATATTCTTGACCTTCTGTTCTTCCAGACGAATTTTAACAATATATTTTTTAGAAGAGACACACTTGAAAGAGACAGACACACAGTGAGCTAGAATAATGGTCTGGAATAGAATCTATTATGCTTTAGCTGAAGTTAAAAAAAAATACAGGCATAACAATCATGATCTCAAACAAAAGGGAAAAGAGACCTAATTAAAAGTGATAAGTAAGAAAACTACATCTTGTAAAAAGGAACCAATAACAATGAGGTAATATACATAATGTACCAAATGGCACAGCATCCAAATTCTTCATTTTTATTATTATTTTTATTTTTTTAATTTATTTTCAGAGTTCCACAATCACTACCATGCAACCTAGATTTTTTCTTTCTCTCTCCCTCCCTCCTCACAACCTCCCCGCTCCCTCCCCAAGACAGAATACATTTTTATATAGGTTCTACGCATACATTTCTATTAAATACATTTTCACCGTAGTCATGTTGTATAGAAGAATTAAAATGAATGGGAGAAATCATGTAACAAACCAAGACAGAATACAAAAGAAAATGATTTGCTACAATCTGTGATTGAATTCCACAGTTCTTTCTCTGGATGTGGAAGGCATTTTGCTTAAAAGATCATTGGGAATTTTTTTTAAGTCTTTGCATTGCAATAAAGTTCTAAGTCTACCATAAAAAGTCCTCGCACACTGTGGTTGTTGCTGTGTACAAAGTTCTCCTGGTCCTGCTCCTTAGCATTCAAATTCTTAAAGGAAAAGTTAAATGAGTTACAGGAGGAAATAGAGAATAAAACTTCACTAGTGGGGGACCTCAACTTTTTCCTCTCACAGGTAGATGAATCTTATCAAAAAATAAAACAAGAAAAAAGTTAAGGAGATAAACAGAAATTTAGAAAAGTTAGACATGATAAACTTCTGGAGAAAAGTGATTGCTAACAGAAAATAATATATATTTTCCTAACCTATACATGACACCTTCATAAAACTAAAGGACTGTTGGTGAAAGGGACCCTAATGCACTGTTGGTGAAATTGTGAAATGATCCGACCATTCTGGACTGTGTAATTAGGGCAAAAAAAGCCTTACAACCAAATAAAGAAAAGCAGAAATATTAACTGTATCCTTACATCCAATATAGGCCATGTAGTCATAGATTAAAAATTAGTTGGAAACTAAATAATCTAATCCTAAAAAATAAATGGTTCAAACAACAAATCATAGGACCAATCAATAATTTAATTAAAGAGAATTACAACCACAAATAATACAACAAACTTGTGGGATCCTGCCAGAACAGTACTTAGGGGAAATTTATATCTCTACTTACATCAATGAAAAAGTAGATAGAGAGCAAAGAATTGAGCATTCAGCTAGGGGGAAAAAAGAAAAAGAAGAAATTTTACATCTCCAATTAAATACCAAAATAAAAATCCTGAAAATCAAAGGTGAGATTAACAAAAACAAAAGTAAAAAACTATTAAATTAATAAATTAAACTAGAAGCTGGTTTTATGGGGGAACACAGTGAAATGGAAAACCATTCATTAGTTTGATTTAGAAAAAAGAAAGAAAAAAGTCAAGTTATAAGTATCAAAAATGAAACAAGCAATTCACCACCAATGAAAATGAAATTAAAGCAATAATTTGGAGTTGGTTTTCCCAATTATATGCCAATAAAACTGACAACCTAAGTGAAAAGATGAATAAATTGCTTATATTAACAGTTGAGTAAGTGAAATACTAAAATTACCCTATATTAGAAAAGGAAATTGAACAAGCTATAAATGGGGTTTTTTTTAAGAAGAATAGATGGATTAACAAGTGAATTCTACCAAACAATCCCAATTCTATGTAATCTATTTGAAAAAAATAGATAGAGTCCTACCAAATTCCTTTTATGACACAAATATTGTGCTAATATATAAACCAGGGAGAGTGAAAACAAGGAAAGGAATCTATAGACCAATTTCCCTAATGAATGCTGATGCAAAATTTTAAACAAATACCAATAAGGAGACTACAGCAATATATGCAAAGATGACACATTATGAACTGGTAGGATTTATATCAGAAATGTAGGGCTGCTTTAACATTAAGAAAAGTACAACTGACTATTTCAGTAAGAATGCAACAAAAAAATCATTTGATTATATCAATAGACACAGAAAAAGCTTTTGACAAAATACAATGCCCATTCCTATTTAAAACATTAAAAAGCTTAAAAAATCAGTGGAGCCTTTCTAAAAGTCTAAAGCCAAGAGCAAGTATTATCTGAGAGATAATGATAAGCTAGAAACCTCCCCAATAAGATCAGGGATGAAGCAAGGACGTCCATTTTCATGAGTATTATTTAATAGTGTATTAAAAATGCCAACTACAGCAATAAGGCAAGGAAAACATTGAAGGAATAAACACAGGCAGTCAGGAAGCAAAACTATTTCTCTACCTGAGAAAATCAACTAAAAAATTAATTGAAATGAAAAGCAAAGTTGCAGGTTATATAATAAGCCCACATGAAAAAATAATCAGCACTTCTATATATTACCAGAAGGAATAGTGAGAAAGAGAAATTCCATTTAAAATAGCTACAAACATTATAATGTACTTGAGAGTCAAGTAGAAACCAAAAGAAATCCAGGGACTATATGAACACAATTACAAAACACTTTTCACACAAATTAAGATAAATCTATACAATTAGAGAAATATTCATTGTTCATGGGTAGCTTTACAATTCTACATAAATTAATTTACTTATTCAGTGCCATATCAATCAAACTCCTAAAGAATAATTTTATTGAGCTAGATAAAAAGAACCTCAAAGAACAAAAGGCCAAGAATATCAAGGGAAAGAAAGAAAAAAAATTGGAAGGAAGGTGACCTAGCAGTATCAGATTTCAAATTACATTATAAAGAAGCAATCATCAAAAAAAACTAGTTAAGAAATAAAGTAGTGGATCAGTAGAATAGATTAGGTACATAATGTACAGAAGTAAGTTTCAATAAGTTTCTCTGATAAAATTCTTATTTCTCAACTATATTGGGAACTAAGTCAAAATCATAAAAATAAGAAATATTCCCCAATTGATAGTCAGAGGTTATGAAAAAAGTCTCTAAATAACTATGTTTTAGAGAAATACAAATTAAAAGAACTGTAAGGCACCACCTCACACCTATCTAATTGTATGACATGACAGAAAAGGAAAATGACAAATGTTGGAGTGGATGTGGAAAAATATGTACACTAATACATTGTTGGTGGAGTCATGAACTAGTCTAACTATTCTGGAGAACAATATGGAATTATACTCAAAGGGCTATAAAACTTCATATCCTTTTACCCAAGCAATACCATTCCTAAGTCTATATCACAAAGAGATCAAAGAAAGAGTGCAAAGACTTATATGTACAAAAATTTTTATAGCAACTCTTTTTGTGATGGCAAAGAATTATAAATTAAAGGAATGCTCATTAATTAGGGAATGACTGAACTAAGTTGTGGTATATAATTGTAATGGAGTACTATTTTGCTATAAGAAATGACAAAAAGGATGGTTTCAGGGGAAAAAAATGTCTAAGGAAGACTTCTTGGAACTGATTTAGACATAAATGGTGATATAAGGAAGTTAGTGAAACAGAAATTACCTATCAGACCTATAGTTGGAAAAGAGTCCATACCTAAACAAGAAATAGAATGATTTGCAGGAGATAAAATGAAAAATTTTAATTACGAAAATTTTAAAGTTTTTGCACAAACAAAATAGGTGAATCTAAAATTAAAAGAAAAGCAGAAAACTGAGGGGAAATCTTGGAACAAGTTTCTCTAGTAAAGATTTCATTTCTCAAATATATAGGTAATTGAACCAAATTTAAAATAATAAGAGCTGTTCTGCAATTGAAAAATGGTCAAAGGATCTGAATAGGCAATTTTCAGAGGAAGAAATCCAAGCTATCAATGGTAACAGATTAGAGAAATGCAAATTATAACAATTCTGAGGTACCACCTCACACCCATCAGATTGGCTAACATGACAGAAAAGGAAAATGACAAATGCTGGCGAGGATATGGGAGCTGTGAACTAGTCCAACCATTATAAAAAGTCATGTGGAACTCTGCCCAAAAAGCTATTAAGTTGTACGTTGCCTTTGACCTATTGACCAGGGCAACAGTAAAATGCATGCTGTTGCATCTACTTTTGTTGCAGAAAATCAGAGGAAAGAGTCATGCAAAACTAGGATGATCAGTCTAAGTTTTATTAGGCGATTTCCTTGCAGGAGCCCCTAGTGATAGAACCTTGATACAGACAACAAGCATCAGAGGGTATGTCCGTGCAGAGGCTTTGTTCTTAAGCTATTTATATACTTTTTTACTGAAATTGCTTAAGAAGGGAGTGGTTTGAAAAAACGCAGGATGTGCAGGGGGAATTTGGCCAAAATAACAGGATGTGTGTAAATGTTCAACTAAGATGGAGTTGGCTGCCAGCCATACATCATTTTTGACCTAGCTAGAATATTTATGAGCTTCTTACCCCTACTGCAACTATAAGCTGTGTAATCTACAAATCCCCTAATTGCAACTCTGATCATTTTAACTCACAATCCACCCTTTCATGGTTGACCTGTACAATCTTAATGCTCACCTCTTCCACGATGCATCTTGAGATGGAAAGACTACATAATAAGAGTCTAAGTTACCATAATATTTATAAATTGTAAGAATGCGGCACACCAACAGTATAAACACTTGCATAGCGTAAGGGAAGAGGATACAATACAAGTACAGTAGCAAGCTGTCGTTTCTACAATCTTCCCTATTGAGAGAACCATTCTTATATCTAAGTTCATAAATTATCTTGTTCCATATCTCTATGGACATAATTGGGGACTTGGAACATTAGTTACAATACATTGCCTAGTTTTAGTTTCATTAACAAAAATCTCTAAGTAATCGTAGTTATTGGCTCTCAGTGATTCAACTTTCCAGGATGTTCTTCCATGACCATGGATAGGCATAGCTGTGCAGATCCAGCAGCAGTAATTATGTTCCACATCGATGCCACTTGGGGATATGATAACTGGTGCATAGATTGGATGTGCTATATGGCACATGAGGAACATAATTTGTTCCTTTGTTCCTTTGTTCCTTGGGTAGTTTATATCACACTTATCAAAACATTAGCTAGATTTTTCTTGTAACATCCTTTAAGTACATAATGGAAGAGGGTGCAGCCTTCCAGCACTTAACAATACAGAAGAATTCAGTCATATATATATATATATGCATGATCCTTTACGCAATCCATAGGAGACCCATTCACTTGATTTTTTCATTTCATATCGCAAGAGCATCCTCAAAAATAGGTCTGTACAACCTGCAGCCCACGAAAGATTTCAGGAAGCCCATGAGTAATGTAGAGGTTGTAAAACAAGCCTGCACAATATACCACTTGCATGGCCTGTGAGCTGTATATTGTGCAGGCCTTCTCTAAAACCAGAACATACCCTTTTATTAGAAATTTCAACCCAGTTAAATTTCTAATTTGTCTTTAAAATCTGTTTGGTTTTTTTTCATTCAACTAATTCTGCTCCTATAGGGTTGGAAACTAAATGAAAACTCCATTTATTTGCTCTATCCATCAATCAGCATCATTATCCATAAAATGATTCCTTGTGCATTAATGATCTCCATGAGTTTACCATAAGGTAAACTATACCTTATAAGTTATAAGGTATTTTAGGCCTTTTATAGTGGATGCTTAGACAACTAGGTGGCACAGAATGCTGGGCCTGGAGCCAGGACGATTTTTCTTCCTGAGTTCAAATCCAGCTGCAAAGGCACTTACTAGCTGTGTGACACTGGGCAAGTCATTTAATCAGGTTTGCGTCAGTTTCCAGGAGTGAAGAAGGAAATATCAAACCACTCCAGAATCTTTACCAAGAAAACCCCAAATGGGGTCACAAAGAGTAAGACACAACCGAAACAACTGAAGGACAATAAAATAGCAGATTCTTGGCTTGCTCTCTTTACAGGAAAAGCCTGCAATACCGCACTAACTGCATCTACAGAACATATGATGCTCCTTGACTCTTGGGGAGTGATCCAATAAAATCTGTTTAACATATTTCACCAGGTTTTTCTCCTTGTTTTATGTGTCCTTTTCCTATTGGTAGTGGCTGAGTTTGACAATGTAATTGGCATTTGGGACATTTCTTGCCTCTTTCATCCAATGTCTTCTGGGTTGCAAGGAAGCTATATTTCTATGTCCATACTAACATTGAGTCAACACCCCTATGGTGTTTCAATATGTGCTCAAGGAATCAGTTCATCCTCTGAAGGGAATATCTGTATATCTCAGGCAGCAAAGGTGTAACCCTCAATAAGTACACTTACATGCATAACTTGTAGGAGGAAACGTAGAGTTTGTATTTGTTCCTATATATCCTTCTAATATGCTTTGTCTTCATACTGGGTGGCCATTAATAATTTATTTGTTCTTCCTCCCATTCCTATTGAGCTAAGTTAAGTCCTCCTTTATTGCCCAGGACTCTCTATTCACAGAGTTAAGGGAGGGTCCTCTCCCACAAGTACCATCCACAGAACCCTACATTCTGGCCACTGGTTACTATTATCTTCACCTTTGATCACGAAATATGGCATCTGTGTTAGGCTAAATGGCTACTGTTACCCACATGGGGGGCTGCCCACATGCAGAACTATCAGTTGGATAAATAGGCATATTTATAAATAAATAGGCATCAGCCGGAGGGCTTCCCTCAACTCATTTTACTTTAGTGGGAAAAGTTATAGGAGGAGAAACTGATTCTCCTGGTTCTAACTTTATACTTTGTAGTGAGCCTAAAAGGATTTGTAATTCGTTGCTGAAAGGACTGGTGGACAGAGGGCTCTGCTGTGCTAGATAAAAGGAACATTTAGTCAAGGTAGAAGTTTGTACCACAGAAGTGATCTTCGGCAAACTATTGTCCTTCCATTCTTTTATGGGTAGAGATGTTCAAAGGATCACAGGGGACTCTCTTACAACAGCTTCAACATGTTGTAAGGCTAGAAAGGCAGTTAAGAGTTGTTTTTCTGGCAAAATATGCTGCCTATCAGATGCCATGAACAGTTGTGACCAGAATCCAAGGGGTTGCCATACCCCAGGTTGGGGAAAGTGCCACAGAGTCCAGCTAAATCTCTCATTAGATGGAAAGACATCTAATTTGTATGAGAGACTAAAGTTTGTGGCATGTAATGTACTTAATTGTGCCAACAGTGCCATCATTTTAGTAACAAAGGACATAGACATTAAGATGGAGTGTTCATCCAGTATCCCAACCATTCAAAAAATTTTCACATTTTAGCATTTTAACAAGATCATTGCCCCAATACATAGGAGTAACATTTTAATAGTAGTAGGAGTAAAGAAACTTTTAATTTTTGTTTCCTGACTATGCTACACCTAGGAACTTCATAGTACATCTTGATTCTTGTACTTTGCTAGGGTTTATTACCACTCTTTTTGAGGAAAGTATCATGCAGTGGGTCAAACAAATCATCAGATGTTAGCCTATCATCAATGTAGGTTCGTGGTGGTTGACCACAGGGGCTGGGATGGTGTCCAGATTCTGTGCAACCAGACTATGTCTTATGGTATGGTTGTCTATGTGTCTTTGGGATAGAAAAGTCCATTGCTATCTATGCCATGTGAATGCAGAACTGCTCCTGTGATTCCTCTGCTAAGGGAATACTAAAAATAAATACTCCAGTAAACACTACAAATAAATAAACACTAAAATAAAATAATAAATTATAATAAAAAAGCATTTGCTAGATCTAGTACAATATGATTTTGCCCCACTTTTGTGGTCAGTCTAAGAGAGTAGTAAATCTATTGGGGAGAGCAGTATGTATTTGGGGAGTGACCTTGTTTAATTTACAACAGTCTACGGTCATTCTCTAACTCCCATTCGGTTTTTTCACAGGCCACACTGAACTATTAAAAGGTCTCTGGATTTGCCTCATGATATTTACTCTAGCTAATTTCAGAACCATTTCTGATATTTCTTGGTGCCTTCCCATGAGCCTGTATTGTCTCATGTTTACCTCTTTTTGTGGTGGATGGAAGTGGGTGTCCATTTGACAAAATGCCTTTACCTCTCAGACCTATAACCAGAATTCCCCCATAGTAGTTTACAAGGTTACCCCAGTAATAAATCTATTCTTTTAATATTTTCAGGGATTGATGAAATATACAAAGCATGTTCGTGAGGTGGTGAATGTCCTATACTTGACATTCTTTTTTGTTGGGGTTTCAGTACTCTGATTACCATTGATGTAAACTAGATCAAGAACTATCTGTTTATTATTCTAACAGTGTTAGGTAACTAATATATATGACCTCCTGTCTCCCTTATTCACCTTACTCTTAGGCAGTCTTGGCCTAGCCGTAATTCAGGAATCTTCCAGGCAGCAAGAGAGTGATATCACTTTTTTTTTTTTGGTCCCCTTCCTCATGTCTGGAACCTTATTTTCTTCAGGGTTATTTCTATTATATTGTTGACGAGGTTTCAGTGTCCTTTACCTCTTTAGTAACAGTGCATTAGATTTCCTATCTGTTTCTTCCCAAGACACCCCATTCCATATCAAATAAAGTTATATTTGCTTCCTTATAAGCTTCTTTGACCAGTTTGTTGTGGGCATCTTTTCTATTTCCCTTGCATGGGTCTTGCTTTGGTGGGGTTTAAATCTTGAATCTCAGCCAATTCAACCAATTCTTCCCCAAAGTCATAGGCCAATGCCCCCACCAGGTTACCTAAAATAGCTAACTGGAGCTCCTTCTGATGAGCAGAGGCTAATTTTAAGCTTATTCTTCATCCCAGCTGTACCAAATTTTGTACCAAGTTCATGGAACTTAGGGGCATGTGTATGCTGCAGATCGCATGGTCACTTCCCTATGAGTAAGTTGGGCTTCCCCCTTATTTCAAGAAGCACAATCTACTGGTATTGGGGGGGGCCAAGCATTCCTACAGGCCCTAATACTCCAGTCTCATAGGGAATGATTTGAATTAATGCAGAATGAAGTGAACAAAACAAGGAGAATAGTTTATGCAGTAGTAAAAAAATTGTAAAAATTAATAAATTTGAAACACAATTTAGAATTCTGCCCACCTGCTGACAGAGAGGTGGTAGATGAAATATGCAGTCCAAGACATAAAGTCTAAGACATGAACAATGTGGGGATATATTTTGCTTGATTATGCACATATATTGCAAAGGTTTGGTTTTTCTTTTTTTTTTTCTAGGAACAGAGGAGATGGAATGGAGAGAGGGAAGATGCTTGTTAATTTTTTTTTTTATAAAAGAGGATTTATTTAAAGAAAAAGAGGGCCAAGACAATATCCACTTGAGTAAGTAAACCATATGAAAAGGTGGTAAACATTCCCTAAGAAGCGTCTGTGGAAGTCACAGAGCCACTGACCCCACCATTGATCTAATGAGACCTATCACTAAAAGACTTGGACCCCGGAGATCAGCAATAGGCTCCCAAAACAGTGAATATCTGCAGTAATGATCCGACTATCAAGGTATAAAAAGAGGACTTTAGAACTTGGGAACTAAGGAAAGTAGCTGCTATATAATCCAGCACAGGAAAGACTATGTGAGACCTGGTCAATCACCTCAATGTGTGCGGCTCTGTGTGATGTGGATGGTCTGTGAATTTGCCCTTTAAGACCCACACACGGTAGGTTACTAAGACAAGGTGATGATGATGACCCATTTTACTAATGGGCCAATAAACAAACAACATCAAAAATATTAGGGACACAGAACAGACAATGATACGTTGTGCTCAGTTATAAATTCTTTCTTTTATGTAGGCATCAATGAGACCAGGAATATCAGGGTCCAAATTACACAAATTACAGCACAGTCAACCATTCATCACCTATCAGGAACATCTGTAGTAAAGTGGTTAAATCAGAAGCTTTCCTAATGCCATCACCCACTAAATATTTCCTATCTCAAAGAGAGACAGAGATGGTTAACTATGACCAAAAACCATCTACTATTATCAGATAAATCTTCCTCGAAACTGGATGCCAGAAACCCCTTGACCAGAGAGCCTTTCCAGAGTGACATTGCTTTGTCACAGGCATGGCTTCTAGGAGGTTAGATATCTAATTTAAGGACATAATGATGAAACTATTGATTTTCAGGGGCAAACCTTTTGTTCCAAAATGAAAAAATGTCATTTTGCCAGTTGGGGACAGGTTGGCAGCCACTCAGGTCAGGTGGTGCTCTTACTGCAACAAGTAACTATGGTTACCACAACATGATATCACCTCTCCAGTGTCCATATTACCATTAAACACACTCCCCTACCTCTGATGTTCTTGAAACAGCTCCATTTTGATCATTTAGCATATGAAGCCACTAATGAGAACTGACTTGTACCAAACTATATGCAATAGGAGACAGTGGTAAAGTTTCTCCATTGGTTGTGACACCAAAAAAAGGGGGCCTTTTATTATCTAGTCCTGTGCTCTTCAGGTCATAGACCACTTAGCTGCTTAACTGAACTCATGAAATCACTATAGATGAGTATTTTTTGTACCCTATCCTTCAAGGCTCTCTCATTTTCTAGACATGCAACCTGAAGTTCAGGCTACTAAAAGAACTTGACAGGAACGCTATTCCCTAGGGCAGCAAATCTCAAGTTAGTTTACATCAAGACCCTTTTACACCTCTTAAAAAATTATTGAAAATACCCATATGTACCAATATTTACTATATTAGAAATTAAAGTCAGTATTATTTTTTCTCTTTTTTTGGTTTATTAACTTACTCATTTTTAGTTTTCAACATTCATTTCCATAATTTTACATTTTTTTCCCTTCCCTCCACTTGCCCTCCCCAAGATGGAATGTAATCTGATATGGACTCTACACCTACATTCCTATTAAACACATTTTCACATTAGTCATATTGCATAGAAGAATTATAACAAATGGGAGAAACCATGAGAAAGAAAAACAAAACAGAAAAGAAAATAGTCTGCTTCACTCTGCATTCTGACTCTAGTTCTTTCTCTGGATGTGGATGGCATTTGCCAAGATGAGTCCTTTGGAATTGTTTTAGGCTCTTGTATTGCTGAGAAGGGCAAAGTCCATCAAAATCAGTCATCACACACTGTAGCTGTTGCTGTGTACAATGTTCTCCAGATTCTGCTCACTTTATTCAGCATCAGTTCATGTAAGTTAAAGTTAGTATTATTACGAAAGAAGTTTCGACCTCACAAATCCATGGAAAGGTCTCAGGAATCCTTATGGGTTAGGAAGAGTCAGAACTTCTGCCCTAAGGTATTGGTAACTTTTGAAGTCTAGTTGTGCAGGTCCCTCTCACTTCAGATGGAGACATTGTTAAATTAGGCAAAATGATGTTTTTAAGAGCCAGGTCCTTATGGAGGGGGGAGCCCATTAGACTGGTGAAGGAGGCAGGCAGGGTTTCAGTGACTGAACCAGAGAACTCAATATCTTTCATGGTTGTCACCAGTTTGTAAAGGACACTAACTTTGAATTGTGAATGTAATGAATTCATCCATAAAATGGAAACAGTAGATTGGATTAAAAATCTATCTGACAATATGTTGTTTAGAAGAAACACATTTGAAAATGAGAGTTACACAGAGTTAAAACAGAGGGTTAGAGTAGAATTTATTATGCTTTAGCTGATGCAAAAAAAGCAGAGGTAGCAATCATGATCTCAAAGTTAAGGTTAAAATAAATTAATTAAAAAAGATAAATGGGGTGACTACATTTTGATAAAAGGTACTATAAACAATGAAGCAATATCAACAATGAATCTACATGTATCAAATAGTCTAGAATCAAAATTTTTAAGAGAAAAATTAAATGAATTACAGGTGAAGGGAAATAATAGTACTGTGATAGTGGGAAACTTTAATTTTCCCCTTTCAAAATTAGCTAAATGTAGTAAAAAAAAAAAGAAAGAAAGAAAGAAAGAAAAGAAAAAAGTCAAGGAAGTGAATAGAATTTTAAATATCAGACATGGTAGGTATCTGGAAAGAACTGAAAGAGAATAAAAAGGAATACACCTTTTTCTCAGTGGTTCATGGTCCTTTTGAAAAGATTGATCACATATTAGGACACAAGATTCTTATACTTAAAAGCAGAAAAGTGGAAATATTAAAAGTATCTTTTTCATATCATAATACAATAAAAATTATAAGGGACCATGGAAACACATATAATCTTCAAGAATCTTTAAGAATGACTGTATTAAAGAACAAATTATAGAAACAACAATTTAATAAAGAGAATGACAGTGAGACAATATATCAAAACCTATAGGATACAGCAAAATCAGTAATCACAGGAAAACTGATATTTCTAAATGCCTACATCAATAAAATAGAGAAAGAGCAAACCAGTGATTTGGGTATGCAATTAAAAAAACTAGAAAAAGAACAAACTAAACATCTCCAATTAAATACTAAATTAGAAATTCTAAAAATTAAAAGTGAGATTAACAAAATTGAGTCTAAAAAACCCACTGAATTAATAAATAAAACTAGGAGCTGCTTTTATGCAAAAACCAACAAAATAGATAAATCATTGGTTAATTTGATTTTTAAAGAGAAGAAAACCAAATCACTAATATTAAAAATGAAAAGGGTATGCTAAACAAAGATAAAATTAAAACATTATAAGGAATTATTTTGCCCAGTTATATCTTAATAAATTTAACAATTTAAGTGAAATGGAAGAACTCTTACAAACATATAAATTGTCTAGATTATCAAAAAAGGAAATAAAGCATCTAAATAGATCTAATTTTAGAAAAGGAAATTAAATAGTTCATAAATGATCTTCCTAAGAAAAAAGCTCCAGGACTAGGTGGACTCACAAGTGAATTCTATCAAACATTTAAAGATCAGCTAATTCCATTATTTAATAAATTGTTTGGAATACTAGGAAAAGAAACGATCCTACCAAACTCCTTTTATGAAACAAATATGATACCAATACCTAAATCAGGAATATTAAAAACAGAGAAAGAAAATTATAGGCCAATTTCATTAATGAATATGTAATCAAAAATTCTAAGTGAAATACTAATTAAAAGATTACAGCAACATATTGCAAAGATAGCTGAACCAAGTGGGATTTATGCCAGGAATACAATGATGATTTAACTTAAACTATTAATGTAATTGATTATATCAATAAGAACAAAATTTTAAATCTCATGATTACATCAATAGATGCAGAAAAAGCTTTTAATAAAGTACAACACTCATTTCTATTAAAAACACTCTTAAGTACAGCTATAAAAGGACTTTTCCTTAAAACAACAAAAAAAATTGCCTAAAACCATCAGCATTATTTGTAATGGGGATAAGCTAGAAGCCTTCCCAGTGAGATCAAGTGTGAACCAGGATGCCCACTGTCACCAGTATTATTCAATATTTTGTTGGAAATCCTAGCAATCACAGAGAGAAGAAAAAGAAGTAGAAAGAATCAGAATAGGGAATGAAGTAATAAAACTCTTTTTGCATGTAATATAATGTTATACTTGGAAAATCCCAAAGACTCAACTAAAAAGTTAGTTGAAATAATAATTTTAGTAAAGTAGCAGAACATAAAGTAAATACACATAAATCATCATCATTCCTATGTATCACCAACAACACCCTGCAAGAAGAGATAATAAGAGATACATCATTTAAAATAACTCTAGATAGTATACAATACCTGGGGGTACACCTGTGAAAAACAAACCCAGGAACTATATGCACAAAATTATAAAAAAAAATTTATACAAACAAAATAAGATTTCAATAATTAGAGAAATGTTAATTGTTCATGGGAAGGCAGGGCCAAAAGAATAGAAATGAAAAATTCACCCAAACTCATTTGTTTACTCAATGCCATCCTAATTAAATTACCAAAAAATTATTTTACTGAATTAGAAAAAAAATAGCAAAATTCATTTGGAAGAATAAACAGTCAAGAACATCAAAGGAAATAATGAAAAATTGTAAAGCAGGGAGATGTAGTTATAACATAAAACAGTAATTATCAAAACTATGTGGTCCTGGCTAAGAATTAGAAAAGTAGATCAGTGGAACAGAGTAGACATACAATTTGCAGCAGCAAATGAATAAAGTAACTTTTATCTGACAAGTGTAAAGAATTAAGTTTTGGGGATAAGATTGCATTATTTGGTAAAAAAAAAAATTGTTGGGAAAGCAAGAAAGCAGTCTGGCAGAAAGTGGGCATTGACCAATATCTTGCACCATTTACCAAGGTAAGGTCAAAATGAATACATGATGTAGATAAAAAGATATTGCAAGAAAACTTGAAGAATATGGAACACATTACATATAAGACCTATGGAATGGTGAAAAATTTATAAATAAACAAGAGATAGAGAGCTGTGTGAAATGTAAAATGGATTATTTCAATTACATTAAATTAAAAAGATTTTGTACAAATAAAAAAAATCCAGCCAAGATCAGAAGCAAAGCAGAACATTGGGAGAGAATTTTTATAGAAAGTTTCCCAGATAAAGGTCTCATATCTCAAATTATAAAGAACTTTGTCAATCTATAAGAATAGGAGTCATACTCTAATTGATAAATGGTCAAAGGATATGAACAGATAGTTCTCTGATGACAAAATCAAAATAATTTACGGTCGTATGAAAAACTATTCTAAATCATTACTGACCAGAGAAATGCAAATTGAACCAAACTTGAGATATCATCTTCAACCTATTAGATTGTCTAAAATGATTTAAGGGGAAAGTGACAAATATTGGAGCAAATGTGGAAAAATTGGGACACATTCACTGTAGGTGAATTGATCCAGTCATTTTGGAGAGCAATCTGGAATTGTGCCCAAAGAGCTATTAAACTGCTTATACCCTTTGATGCTGCAATACGATGACTAGGTCTATTTTCAAAGATGATTGGGGGAAAAAAAGAACCTATAACTTCTAAAATATTTACAGCATCTCTCTTTATGGTGGCAAAGAACTGGAAATTACAAGGATACCCATCAATTGGGGAATGGCTGAACAAGTTGTGTAAGATGATGATAGAATACTATTACCATGCTATGAGAAATGATGAGTTTGTTGATTTTAGAAAAATATGGACAGGCTCACAAGAAATAATGAAGAGTGAAATAAGCAGAGCCAAGAGAACATTATATATAGTAACAATGTTGTTTTAAGAATATCTTTGAGTGACTAAATTATTTTGACTATTATAAATACTCAAATTAATTACAAAGGACCTATAAAGGAAGGCACTGTATTCACAGAAAAAAAACCTGATAAATTAGAAATATATAAATATATATATAAAATTTCACACACAAACACATACACATACATACACATATTTGTGTCAAATGGTAGCTATATTGGGGAGGTGGAAAGTAAAGAAGGAAGGAGAAAAAATAAAGTTACATGATAACTTTATTACATATTTTAAAGGAATAGCAAGTTGTACATAATAGATTTGTAGTTTCATGACAATCTTTTTTTATTATTCTACTATGATATGGAAATGCTTGTTTTATTTCACAAATAAAAATAAAATAAATAAAAATGTTAAAGGGCACTAACATTGGAGGTATCTGGGCAAGCATGACTTTTAAGCGTATTTCCACTTAATAATGGTGGAACAGCCTCTCAAGTACTACCTATTTTGTTAGACCATCAGACAACTTGAGATAAAGGACCCTGTGCCATCTGTTCAGTAGTAACCAGGGTCTAGTACCTATTTGTTAATGGTGGTATAGCGAATAGCTTCTCCAGGAACCTTGGGAGTTCCAGTACCCTAATAGTCACTTATTCTGGCCACTTTTTGGTGTTCCAAGATGCTCCATTCAGCTGTTCTTTATGGACAGAAACTTCCAGAAACATGAACCTCGCAGGATCATAATGGCTCAAGGAGAGAAATTGCTGGACATTGTGCTTTACATCTTCTAGGATTTTAGTCTATCCTAGGCTCCACTAGAAAGAGAAAGATATGCAGGCGATTGGTAAATGGTAGTCATAAAGATTCTCAGCTGCAGATTGTGAGTTCTCTAAAACCTAGAGTTCAAAAGTCTTTGGGCTTCCTCCTTAGATTGTTAGGAAGCAAGTATCAGTAGTTTATTCTAGACTGCCTTAGAATCCTTCAGGTTTTATCCAACCACTGTATTCCCCAGAATTTGACTGAGGAAGGTAGACCTTGGATATTCTTGGGGTTGATTCCCAAATCCTTGTTCTTCAAATGGAGGATCTGATCTAGGGCTACTGTCCCCATGGCCTGATCAATACTATGTCATCTGTGTAGCAGTTTACACCAATACCCTCAAGAAGAGAGGTTTCTTTCAGTTCTCTTCCCATATGGGAACTGAAAAGAAACCTCTCTTCCTGAGGGTTGGTTGTTGTCCTTCATTTTTGGAGAGGACCAAAATGATATCACCATGATAAAGTGAAGTTTCAGTGTGTCTAACTGTGGCAGATCAGACTGTGGCTCAGAATGCTCTACCACAGGTTGGGCACAGATAGTTCGTATGAATTTTTGGGGTGGTACTCCAAATTTGTGCAACTTACATATCAATTCTGCACCCTTTCTGATGTGGGCACTCCATGATGAACAGTCTTGTGCCAGTGTCTCCCATATTGCACAGTCAAATCCAAAGTTCTTGAGAGAGACCTTGAGAGTGCCCTTGTATTCTTTCTTGTGACCACCATGTGATCACCCACCCCATGAGAGTTCTCCATAAAATAGTCTTTTTGGCAAGCACACATTTTGTAATCAAACAACGTGGCCAACCCATCGGAGTTGTGCTCTCTGAAGCATAGTTTGAATGCTTGGCAGTCAGCTCAAGCAAGGACTTCAGTATCTGGTACCTTATCCTGCCAGGTGAGCCTCAGAATCTTCCTCAGACATTTCAAATGGAAGCAATTCAATTTCCTTGCATGGCACTGGTAGACTGTCCATGTTTCACAGGCATACACAATGAAGTCAACACAACAGCTCTGAAGACCTTCAGTTTCGTCGTCAGTCTAATACCTCTTCTGTCCCAAACTTTTCTTCAGAGCCTCCCAAACACTGAGCTAGCTCTGGCAATTTGTGCATCAACCTCATTGTCAATGTGTACATCCCTAGAAAGTACACTATCAAGGTAAGTGAACTTAACCACAGCATTCAAAACTTCTCCATTTGTTGTAATCAATGGTTCCACGTATGGATGTTATGGTGGTGGCTGATGAAGCACTTGTGTTTTCTTGGTGTTAATTATTAGGCCAAAATTAGCACAGGAAGGACAGAATTGATCCACACTTTGTTGCATCTCAGCTTCAGAGGCTGCATTGAGTGAACAATCATCTGCAAATAGAAAAATCATGCACCAACACTCCCTCCACTTTGGTCTTGGCTTGTAGCCTTTTCAAATTGAAGAACTTTGCCATCAGTACGGTAGTTGACCTTGATGCCACATTCATTCTCATTAAAAGCATATGACAACATGGCTGAAAACATCATGCTAATAGCAAGCACACAGCCCTGTTTCACTCCATTAGTGACCAGGAAGGCATTAGAGCACTGTCCACTATCCAAAACCTGGGCAAACATGCCATCATGAAATTGATATAAAATATGGATGAACTTCTCTGGGCAGTCAAATTTTGACATAATTTTCCATAAACCCTCACAACTAACAGTGTCAAAGGCCTTGGTCAGATCTACAAATGTTATGTGCAGTATTGTTCTGCTCCTGGCGTTTCTCCTGGAGTTGTCGGGCAGCAAACACCATATCAACTCTTCTTTGGCCCTTTCTGAAACCACAATGGCTCCCAGGTATATGACCATCTTCCAGGTTAAGGATCAGTCTATTAAGTAGGACTCTAGCAAGAATTTTGCCAGCAATGACTAAGAGAGAGACCCCACTGTGACTGTCGCAAGACAATTTTATAGAGATGGACAGTGGAGGCATCCTTGAAGTGCTGGGGGATAAATGGGGCAGATAAAATTCAGTTTTATGCTGATAGTAACAATCCAAAGCACTTTTATGATTCCCTGAAAACTATTTATGGATCAAAAATCTGTGGTGCTTCACTGCTACTCAGTGCTGTTGGAGCCACATTGATTAGTGATAAGGATATGATCCTAGAGGGATGGGCTGAACATTTCCATAGGGTTCTCAACAGACCATCATCAATCAATGCTGAGGCCACTGACCATTTACCTCAGGTTGAAGTC
>CM053771.1:347911479-347935525 GCA_028658325.1 Potorous gilbertii | reverse complement strand
CAGCTGAGATTTACAAGGTAGGGGGACCATTGCTCATACAAAAGCTGACTGAAATTTTCCAGGTTATATGGCAAGAGGAAGTTATCCCCAGGAGTTCAAGGAAACTATCCTGAGGGTATTGATGAAAAGGAGGCAGTATGAAAAAGAAAAAGATTAAATAACCTTATACCACTCACCCTGACCCTGGGCTACGTGGTCTATGATGTTGACTAGGTCAAGAAGAATTACAATAATGGTCACAATGACTTTATTCAGTTCCCTGCAGTATGTTGTAAGCCACCAGTTATCACCTGTCTTCCTCACAGGCAGTACAAGTTGTCTTTAACAAAAAAAAAAAAAAAGCTAAATTTAAATTAAATTTAAAAAGCTAATTTAACAAAGTACTCTAGCTTCCTTTATTTCCAGGACTGGAGAAAAAACATCTTTAACTCTCCACCACACACCACCTGCTTCAAACTCAATATTGTTTGATGTTAACTACATGGAATTGGATAACTCTAAGGACTTTCCTTCTCCCCTTAGTCTACCATCTGTAGCATTCCTTGAATGGTCCAAATAGGGCAGATACTTTAGACAAAGATTTAGTCTTGAGTAGAGCTAAAGGGCCCCAAATGGTTTGGTACTGATTTTCTCCACTGTTTATTAGTACCATCATGGGCTATCAATTGCTTTCTTCTCAACCCCCTGTTTCAGGAGTTACACCCAAACTCTCTGTGGGGGACAAGTGTCATTATCCTCTGACCAATAAGCAATTTGATTAGCACTGTGATTTTTCCCTCCTCATTCCCAGCTGTCTCTTGATTTTTATTCCATGGTACCTAAAAGCCAAGAATTCTAGTTGCTGAATTCTGTGGGTCAATTTATCCTGTTAAGACAATCAACAAAAAACAGGGAATGTTGAACTTGGCACTTTCTTTCTCATGTTGGGAAGCCTTCCCCAATACCAAGTGAGTTAATCACTCGGCATGAGTGGGAAACTGCTCCCTGTCCAATGGTAAGGAATTTCCATACATAATCAGAAGGACTGTTGCTATTGGAAACCACCATGTGATATCTAGTCATCTAATTACCCCATCTTATGTATTTGCAATACCCTTCCCACACTAAACTATGAGCCATGAGAGATTACTCAATTTACTTACTTATTGAGATTACCCAATAACTAACTAATCCAAATGTTATAAGAAGGTCTAATGCCAGCACTGTTATTTTCAGTTTGATTCAGAGATAAAAGGAGTCATTAAACAATTAACAAAAGAATATTTAGACCAAACCTAACAAAGATATGTAATAAAGATCTGATGTCATTTGGTTTCTGTAGACTCAGCAACCCTTGACTTCATATGTAAACTTGTCAGTTAAGTAGGTTTGAGAAGCCTGGTCTTCAAACTTCTACCAAATAAGTGAGGCCCAAACAACATATGGGTGGGACTTCTAGAGAGGCAGGGATCAGTCAGGTCCTAAGGACAGCTTTTTTGATTTTTAAGGAAAACTATTCTCTGTTATAAGGATATGAGGATGCTCTGGTCCTATCACAGCATCCTAA
This sequence comes from Potorous gilbertii, assembly GCA_028658325.1. Lineage (NCBI taxonomy): Eukaryota > Metazoa > Chordata > Mammalia > Diprotodontia > Potoroidae > Potorous > Potorous gilbertii. Next base: position 347,933,979 of record CM053771.1, on the reverse strand, counting down.
AATAATGTATCTTGAAATTTGAGCCTAAGCCTAAAAGAAAATAAGTGGAAATTTAACAAGAGGAACAATTCAAGCTATTCTTTCAAAAGATCCAAGAAGTAAACCTATCATTCAGAAGTAAAACACTTTCAGATTGCATCAAAGTACTAGGGAAATGAAATATTTATTTTTATATGACAATGGCTAGACAAAGTCATTAGTGTGAGGTGGGCTAATAATTTGGATATATTAAGCATTCTGTTTTTAAAAACCCACATTGAGGGTCATTGCAATGGCAATAAGAGCAGCATTGGGATAAAACTCAGAAGTGTAAGAAGATGATATGAATTAACATTTCAGGGATCTAGGAAGGTCACTTTTCAAAGAGAGCTGAATTCAGAAGTGCAAAGAAACAGGAATCAGCTTCTCAGACGCCTCTTGGAGAGCATTTCCCCCTGCTGAGAATTATCTTATTTAGGATCATTTCTAGAGCATCTAAGAGAAGGAAAGGAATGGATAATGCATAAAAACAGAATCCCCTGAGCTGAATCTAAAAAAAGATGAAACTTAATAGAGATAAATGTAAAGTCTTGTATTTGAGTACAAAAAAAATCAACTGCAATAATCATAAGGTGGGGAAGCATAGACAGCAGTTGTTTAGAAAATGATGACTGAATGAAGGAATAAAAATTTTTTAAGGGCTTTAGTGCAAAGCACCAGGAATACAAATAAAAAAGACAGTCCTTGTTTTCAATGAGCTCACATTCTAATAGGGAAGACTGCACATGTAAGAAGAGCTGGTTGTAAATCATATGCAAAGGTACCATGTTCCTTGGGGTAGAGGGAAAGTAGATGGTTTAGCTTCTTTGTAAATGTCATTTTTCCTGATATAACTATAGTCAGGATGACTGCTACTATCCAATGAGAGACAAATCTTCATGAGCTTGTGATACAATTCCTGTGTGGACTTGAACATGTGCAGGCGCTGTTTTGGGATGATTTGCCATGTGAAAGAAAAGGAGCCTTTTTATTGACTGCCAAAACAGAAAAGATCATGCATCCAAAAGATACTAATTATTCAAGGTGAGACTTGCTATATTTCTCTGGAAAGCCTTGACTCCTCCCCACATGGGGTCTCCAGCTGGTTCACAAAATATAAGCCTTCATTATTCGCATCTTTATGTTTGCTTCTGGCTTTTAGTTGAAGATCTGGAGATAGCTATGATCTTATGACCTCAGAAAGGTTGAAGTGAGAAATCACCAGAGATCTGGGAATAAGAATCCATGCTAGGTTTTGTGGCCAGATGAGACAATGAGGAGTTGAGATTTGCATCACCTGATTGACTCAGTAGAGATCTAAGGCAGCCAAGAGGGAATAACAATTCATCCATTAACAATGCCACATTCAGAAGTGAACTTGGTGGAGTAAATATATTATCAGCAATCATTTTAAACTTCAGTCCACTGTCCCCAGGGATCAAGAGGGAAGAGGGGAAAGATAGGCTCTCCATCCCCACCCCAGGTATTGTAGATAACATTTGTACTTCTATTTTTACAGCTAATTGATGTTCATTGGTTAAACCACACTGGACCAGTGATGATTGATTTAGGTGATATGTAACAAAATGAGAGATAGAGCAAATAACACCAGAAAAAGACAACCTTGCAAATCCTCAAGGGTACCCCTAGAGCCCTAAAGGAGAGATACAGCATTGCTCAGGGACCCAATTTATCTACGAGAGTAGGAGATGGAAGAAGCATTCTCAGAGTTAATAAAGGCCTCAGTCATGGAAAGTAAATCCAAAATATTGATAACATCATATACATTTCTGATGTTGAACCAACTGAGAGTGCCAAACACTTAGGGGGAAAGAACTTTCTTTTCCAAATCTTTAATAGCTATGGCTACCAAGGAGATAAATTGGGAAAACTCAAAGAATTAATTGCCAGTTTGCAACCCAGAATAACAGCTGAGGGCTAGGCTAGAAGCATGATCAGTGCTCAGGGGACAGGTAGAAAAGGGTATTCCCACTTCTGGACTTTTGGGTTTGCCCTTTAGTGGCAGTTATTCAGTAGTTTGTGGTGATGGTGGTAAGGAAGTTAGGCTCCCCTCAATGTGATTGTTCCCCCAATGATGGTTTCAGGACCTGGGCTGGAAGCAAGGCCAATGGTTTGGGGAACACTGCTATTTTCAAGGTTCTTGGATTCAGGTTTAGGGCTAATCTTCATTGAAGTACGAGGGAAGTTGATGCTGTAGGTGATGACAGGGGTTTGCCTTGCCTGACATATGCTATTTCCGATCTCTTCCTTAAGATGCCTTATTCATTCAGGATCTGTGGGTTTTTATAGACTTCAAGCTCAATATAAGGCAATGATGTGATATGATAGCCAAAAATCCAAGGCAACTGGGCTATAATAAAGAGAGGTATAGCTTCTGGGAACAGGAAAGTCAGCATCCTATCCATACCACTGTGCCATGCCCTCATCAGACCTCCAATGAGTAAGTTTAAGTTCTGGGCACCACGTTTAAGAAGGACATTGATAAGTTGGAGAGTGTCCGGTGGACAGCAATCCAACTTGGAGAATGGAAGAAAAACCTAGTCCATGTCTCTGATTATTAGGAGACAAGCAATGCTTACATTGTGGTGAGCCATTGTGGTCAGTAGCTGGAGGGGTGGGAAATGGTAAGGTCCAAATCTGCTGAGAGTAAACAGTCTTTCTTCTAGTCTTCTAGAAGAGTATTATCTTAGATATGGCTACCTATTACCTCTCAAAAATTCATATCTAGGGGTATGAGTCTGAATTGAGAAGGAAAGTATATAATGAATCAGCTCTGAAATAAATCACAGCCAGAGTCACCTCCATGCATGACTACTGCTTTTGACTTCTCAGTTTTGGAAATTGTTTCACCATTCAGCTCTCTAAGGATACAAAGTTTAAAATCTTCTTAAGAAGTCTGTAACATTTCTCAGAACAGAATCTTAAAACTGTTTTTTTAGTCCTTTCTCTTTATCCTCTCAATCAATCAATCCCCACTTATAATAGGTAACTAAAGGATGACAGCTAAATTTCCAGTCTCTCAAGAGCCTATCCATTTTCTCTCTCTCTCTCTCTCTCTCTCTCTCTCTCTCCCTCCCTCCCTCCCTCCGTCCCTCTCTCTCTCTCTCCCTCCCTCCCTCCGTCCCTCCCTCCCTCCCTCCCTCCCTCTCTCTCTCTCCCTCCCTCCCTCCCTCCTTCCCTCCCTCTCTCTCTCTCTCTCTCTCTCTCTCTCTCTCTCTCTCTCAATGTTGCAATTCAAAGCATGTCTATGAAAAACAATGTCAAATATTAATGTCTGCTTTAGCCACTTTTATTTAACATACTGTATTTGAGACGATTTGGAGCACTTCCCAGGGAGCTGAGTACACACTTCCTTTCCTTACTAGGAAATATCCTCCTGCCCTTTACTAAAGTACATGAGTGACATAGCAACTTCTGGTCATTTGGCTCCTATGACTGGGAGACCCATAGAAGGTGATTAGCAACTGAGCCAGGAGAACCACTGATTCAGTAAAGGATTGAAGGATTGAAAAAATAAATAAAGGATTGAAGATTTCTCATCTTTTCCCCAAGCAGCAGAAATTCTGGCTACAAACATATGGTATCCAGAATATCCAGAATAAGGGAAGCCAAGTTGCCAGCTGCCTTTGTCTTCCTTATCTTAGCACAGATATGCAACCTGCAATGCAGTCATGATAAATAATGGGTGTTTCAGGTCTTCACAGCTAGTTTATGAGACTGAGACTTCCTGGGTTACTGAGTAAATGCTAGCTGCCTAGCAGAATGTGCTTCCTACAACTACGGAATTCCATGAAGTTGAAGGCTCCTCCACTGAAGATCATCCTGAACCTGAATGGACAAAGGAGTCATGCCAGGCTGGTTGGTAAGTTTGAATCTTGTGAATTACTTGTACTGAAGACTGGAGTGAGTTTCTTTACCTTTCAAAGTCATTATTGTAAGTGGGACTAACTAATTTGTAACAATCTCAAGTGGACTTTCCTGCAGTGAGTCAATTCTTTTACATTCCTTAAATAATTCACTTTTCCACACATCACAAAAGTTATTCTTAACTTTTTCATCCTCTTTCAAGCCCCCCATGGGACCTCATTCCAAATTTTCTTACCTTACTTCACACTTCACTGCAAAAATTGAGTCCATTTACCAAGATCTTTCTCTCTCTTCTCTCTTCCTCATCTCACATCATTTAAATATCTTCCCCACTATCTCTTCCTTCACTCCCAGTTTTCATGAAGAGATAGCCTTTTTCTTTGAAAACTCCTCTACAAGTATCTTTGATACCGTCCAATTCTGTCTTCTCTGGCAGACTGAGCCCTCTATCACTGGCACTCTCTCTAAGTGTCAAATTCTCCCTATCTGCTGGCTTCTTCCCCTGTTTTCTACAAACATGTCTATGCGTCTCCTATCCAAAAGGCAAAACAAAACAAAACAAAAACCTAACTCATTTAATCCTACTGTCCCTCCTCGCTATTGTCTTATACCTCCTTTCTTCATCTTAGCTGAATTCCTTGAGGAAGCAATTTCTAGTTGGCCCTTCCACTTTTCAAAATCCTCTTTCATTCACTCTTCAAAATCCTCTTCAGTCTGGTTCCCAACCTCATCATTTCACTTACACTGCTCTCCGCAAAGTCACCAATGATTTCTTAACGCCAAATCTGTCTTTTCTCAGTTCTCATCTTTCTTGACTTCTCAGCAGTATGTGATAGCCTTCATCATCCTTGAAGCTATCTCTTCCACAGTAGTGGAGGAAGCATAAGTCAGAAAAGTAGAGAGAAAAGGCATGGGAGAAATTATCAGAAGGCAGACAATGAGAGGTGAAGAGCTAACCAAGGCTACAAACACTTTCAACTCTTTTAACATGGCCTGGGGGAAAGTAGTTTATATGTTTCATAATGTGATACACATTTAAAGTACAGCTTTATTCACCACTCAGTGTGGGGCTCGCAGAGAAAGAAGATTAATGTACACCACAAAACTCAGTTTAACTTAGAGGTACCCATGGAAGGTTATATACTTTCAGATTGTTCCCTAAAACATATGCATATACTACACATAGACACTTTCCATCCCTATCCCCTTCAGTCCATTGTATTTTTTCCTCTCTTTTCTCTTATTCCCTTTTTTGTTTTAGCTTTAGCTAAAATCACTAGGCATAATTAGTCGGCAGCATGAATAAATGCTGATTTATTCGTTTCAATCTAACATGGCTCCTTTAAAAAAATGTACCTATGCAAAGTTAAGGACTTAATCCTATCCTAATAACAAGACCCCCAAATGCTCACAAGACCTCTATCCTATCTGAAAAGGGAGAAGGGATCAAGGACCAAAAGGGAAAGAAGATACAGGAAATGACTGGCTAGCATGTTGGAATGAAGGGGGAGAGAGGCAAAAAGGGAAAGGGGAAAAGAAGAGATGCCACAGTATCTAATTTATTAAAGCTAATGGACTGAGGCAGAGAAGCAAACATACCAATTGGCCCACAAATGTTCTTGAATTTCTGCTTTTTAGGAATATAATGTTCATTCAGAAATGTGCATTTTTTCATGCTAAATTGGTTGGTATTCAGAATTTAAGAGTTTCCATAAGGAATGGTAGTACCCACAATGCAAGACGCCATCAAAAGGCAAACAAAACAAACAAAAAAAGCCTGATTAAGTGCAATCTTGTGTTAATCCTTGGAATCATCATTACTATACTAGGTTTCATGACACTTATAGACTTAGCTATTATTAGCTGACTTTCTGGATTCACATTAGGTGAGACAAAGAATAAAGCTGTGTAGTGAGAAGATAAAAAGAAGATAAAGAGCCAAGAACATTGAAATAATCAAAGGGAAGGGCAGCCCTATCTGCTTTTTTTAAACTCAGGTTATGGCATATAACTAAAATGGCAGAGTCAGAACGGCTGCTTGAAAAACTTCTTAAGCCATGATCCACTCTGAGTAACACTGCACACAGATGTACTCACTGTGTGCTAAGTAAGCACTTTGCTGAGGTGAATGTGGAATAAAAAAGTACTCTCAAGGAACTTAAGACCCAATTGGTAAAACAAGGTAAACATACATAAAGAAGCAAACAATATAAAATAGCATATAATTAAGATGCTCATCAAAGATAAATTCTACGAAAAAAGCCAATAGTAAAATCATGGCCTAAAATGTCTACGTAGAAATATCCAAAGCTTAGACAATAAATAAGATGCAGCAGAAGTCCTAAGGAGGCTTCATAGGTATCACCAATAATTGGTAGTATAAAAGTCATAATTGGAATATTGTTCTGGATAGGTATTTCTTGTTGGGAGAAAAAAGTGTAGCTCAAAAAGGGGCTGAGGCCTTATATATTAAGATATTGCACTGATATGTGGAAATCCAAAAAGGGGGAGAGGAGATATTGGTGAACATGGTGAAGAATTTTTGGGTGAAGATGAATGGACATAAAAATTTTGTCATCAGAGTATACTTACAGATAACTTTAACAGAAAAAGGAAATAGATATGAGAGGGCTGAGAAACAGATTATAAGCCTGAAGCAAAGGCATGATATATATGAGGAGTTTCAATTAACCAGACACAGGATCTTTCTATCTGCCAAAAGCAGAGTTATAAGTAACTTAATAAAAATATAATAATTTATATTCAATAGGTAAATAAACCTATTTCCAATGAGGGAAAATTATATTCCGGATCTGATTTTCACTAAAATAGAGCTGATTACTGAGGTGAAGAGGATGGAAACATTGTGGGAAAGTGACTACTCCCTACTGTAGTTTGTGACAGAGCATCCTAAAGCCTGGCATAGACTGACATAGACCCCAGATTTGAGGAGAGCAGATTTCAAAGGGTTCAGGAAAAGGATAAGTGAGATCTTATGGATTAGAATTCTACATGAAAAAATAGATCAGAAGAAATGGGGAACTCATCCAGAAGAAAATTATCTGAAGAAAACAAACTCAGTAGCCTAACAACTCACTAACAAATTTGGAATTTTTAAAAAGATATATATATATATATATATATATATATATATATATGTTAGAAAAAGGATCAGGTATCACATGATTTTTAAGAAGTCCTTCATCAAATAGAGTGACATTACAAGGGAAATGCATTTGGATTGGTTGAGAAAACTTGGTCTTACTGTGTAGGTCACCTACAAAACAACAAATCAGTTCTAATGGATTTGGCAGCAGAATAAAGAAAGCTTTATTCTGAAAAGGAATCAAACCTGGGCCTCAGTCTCTGTCTTGTTCTCCCTGACACCTTTCTGCCAGTTCTCATCTTTCTGGACCTCTGTATCGCTTTCAACACCGTAGATCAGAGATGTCAAACATCTGGCCCATATGGAATGAAACAGTCCCAAATACAGCATATGAAACCAGATGAAAATTGGAAAATTTTTAAATTGGGAAATATTTAACAAAATCAACAAAAATACAACAAACCATAGATAATATTACCTATCAAAAATCATAAAATGCTCTTTGAGTGTAATTTTATGATTATAAAATGAATAGTTTTTTTTTTTTACTAATTTCTTATTTGTAAGCATTGATAGCATAGCAGCAGTTGATCTTAAAAGAATAATTTTCCACTCTAAAGTACATAGTTGCTATTAGTAATTTTGGAGGAGGCAGGCGGTAGTTTGCATGATAATTTGGTGGTTGTCTTGGAAGAAGGTCAGAACAGGGTGGTGGGGAGAGGAATGTTAGGAGGGAGGCTCAACTTGGCACATGGAGTGGAAATTGGAGATGCTTACATACAAGCATATGAGCACAGTTCACAGTCAAGTTCCTGCCTTTGTAAATCACAATCTATTTCAGATGAGAAGTGCAGAAAAATATTTATTATAAAAACCTTTATAATATTTTTAGTATTTGAAGGGCTATTAGTAAAAAGTAGAAATGTCAATTTTTCTTTTCATAGTAGCTGTTGTTGTGGCACGATACATTACAGGTTTTCATTTGACTAAGCAACAAATACTTAGTCATGCTATCCATTTTGATGCATAGGTACTCACTCTTATGCAGTATCTGAAGCATAGGGTATGTAGAGTGTTCAGGGAAGACTAGCACCTCTGATGTAAGGGCTAGCTAAGCCTTTTTCAGGGCTACTCATGTTCCTTTGGGGTATACCTATCACTCATCTCTCACTATGACTCCAACTGGCTGTAGAACATGCGGCCACACCCCAGTAAAACCATCTCAGCAGACAGGCTAAACCACAGTGAAGGTAACAGGTAGGGTGAATTAGGAGGATGTCTACCCCAAGCATGCGAAGACTTCTCCCTATTGAACGGGCAGGCAAGAACATTTTGTTCCAACAACCATGTAACCACTGAAGCAGGCACTGTGGAGTTTGGAGAGCTTGGTCAGATATCAAAGATGCCAAGGTCATCCACATCATCCTGGGCCATTGTCAGTTGTCCTGAATTTAGTCTTAATACAACTTTGATGACTCTAGAAGAGAAAGTGAGGCTGATGATTTCATCCTACTCTGCTTCACTTAAATTCAATATACCCTATGATGTCATGGGTCCTTTTTCATAAACAAAGGATAAATAACAATAACATTTGTAGCAAGTTGTGTGTGCCTGTGCTTTTAAGTCAAAGTTTCACTTATATTGGAAAAGTACCGTGTCAGTGGCAAACAATTTATGGGAGTTTGTATGGAAATCAAGCAGATGAGACTGTTACTTCTGAAAAAGAGAAGTGAAAAGTGATAAGCATGGAACAGCACTTCTGCTCTGATTGCTGTATTCCTCATAGCATGTTCTGTCTCTCTCATACTACATGGAAGTTGCTGTCATGTTTTGAAATTTTCTCCCTAACAGAAGTCTAGTGGAGGAAGGCTTCACACAATGTAAGCAAGTAAATTTAATACTCAAGATTCTTCTGAGCACAGTTAATCTACAGTTGTGATCTTTGCACTAATGAAATTCATTCTGTGTTAATGAACATATAGGAAATAATATTTGTTACTTTCAACAAGTCTTTACCATGGATAAAAGAGGTTAAGAGAAAAAAAGGCATCAACTTACGTAAGGTAAGAAAATTATAAATTTATTTATATCTAGAAAAAAGAAACTTATGGTTATTTGTTTTTAAACTTATTTTAATCTTAGGAGGGTATTAATCATGTTACATTCTAAGAACAATAAGAAAAAGTCCATACAAGAAGAAAACAGAATTTTTCAGACAAAGTTGAAGTGAAATTACTTCTTTTCAGAAGAAAAAGCAAGATTTTATGTTTAATATATAGATACCATATTAGTGTCCCCAGATAATATGATCTAAAATTCCATTATGAAATACATCATTTTGCTCAACCAAGTTCTGCTCAGGTATGAGCAATACTTAACTACTTAAAATAAGATAAAATAAATTAAGAAATCAGAAATCTATATTTCAAAAATAACAAAAAGCATTGAAAAAATTCATAAGATAATTAGAGTGTGGTTAAAACGATATTATTTCAGAACTCATAGCTAAACATTTAAAGTGATGTGGTGAAGGTGAATTTGTGGAAAGAGTATATGGTGAAAGTCACTAAAATTGTTTGTCTCCAAAAAGCTACAACTTTCCAGAATTTTTCATTATCATGAAACATTGTGGAAAGAATGAATGAAATTGCCACTGACACCAGTGGAAAACTTAAGTCAAAATTGGAAATTCTCTCCTATTCTCCAACCCATTCTCCCACCTACTGAGAAGGCAAGCAATATGATATCAATTATACATGTGAATTCATGCAAAACAACTTCTACATTAGCCATATTTTTAAAAATCAAGAAAAATAAAGTGAGAAAATCATACTTCAATTTGCATTCAGAGTTCACTAGCTTTCTCTTTGGAGTTGAATAGCATTGTTTTCATCATGAGTCCTTTGGAATTGTCTTGGATCATTTTATAGATCAGAATAGCCAAGTCAACAACATTGTTATCACTGTACAAATGATCTCCCAGGTCTTCTCACTTCACTCTACATCAATTCATATAGATCTTGTCATGTTTTTTCTGAAACCACTCCCCTCATTATTTACCACAGCACAATAGTACTCCATCACAATCACATGCCACAATTTGTTCTGCCATCCCTGAACTGATGAATATCCCCTCGATTTCCAATCCTTTGTACACAAAAAGAGCTGCTATAAATACTTTAAAACACATATGTTCTTCTCCTTTTTCTTTGATCTCTTTGGGATTCAGACCTAGTACTGGTTTGCTGGGTCAAAGAGGTATACACAGTTTTAAAGCCCTTTGGGCTTAGTTCCAAATTGCTTTCTAGGATGGTTGGACCAGTTCACTACTCCACCAACAGTTCATTAGTGTACCTATTTTTCCTTCATCCTCTCCAGTATCTGTCATTTCTGATAGGTGTCAGGGGGTATTTGGGAGTTGTTTTAATTTGCCTTTCTCTAATTAATAGAGATTTAGAACATTTTTTCATACAACTATAAGGTAGCTTTGATTTCTTTTTCTGAAAACTGCCTGTTTATATCCTTTGACCATTCATCAGTTGGGGAATGACTCTTATTTTAATAAGGCTGAACCAGTTCTATACTCAATACATATTTGAGAAATGAAACTTTTATCAGAGAAATTTGCTATAAAACATTTTTATATTACCTCATTGTCTATGACCTTTGAGCAAAATAGTTTCCCTCATTATCTCTTTTAATTTTGTCTATTTTGTTTTTGCTTTGTCTGAGATCATGACTGCTATGCCTTTTTTTAGTTCAGCTGAAACATAGATTCTGCTGCAGTCCTTTAACTCTGTGAGTATCTTTCCTTTTCAAGTGTGTCTCTTGTACACACCATACTGCTGGATTGTGGTTTCTAATTCATTCTGCTATATGCTTCCCTATTATGGATGAGTGCATCCCATCTGCATTCACAGTTACAATTACTACTTTTTTTTATTTTTCTCTATCTCATTTTCTTCTGTTTCTTATTTTCTCTTTTTATCCTGTCCCTCCTCAAAAGTCTGTCTTGCTAAAAAATCTATTTCCCTCCCTTTTATCATGCCCCCCTCTTTTTCTCTTATCCCTTTCCCCTCCTATTTCCCTACTACACAACTGAATACATACATACATACATATATATATATATATATATATATATATATATATATATATATATATATATATAAAATTCCCAATTTGGATCAATTCTAATGAGTGCTACCCCTCATTTTCCATTCCCCTATAAAAACTCTTTCTTGTGTGCCTCTTCTATGTGAGAAAATTTCCCCCATTCTTCTTCTGCCTTCCCCTCCTCCCAGTCCATCCCTCTTTCTTACCCCTTCAGATTTTTGGAGAATATTCCAATACAACCAATTCATACCCTGGCCACCTGTCCATGAAGACTCCTAACTGCCCTAATAATGATAAAGTTCTTTGGAGTTACATGTATCATTTTCTCACACAGGAAAGTAGACAGTTTAATTTTATTGAATCTCTTACCTTTTTGTGCTTCTCTTGAGCCTTGTATTTGAATGTCAAATTTCCATTCACCTCTGGTCTTCTCATCAGGAATGCTTGCAAGTGATTTACTTCCTTGAATATTCATTTTCCTCCTGAAGGATTATACTCAGTTTTGTTAGACAAATTATACTTGGTTGTAATGCTAACTCTTTTGCTTTCCAGAATATCATATTCCAAGCTCTATGCTTCTTTAATGTGAAAGCTGCTACATTTTTTTGTGTGATACTAACTATGGATCCACAATATTTGAATGATTTCTTTCTGTCTGGTTGAAGTATTTTCTTTTTGACCTGGGAGCCCTGGAATTTTTCTATAATATTCCTGGGAGCTTTCATTTTAGGATCTCTTTGAGGAGGTGATCAGTGGATTCTTTCAATTTCTATTTTACTCTCTACATCTAAGGTATCAGGGCAGTTTTTTCTCGCTAATTTCTTTAAATATGGTGTCTAGGCTCTTTTTTTGATCACGCCTTTCAGGTAGTCCAATAATGTCTCTCCCTGATCTATGTTCTAAATCAGTTGTTTTTCTGATGAGATATTTCACATTCTTTTTTTCCCCATTCTTTTGACTTTGTTTACTTGTTTTTGATGTCTCATGGAGTCATTAACATCCACTTGCCGTATTCTAATTTTAAAGGAATTATTTTCTTCAATGAGATTTTGTGCCTCTTTTTCCATTTGGCTAATTCTATTTTTAAGGTGTTCTTTTCTTCAATTTTTTTCTTGCTTCTTTTACCAAGTTGTCAGTTCTCTTTTCATAATTTTCCTGCAACTCTTTCATTTCTTTCTTAATATTTCCTCTACTCATCACTTTCTTTCTCTCCTAGGATTTCTTGTTGGGCTCAGGTCCAATTAGCATTTTTCTTTGAGGCTTTGTTTGTAGCTGTTTTCACATTGTTGTCGTCTTCTGAGTTTGTGTTTTGGTCTTCCCTTCCACCATAGTAGCTTTTTATGGTCAATTTTTTTTTTTTTTTTTGCTGTTCTCTAAATTTCTAGCCTATTTCTCAATTTTGAACTTTATGTTAAAATTGAGCTTGGCTCACTTAGGGATAGGGAGGCACTGTACCAAGCTTCAGACTTTTTCTTCCTGCTATTTTCAGAGCTAGTTCTGGGGGTCTACAAGTTCCTGGTGCTTCCAAGGTGATATGATCTGGAAAGAAGTGTGATCATTGCTCTCCTGGTCTGAGATGCAGTCTTACCCAGGAATGACCTCTGGTCCCCATAGCAGCTAGTGTTTTCTTTACCTTGGAACTGTGACCAGAGTCTCTGCTCCTTTGTGACTGACCCCTGCACTCCTCTCTACCCTGGAACTGCAACTCAGAACTGCATATGTGCAACAGAGTTGTCAGTCAGTACCAGCTCTACCCAGTGCCAACAAAGTGCCCCCTCTAATCTCATTCTGATCAGTTGCCTGACCCCTTAACCACCTCTGGACTGAGGGTTTCTAAAGGTGCTGCTGCTGCCACCTTGTGTTTGGGCCACAAGCTTCTCCTGTCAATCTCCTAAGAAAAGGTCTTGTAGACCACCTTTTCTTGGCTCTCTCCCTCCAAAATTTTATTTTAGGCATCATATTAAAGTTGTTTGGAGGGGAATGTTGAGAGAGTTCAACTGCAGTCTTCCTTGAATTATATCTTACAGGAAGCCCAGAGCCAGCACTCTGTCAAATTCTTTATGCAATATTGAAATAAATTGTTCTTTGAATGCGTGACATAATTTACCTGTAAATCAATCTAATCCTGGCTTGCTTCTCCACCCTACCTCCCACCTTGGGAATTCATTTATGGCTTATTTTCTTTTTCTGAGATTATTCTATTTAAATTCTATATTTATTGATCTGACAATCTGTGTGGTTTGTATTTTTGTAAATATTCATTCATTTCAGTTTTGTTTGCATATAACTGGACAAAATAGTTTCTTATAATTTATTTTTCATTTGTTCTTTTTTCTGACTATCTTTCTTTCTAAATTTCTCTCTTCCCTCTTCTAATTTCCTTGTTGGAATTTCTGTACCAAACTCTGTATGAGTTTGTGTGTGGATGTGGGTGTGTGGGAAAAGAGAAAGAGAGAGAGACAGAGAGACAGAGACAGAGAGAGAGATTTATTTGTCCAGTTAACATAAAAGTGATTTCTAATCCCCCAACCCTTTCCTTGCTATTGATACACTCTTTTTCTCACATATGCAAATTAGGAGAAACAATGACTAATTCCTCCTTTTTCCTCATTTCTCCCTTACTATATTTCTTTTACCTCTCATTTCTTTTCTCTTTTAAAACTATTAAAACAAAACAAAACGACTGCAAGGTCCTGAAGAGATTGGGATTAACTTTTCTCCACTTGGGCAACCAGGCCTGAAGCAGTTCAAATCTGGCTTCAGACACTTACTAGCCAACTCACTTAAACCTTTTTGGCTCAGTTTCCTAATCTGCAATGCGAGCTGGAGAAGGAAATGGCAAACCCCTACAGTGTCTTTGCCAAGAAAATTTCATATGGGGTCACAAAGAGTCAGATACAATTGAAATGACTAAACAATAAGTTATCCACCTACTGAAATTTAAGTACTTCATCATCACATAACTCCTTCCAATTACTCAAGTGTATTTACCCTTTTGGTAGCTAGGTGACACAGTGTCTATGATAGAATGCCTGGCCTGAAGTCATGAAGACCAGAATTCAATTCCATCATCAGACATTTACTAGGTACATGACCCTTGGCAAGTCATTTGACCCCTAATTACCTCCATTCTTCATCTGTAAAATTGGGATACACTGGAGAAGGAAATAGCAAACCACTCCAGTACCTCTGTCAAGAAAAACCCATGGACGAATCCATGGGGTCACAAAGAGTCAGGCACAACTGAGCAACAACAATAACAAGTTACCTACTTCTGTGTTTACATTTTGTAATTTTCACTCTGGTTTGGTCTGATAATGCCTGATAATATTCTACTCTATTAAAGGTTCCCCCACCCCCTTCTTTTTTCTCTGTAGGATTATACTCAGGCTTGCAAGGTAAATTATTTGTGGTGTTAGCCTTTTAATTTTGCTATCTGGAATACTGTAGTCTAATATTTGAGGAAGCATGGTGATGCTGTGGAGAGAGTGGTAGGCTTAGAGTCAGAATGACCTGAGTTCATAATCTTGCACATATTAACAGATGGTGGGCAATTAATTTAACTTCTCTTATCCTTGGTTTGCTTATCTACAAAAGAAGGAGGGTGGATCCCTTCCTGTTCTAAATCACATGATCTTAACATTTTTGCCCCCTTCATAGCAGTTGCTTCTAAATCTTGTATAATCCTGACTATGTATTCTTGGCACTTGAACTCTTTTTTTTCCTCTCTTGCTTTGATCTGGAAATTCTTGATTTTGCTTCTGATATTCCTAAAAAGTTTTAAACTGTGGATTTCTTTAAGGAGGTAACCTGTGAATTCTTTCTGTTTTCAATATGCTCTCTGGTTCTAATGGGATAAGTATTTTTCATTTATGATTTCTTGAAATATGATATTCAAATTTCTTGCTTAGTCATGGTTTTCAGGGAATCTGATTTCTAAATTTCCTTTCTTTATTTGTTTTTCAGGTCAGTTATTTCTGACAGTAGACACTTTACATTTTCTTCTTGTTTTAATCTAACACCTGCCTTTGTTCTAAAAAACTTTAGTTTGTTGGAAAAAAAACCATTTTAAATAGTGTAGAAAAACAATTAGGATTTCATAAGACCTCGCAGCTTCTACACTAAAAGACTGCAGATCTTGGAACATTATATTTCTAAGAGCAAAGGAGCTGGGTTTGCATCCAAGAATAGCTAATCCAGCAAAGCTGAGTATAATCCTGAATTTAAAAAAATAGACATTTAATGAACTGAGAGACTTTCAGGTACTTGTAACAAAAAGACCAGAACTCAATGGAAAATTTGATACAAAAGATCCAGAAGAAATACAGGGAAATCATTGAAGGCTAATTATAAGGTACTGATAATACTTATATTTAATAATTACTTATAATATGTGAAAATGTTATTAATATTGTAATTACTAGCTGTTATTATTACTAATGGTATTCTGAAAACTGTTGTCATTACTAAGGTCGTTTGAAAGAAAAATTGGGACTGAGTTGTATATGATTCTAAAAAAAAATTGGGTATGAAAAGGTTAAAAGGAAAAATTATCTTATGAAAACAGGCATCAAAGGAAGAATTAATATAGAAGAAGCAAGTGGAGGAGGGCTAGGAATACTGGAACCTTACTCTCATCTGCAGAAGTTGTCTGAACTTCTAGAGAGGTGAGAAAACTGGGGGAATAGGATTGGGGAGGGACTTTTACAAGGGTGTATAGATCAAGATAAGGAGGGTGGGGTGAATAGACAAGATAACAAATAATGGCGGAGTTTTGAGGGGTGGGTAAAATAAGGAATAAGGGGTAAGGGGAGAAGATAAGGTAACAGAAGGACAGGGTGAAAAAGGGCTGAGAAAGAAAATAGTGAGCAAAAGTAACTGAGCAGAGACCACTATATTTCTACCATTTACCAAGATAAGGAAAGTCAAAAGGGATAAAAGAACTAGCTATGAAGAGAGATTTTACAAGAAAAGAAGAAGAACATGGGATGTATTACTTATCAGACTTGCAGATAGGTGAAGAATTTGCGAATAAACAAGAGACAGCAAAGTTAGGTGTAAAATGGATGATTTTGATTATGTGAAATTTAAACAAATAAAACAAATGTAGCCAAAATGAGAAGGAAAGCAGAAAATTGGGGAAAACATTTTTTATAAACAATTTATCAGGTAAAGGTCTCATATCTAAAATATGTAAAGAACCTTATCAAATCTAAAATAATATGTCATTCCCCAATTGATAACTATACTACTGATTAGTCTATTTCTGAAGATAATTAGGGAAAAGGGAAAAGAACCTTTGTGTTCTAAAATATTTATAGCAGCTCTCTTTGTGGTAGCAAAGAACTAGAAATAGCAGGGATGCCCATCAATTCTGATGGAATACTACTGTGCTGTAAGAAATGATGAGCTCCATGATTTTAGAAAAACATAGAAGGACTTGTATGAAATAATGAAGAGTGAAACGAGCAGACCCAAGAGAACATTACATACATTAATAGCAATATTGTTTTAAGAACTATATGGGACTATAATGGACATTTGAAGAAAGATGCTATCTGCATCCAGGAGAAAGGACTGATAAATAGATGTCTAGAATAATTTATATATATGTGTGTATATATATACATATATATATATACACACATATATATACCATATATGTATGTGTACATATATACTATACAGTATACTCTGTGGGTGTGTGTATATATATATATATATATATATATATATATATATATATATACATATACATATACATATATACATACATATAAAATTTAGGTTTAATGGTAGCCATCTCTGGAGTGGAGGAGGAAGAAAAAATAAATTGACATGAAAATTTTGTTGTATATTTGAAAGGAATAGCAAGTTGTGCCTAGCAGATTCGCAGTTTTATGTGCAATCATCTGTTTTATTATACTATGTTATGGAAATGCTTGCTTTATTCCATACATTTAAAATAAAGTTAAAACAATATTGCTGTGTCCATATCCTTTGAACTATATCCTTTGAAGCCATTCATAAGGTCTCCATATACTCCAAAATCTTTATAGAAGTATTTTTTATGATAGCTAAAAATTGGATAAACAAATTGTGATACATGAACTCAGTAGAATATTACTGTGCTATAAGAAATTATGTATGTGATGAATAGAGAGAAGCATAGAAAGATCTACATGGAAAGATGCAAAGTAATGTAAGCAGAGTCAAGAAAACAGTAACTATGATTACAACTACAGTACACTAAAAAATAAAAAGTAAATACAACAAAATTATAAAGATGGAACATGACTTAAATGAAGACATATGAGAAGATACCCCCAATTCACCCCTTCACAGAGATGGGAGGTTTTACATATTGAATGTGTTTTCAACTTTTTCAACATAACCATCAATTTGGGTTGATTTATTTTTTCCTCTCTAAAAAAACTTTGTCATATGGGATGACTTTCTGTGAAGGGGGGGAGGAGAAAGAGGGATACTGGGGATACCTATGGTGATGTAAGAAACAGGAAATATGAATAAAAATTTGTTTAAAAATAGTCTTTGGAAGATTCTCATCTCCCTTGATCCACTTTATCCACGGGAATACTCATCAGTGGCATACTCATCAGTGGCATTCCATCCCACCATCAAAATAAAGCTTCCTCCTTTCTTTTCCCCCTTTTCAATTACTCCCTTTGCCTCTTAGTCCCTTCTCTTGTAGGCTCTCTTCCTCTTGAGAAGTTAGCCTTTCACTTGTTTCACATACATCACATATTCCCCTTTATCTTCTTCCTCCATCCCCCGCTTTTGTCCATTTTATAATTTAGTTACACACACACACACACACACACACACACACACACACTGATTCACCAGTAAGTCTGGTGTTTGAAGTTTAGTATATGATGTTTCAGGCCTCCTTTGCCACCATTATTTCTATTTAACTCCTGCTTTCATGTTCAGTTACATTTGTAAATTTAGAAAGAAGTTTCTTGCTGGTCTTTGGTGTTATTTGATAGTTGTTCTTGTCCTTGGTTATGTATTTGTTTTTGTTATTATTCTGGTTCTTTGTGGGGTCTTCTTCACAAAGACACTGCAGTCATTTGCCATTTCTTTTTCCAGCTTTTTTTTTTTTTTTTTTACAAATGAGGAAACAGAGAGAGACAGGATTAAGAAGTGACTTACCTAGGGTCCCATATCTAGTAAGTGTCTGAGGTCAGATTTGAACTCAGGAAGATGAGTCTTCCTAACTTAATGCCCAATACTCTGTCCACTGTACCACCTAGATGCTATTGTAGTTTTTGTATACTTTTTGGCCCTTATTCTATTTCTGTGGTTTGGGTTGTGTGAGAAGATTTAGTGGCATGCCCTATATCTTCTCACACACACATCTCATTCCCTCTACTGCTCAATTCTCTACACCAATGGTAAGAGAACTGTCACAGTGCTACTATAACTGCACGAGCAAATTTCTGTAGTATAGAGATAAGAACTCCTCAGCAGTAGGAGGAGGGGATGTTCTGTAGCAAGTAAAGCTCTATTACCTTCCATTACCCTGCTCATCCTGCCCCGTACTTCCGTTCCTCCACTCCAATGAGTCTCATTCAGCACAGAACATTACCTCAAGGTTATCAGAGCCGGAACAAATTTCTGTTTGGATCTCTGTGGCAATGGATGGGTGGAGGACGTGAGACTGGGGTATGGAGTTGGTCAGTTTCTGTTTCCTTGCTGTTGGAATTGTGGCAGTCAGTGGAGGAGGGGGGCACTGAGTGAGCACATTAGGGGTTAATTCATGGAGTTTTTACATTGTTTGGTTTCTTAGTGTTCTAGACTATGGGGACAGCTAAAATTGCTTTCTCTCTGGCATATATTTCTATTTTGGAGGGGTTTGAGAGGTTATGAGGATTGGAGAAACTATCTAGTCTTCCATCTTGTTGACTATGATTCAGCATCATAGAAAGTATCCTGAGGACTCCACCTAGCAAAAGGGATACCAGAGCTGTGAGCTTCCCCTTTGCCAAATATACTCTCTGAGTCCTCTTCCCTGGACTTCTTATGCACCGATGAGAGACTGTCAGATACTTTTAGGGAAATGTTTTGTGCCCACAACCATATAGTAACATTTTAAAAATCTAATTATCTGGTTGACTAATAATCAAGGGGAAGCAGACTACTGGTCTTTTTTCTCTTCTTGTACACCACCCCCGCCCCGCCCCACCCCGTGCTTAGCAGTGTCTAACACCAAGGTGGCACTTAATAAATGTTTATTTACTAATGTGAGATATATGATCAGGTAATTGCTTCTTAATTCCTCAGGTCTATCCATAAAACCTTGAGAAGTACATCAGTTGGGTTTTAAAGATCTGATTTGCCAATGCAAATGGGGGATGGCAGAGTAGTTTCAGAGCCTGTACTACAGTTCCAAAAGTTTATTTATACTTAGGATCTATTTATAATGTAATCTATATGAAGCATATATATTGTATTTGTATATGTCATAAACGTGTTATAAATATATGAAAAACATGTTTCATATAAATTATATTATAAATAGAACCTAAGTACATTTTATATTACATATAGTATAACACAGTATATTCTAGGTGGTACAGTAGATAAAAGCACCAGACCTGGAGTCATGAAGATCTGAGTTCATCTCCATTCTCAGACATTTACTAGCTATGTGACTGAGCAAGTCACTTAACCCATATTTGCCTCAGTTCCTTATCTGTAAAATGGGGACACACTAGAGAAGGAAATGGAAAACTGTAAGACATGACTGAATGACTGAACAACAATATGTTTTACTGTATACATAATATACAATGTATTTAATTTTACCTTCTTTTATTAAGAGAATGGGGAAAGTTCCATATTGAATGGATGTTTCTAGGATTTCAACAATCTCCTATTCCTGGAGCAACCATTACTCATGAAATCTGCTACTTAATGAGGCAACATTACCATCTAGTGGTGGGAATCTTCAAATTTCAGCAAGGAAATGTCCCTAATGGGATCTGCACTGAGTGTCCTAAAGATATGAACATATAGGTTCATAGCATTTTACAGAAGGAGGTATAGATTTAAATTTGTAAGTACCCATCCAGCGCAGAACTTAACCTTTTTTGTGTCATGGACTCTTTTGGCATTCCAGTAAAACCTATGGATGATATCTCAGAATGATGTCTTTTAATGCGTAAAATAAACCACATAGGGTTATGAAGGGAACCAATCATAGTAAAATGCAGTTATTAATTTTTTAAAACAAGTTCAGGACTTCTAAACTTGTGATGAACAAGATGGAGGACTAGACATTTCCTCTCATCTCATCCTCTCAAACTTCTGCAAAACAGAAATTCTTTCCCAAAGATAAAATAACTCCATGGTCTAGGACACCCAGGATTGAAAACAAGGTTAATAAAAAGCCATGAACTAATGCTGACTTACCCTATGCTTACTCAACATCCCTTTCCCCACTATGCACCATGCTACCAGTGCCAAGGACCCAATACCTACGTATTTGCAACAAAATCTAGCCCCAAACCTGGGGGCCTCTTATTCATTTTCATCCAGTGCTTAATGGTACAGCCCAAAATCAATATCTTGGAAGTTTTGACTCAATGAAGAATACAGAGAAAAGAGATGGCCTAGATAATTATAAGGGTCAGGAACCAGAGAACGAGGGCCTAGAGTAGACAGAAAGAAAAGAAAAAAAAAGAGAACGAGAAAAAGCCACTCTAGAAAACAGTACAAAAAATTAAATTTAAATAAAAAGCAAACAAGACTTGTTGGAGAGGAGAGAAAGGGAGAATCTATGTGACATGAAAAAAAGGGGTGGGGAGCAGAATTAAATAACCAGATAAAAGCAAGAAAGAAGGAAGTATCAAGCAAAACTTCAAAGAGAAAAGGGTAAATAAAAAAATGGGAGGAGGGGATAGGAGATGAGAGTGGAAATAGCTTCTTTAAAAAGAATAAACTAAAGCAACTGAAGGAACATAAAACTGTGTTTCTATAGCAGGAGAAGGGGAAAATTATAACTTAAAAATATTAGATAAGTTGGAGTGAATATAAACCACCTCTTATAATTTTAAATGTCAATGGATTAACTAATTCAATAAAAGGAAAACGAGGGACAGGTTGGATAAGGAAATAAAACCCTACAAACTGCTGCTTACAAGAAACACATTTCAAAAACAAAAATATACCAAAATAAAATTGAGGATATGGAAATTAACTTACTATGACCAAATGAACGCAAAATATCACAAGTTGCAACCATGCCATCTGATAAAATAAAAACAAACATCCAAAAAATAAGAGAATAAACAAGTGAACTATGTTATTGAAAGGAATAATATATAACAAGTCATTTCTGTATTAGTAATAAGTTTATGCACTCCAGATACCTTAGCATCCAAAATCATTAAGGAAACAATCCTTGATCTACAGTAAGACATAACAAAAACAAATACTCAAAAAATAAAAGGAAAAACAAGGAAACTGCATTATTCTGAATGAGCAGTGAAAAACAAACCAATATCATATACCAAATTGATGCCTTAGCATTTAGATTAATAAAGGAAGCATTAACTGACCTATAAGAAGACAATTCCTACAGTAACACAATAGTGAAAGGAGACTTCAGTATCCTTCTCTCAATTTTGATGTCTAACAAAAAGAAAAACTAAAGGGAAAATATGGAACTGAAAAAATTGCCAGAAGAACTAGTCAAAGGACTCATGGCATCCTCTAAGTGGGACTACACAAGAACATGTGTTTTTCTCAACACCACATGAAACTTTTACCAAACATGATCAAAACTGCAAACAAACATAAAAAGGAAAAAATGGTAAATGCATCTTTTACAGACCATAGCTCAATAAAAATATTAATTGGTTCAGAGATCTCAAACAAAAAAAACACAGACCCAAATGGAGATTTAACAATGAAAGCCTAAATGCTGAATGGGTCTAAGAACTAATAATAGAAACAATTAATAATTACATGAAAGAAAATAATGATGATAAAACAACATACCAAAATTTCTGAAATTCAGATAAAGCAATCTTTAAGGAGAAATCATATTCCTAAAAATATATACTAAAAAATAACAGAGGATTAATGAACTGAGTATACATTTAAGAAATCAGAAAGTCAACAAATAAACAAACCTCAAGCACAAAAGAGAAGATATTAAAAGTTAGAGAATAAACAGATAAACTGGAAACCAAAACAATCCCAAAGAAATAAGTAAAACTAAAAGATGGCTCTTCAAAAAAGCTAATAAAATTGACAAATCTTTAGCTAACCTGATTTTTAACAAGAGGGCAGGAAATCAAATCAATAAAATAACAAATGAGCAAGGTGAAACCACAACAAAA
>CM053771.1:347798572-347910979 GCA_028658325.1 Potorous gilbertii | reverse complement strand
TTGTTACTGATGTGACTGATTTGTCACAAATTATAATAAACAGATAGGAAACAATTAATTTTGCTTCTCTGACCCATCTATGATTAGCTCTCAGAATGGTTTAACTCTTGTAAGGAAACCATCTACAAGTATACATGTAGGTTGGTGAATTAACTTCTTTCCTGCCCTCTATCTAAGAAAAATAAAATGGGAGATTTTCTTTTCAAAATGACTTATGAAAACATTTTGTGGGATTCAAAGAAGAGAAACTCTATTCATACAATAAAAGTATGAAAGAATGATGAAGAGAGAGATGCAATGAACAATAATGTGAATACCAAAGAATCAAGCAACATGTGGTTTAAAGAAACACAATTGAAATATTGACACATTTACATGAAAGATTTACATGGAGTTAAAACAGAAGTCTGGAGCAAAGTCTATTGTGCTTTAGTGTAATTTTTTTAAAAAAGCAGGGAAATCAATCATGATCTTAGACAAAGCAAACATAGAGTTAATAAAAAAAGATAAATAAGAGAATTCCATTTTCCTATAAGGGACCATAGACAAGGAATTAATATCAACACTGGACATTTGTAAATCAAATAATGTAGCATCTCAATTTCTAAAAGAAAAGCTAAATGTGTTATAGGGAAACTGTAACAGAGGAGTTCCTCAACACACCCTTTTTGGAGCTAGATAGATCTAACAAAGAAATGAACAAGAGAAAAGAAAGTAGTGAATAGAATTTTTAAAAAGTTAGATGTGACAAACCTATAAAAAATTGAATGA
This sequence comes from Potorous gilbertii, assembly GCA_028658325.1. Lineage (NCBI taxonomy): Eukaryota > Metazoa > Chordata > Mammalia > Diprotodontia > Potoroidae > Potorous > Potorous gilbertii. The sequence continues at coordinate 347,910,208 of CM053771.1, read as the reverse complement.
GAATAAAAGCATATACCTATTTATCAGCTATGCATGTAACTACACAAAAAATTGACCATATATTAGCACATGAAAAACTCATTATAGTGCTGGAGAGTAGAAAATTTAAACACATTTATTTTATAGACCATAATGTAATAAAATTATATGCAATGGAGGACTTCTAAAGCAAAAATTTGAGATTAACTGAAGAATAAACTTGATCCTAAAGAATGAATGGGTAAGAAAACCATAGAAATAAATAATAATTTCATTAAAGATAATTACAACAATGAGAAAATATATTTAATTTTTGGGGATATAGCCGAAGCAATCTTTAGGGAAAAGTATTCTCCACTAAATATTTTCATCATTGAAATAAAGAGCAGATCAACAAACTACATACAACTAAAAAAAAAAAGAAAGCCGACAAGTTAAAAACTAAAATAGAAATAATGAAAGTCAAAGAAACAATAAAATTGAATGCAAAAAAACCCCACTTCACACTGAATTAATAAAACTTAAAAAACTAGGAGCTAGGTTTTTTTTTAGCTCAGTAAAGTAGATAACCATTGGCTAACTTGATTAGAAAAGAAAAGAAGAAAATCAAATTACCAGGATAAAAAATGAAAAAAGTAAATTCACAAACAATGAAGCAGAAATAAAAGGAATAATCAGAGACTATTTTGACCAATTATATGCCAATTAAAATGATAATCTAAATGAAAAAGATGAATATTTATGAAAATATAAAATGTCCAAATTAGGAGAAGAAAAATAGAAAATAATCCAATCTCAGAGAAAGAAATTGAACAAACTATAAATAAAGCTCTGATTTTTTCTTTTTTCTTTCCCCCTCAAAAAGATTCTGTTATCAGATGAATTTGTAAGTGAATTCTATAAAACATTGAAAGAACACTTAATTACAGTATTATGTAAATTGTTTGAAAAAAATGAACAGCTGTCATGCCAAATTCCTTCTATAATACAAATATAGGCTTGATACCTAAAACAAGGAAAATCAAAGCAGAGAAAGAAAACTACAGATCAATATACCTAATGAATATTAATGCAAAAATTTTATATGAACTATTGGCACAGAGACTACAGCAATATAGCAAAGTTATACACTATGACCAGGTCAGAATTATGTAAGGAATACAAAGTTGATTCAATATCAGGAAAACTATAAATATAACTGACCATGTTAGTAACAAAACCAACAAACATCAAGGAGGTAAAAGAAATACTTTTGAGAAGATACAACACCCATTTCTATTTTTTTTAAATTAAAAGACCAAAATAAATGGATTTTTTCTTGTTATGAGTATAGACGCTATAGCATGCACATCCATACCCCAGTAAAAACCATTGTGACAGATAGGCAAGGCCTGAAACCCTTCAATGAATTAGGGGACTGGCTATCTCAAGCATGTGAAGACTTCCTCTGCTGGAATGGGTAGATAAGCACAATTTTTTCCATTGACCATGGAGGCAGCTAAAACAGGCTCTGTGGAGCACTTACAGTTTGGTCAGACATTGAAGATGCCAAGGTCATCCACTTCATCCTGGGCCATCACGAGTCATCTTGATGGTTGTTTTGAAACTGGAGTTTGATAACTTGAAGAGTGAGACTGACAACTTTGTGCAACTCTGGCTTACTTTATTACAATTCATGATCGAGTCAAGACATCACCTCATGATGTTAATGGTCCTTTTCAAAAACTTATTTAACATTAAGAGCCTGTATTATATGTAATGAGGATAAAATCAGACAGAAAGCAAAGGTGATAATTAGTAGTGCTAGCTCTAGAAACAAGAAGAAAAAAAGATTTTGTGGTAAAAATGATAATGCTTTTCCTTATTGTATAATAGCTTATTTTGAGAACTCTAGAGAGTCAACTGCAAAATATTTAACAACTTCAACAAAGTTGCAAGATTTTAAAATAAACATACAAATCATCAACATTTCTATTTATGCATCTAATGTTTATTGGATGATTATATATTACCCACAAAATCCAGAAAGCAAGAACAAAATTTAAATTTCATTTAAAATAATCATATGAAAGATAAAATACTTTAGTGTCTACCTACCAAGATATCAGAAACTATAAGAATACAATTACAGAATACACATTTCAAAAATAGACAGATTAAATAATTGGAGAAATATGAATTTCTCATATGAAGACTGAGTCAGTGTAATAAAAATGGCAATGTTACCTAAATTAGCTTATTCAATGACATATTAGTGAAATTATCAAATTATTACTTTGTAGAGCTAGAAAAAAAATAATAAAATTCATCTGGATGAATACAAAATTAAGAATTTCGAAGAATATAATTTTAAAAAAAGTGGTAAGGAAGAGGTCCTAGATCTCAAACTCTATTACAAAGCAACAATTATTAAACCAATTTGGTAAGAAATAAGGGATATGATCAGTGGAACACATTTGGGACACAATCTATAGAAGCAAATGAGCACAGAAGACTTGTGTTGTATAAACTCAGAGATTCCAGCTGCTGATGTAAGAATTCACCATTTAGTAACTGTTGAAATAACTGGACAGCAATCTGGCAGAAACTAGGTATGCCAACATCTCACACTGGATATAATCTCCAAATGGGTCTTGATTTAGACATGAAGAGTGAGAAACAATCAAATTAGACAAGGAACAAGGAAATTACCTGTCAGATATATGGATAAGAGAAAAGTCCATGACCAAACAAGAGATAAAGAAGTTCTCAGGAAGTAAAATGAGTAGTTTTGATTAGATAAAAATAATTTTTGTTTAAACCACAGTTATGAAACTAAAATTAAAAGAGAGATGGATAAGTGGGGGGAAACCTTTGCAGCAAGTTTGTCAGATAAAGGTCTCATTTCTAAAATATATAGGGAACTAATTCAATTTATAAAAATAAGAGTTATTCTCCAACTGATGTCAATGGATGTGAATAAGCAATTCTCAGAGGAAGAAATCTAAGCTATCAATAATCATGTGGAAAAAGTTCTAAATTATGAATACATAAAGAGATGCATATTAAAATTACTCTGAGGTTCTTCCTTATACTCCACCCATTGGCATAGATGATATGGTAAATAACAAGTGCTGGCGAAAAACCAAGCACATAAATATACTGTTATTAGAGCTGTGAGCTGATCTAGCCATTCAGGAAAGCATTCTGGAAAATTGAAACTATGACCAAGATAATATTAAACTGTGAACACCTTTTGACCTTATGATAGCAAAGCTAAATCTATGACCCAGAAAGCTGAAAGAAAGAGAAAAGGATCCATATGTTCAAAAAGCAGTTATAGCAGCTCCTTTTTTTTCCAATAGCAAAGACTTAGAAATTGAATGAGTGTCCATTATTGTGCATTGGGAAATGGATGAACAAGTTGTTATACATAAATATGAAGGAACATGTGCAGTAAGAAATGATGACAGAGAAGTGAGAAGAACCAGAAGACAATTTTGAAATCTTAGGAATTCTGTTCAATGACCAAACAGAATTCCAGAGGACTCATGATGAAATGTGCTAACTGCATGTGGATAGAGAGGTGATTGACTCATTCAGATTAAGTGTAGATGAAGACATTTTGGTTGGTGGGGACATAAATAATACAAGAATCTTTTTTCAACGATATGAAGTTGTTTGTAGCAGGATTTTTTTCTTGCTATTTCAGTGGGAGTGTGAGAAGGAAGAAAAGATGAAATATCATGATTAAAAAATGAAATACAATTTAATTTGAAAGTTTATTTTAAAATAAAACACACAAGGGAGGAAAAAGTGAGATGAAATATCACAAAAAAGAACAAATGGAGGGAGGATCCCCTATTAGTGGTGAAGTCCTCCAGATGTTATTTTCAGATAAAGCCCTGAATCACTGCACACTCCCCTAAGATTTATTATTTCTTTTTACAAAACATCTTTCAGTTCTCATGTTCAGGGAGATAGTACTTTATTCCTTGACATTGATAAAATCTCAATTTTGTTAATCATAACACATCTATAATATTTAAATGGACAGTTATCAAATTAACTGTATAGATAATTTTTTCTAGTTTTAAAAATTCAAATTACATCATTCTTCCTTGTTTTGGTTGTGGTAATAGAAAGAAGATAGTCTATTATTTTATATTTGTTTGTGTATAGTTTTAATATTTAGTCTTAATTATGAAGACTAGCTATATTTAACAAGATGGATTCAGAATGACTTCTAAGAGTAGGGATCCTAGAATGCAACTGAGTCTATTTTAAATAAGGTATATTACACAACACAATGGTCTTAAATTCCTGATGCTATTTTTCACAGTTCTCTTTAATTTCTAAAATGAAACAAAAATATTCTACTTTATTGATCAATTTATGTGTAAAAATATTTATACTCTTAGATCCATTAAAACAATTTTAATGATAAATGAACCTCAGCTAGGATTTAAGAGGTCATAATATCCATGCACCAAGGTTCATTTACCTTATTCAAATGAAACCCTTTGGTGGGGTGCTTGGGTGCATGTGTTTGGATCCCAATTCTAAAATCACATTTTTCTTCAAAAATCACATTCCTCTCTAGCCTCAAAACACTATAACACACAGTTTCTGCCCAGTTCAAAGATAACCTACCCCGGCAAAACTTCTATCTCTCTTCCTGATACAGTAGCCAGATGAAACTATAGAACTTATTAGTCTGAACCAGCTGTGTCCTGACTAAACTGGCTGTGTACTGGATCATAATGACATTTACTACTCATTAACTAATCATATGTATCCTAGACTTGGTTATATGTGTATATATATATATATATATATATATATATATATATATATATATATTCCCTTACATTTGTCTTATCTAACAAGACATTGATGAGAGCAGCCGGTATTCCTTAGTCAGCCCTGACTGTTAATTGACTTGTGGTTCAGGTCTAACTCCACACCTCCATGTAGCACCCTCCTTGGGCTATTTCCCAGTGAACTCTGAGTAAAATACCTGTACAATAGATACTAAAAGTGCATGTTCCTTTAAGAACTAACCATTCCCTAATCCTGCCCTGAATCATCTAATTAGCATATTTGGCACATGTCTTACTATAAGATATCCTACATAAACTTTACCTGTATCCCTCTCAGGTTGCAGTTTTCCTAAGAACTCTTGCCTGCTGAAAAGCATAATAAATCTTTACCTTGACCTCAAGAATACTTGAGTTCATGAATTCTTCTTCAGGTGGCCCACACAGGGAATTTCAGCCTTGAAGTTCCTGTACCCCATCTCTCCATCTCTCATCACCTTTAGATTCTCACTTATAAGTTATTTACTTTTTATTACTAATTAACATAAGGAAACAATAGCCAATATCTGAACAATGGACAAGTCAACCAATAATTTGATATTGAAAAAAAATAATGCATATAACACCCTACTCTTTAGAGAGAAGTAGGAGTCTTTTAGGTCAGAATTTTGTTTATATTGTCAAGCTTGGTGACTATGTGGGGTATATTTCCACTTCATTGCTTTTTATTTAGTTACAAGCTCAGGTTAGAAGAAGAAAAAGGTCTCTGAAAGTTCTATGGTTTAAAAAAGCTATAAAAAATGAAACAGTACCTCAATATGAAACTGATGAGATAAATTGATGCAAACTCTTTTTTAAGCCACTTCATTGTGACCTAGTAAGCCACTCCATTTTACATATGCTGGTTCTAGCTGCTTTCAGCTTCAAGGAACAAACTGCCCCTCCTGGGATAAACTCATCACTTCTAGGCTCATCATCATTCTAATAACTCCAGCCTTAACTAACACCACTTCCCTTAACCTCCGCCCAAGATCTTCCTTTATTGAAGGCAGATACTTGACTCTCAGCTTAATATAATGACTAAATCTGACAAGTTATAAAAAACCCTGCTCCAGTAGTCCCATCTTTTCTACTTGTTTTAGGGAAGTCTATTTCATTATATAATCTCCAGGATTAATATTGGGTTTTGGGTGACCTGGAGTTTAACTTTCTTTTAATGATCTGATATCTTAATTTACACAGTTGTTGTTTTATATATTGTTCTTTTGGTTTCACTTGTTCCATCCTGTGTTAGTTTATACAAATCTTCCCATGTTTCTTTCAGTTATTCAGGGATTATTTCTTCCTATTTGATAGCATTTCCTTACATTCATATACTACAGTTTTTTTTTATTTTTTCCCATTCATTTCCCAATTGATGGGAAGTCAATTTGTTTCCAGTTTGGTACTTGTTTCTATCTTTGATTTCTTTAGGATATAATGGGGTCATAAGGTTAAAGGGTAAGAACACTCACTTTTATTGCGTAATTTCCAAATTGATAACCAGAATGAATGAACCAATGCATTGGACCAAAAGTTTATTAGTGTGCCTATTCCCATAGTTCCCACAACCCCTGAGAAACTATTCTCCCTTTTTGGTCATCTTTCCAAACTTGTGGAATCTGATGTGAAATCTCAAAGAAAATTTTTTTCACTATTAATGATTTGAGAAACTCAATCAATGAACATTTATTAAGTGCCTCCTATGTGCTAAGCACAATGCCAAGTATACATGATATGCATAATAGTCCCTTCTCTCAAGGACTTCACAGTCTAATGGGAGAAACAACATACAAGTAATTATGTACAAACAAGATAAATACTTGATAAATTGGAAATAATGGACAAAGGGAAGACACTAGAATTAACAGAGATCAGGTCTAGGCTTCTTGTACAAAGTGAAATTTTAGCTGGAACCTGAAGGGAGCCAGGGAAGTCAGAAGTTGGAGATGAGGAAGAATAACTTCCAAACATGGGGAGCCATGCCAACAGAAATCCTCAGAGTTGGAAGGAGAGTGTCTTGAGTGAGGGAAGAGCACGGAAGCCAATGTCACTGGATCATGGAATACATAGGAGTATGTAAAGTGTGTAAAAACTAGAGAGACAAGTTATATGAAAAAGGTCAAATGCCAAATAGAGGATTGGTGATAGGGATCCACTGGAGTTTATTGAACAGGAGGGATGACATGATCAGACCTGTGCTTTAGGGTGATCATTTTGACAGGTGGGTCAGATCAATCAGCATGCTATTGCAGTAGTCCAAACATGAGATAATGAGGGCCTACATTTCTTTATTTTCCACCTGGCTACTGGTGGGACTTCTTCATCTTCCCACTACTCTTTCGTGAGTTGTCCTCTCCCGTTAGATTTTTAAGATTCTTAAACACAGGAATTGTCTTTCTTTTTCCAATTTAAATCTTCAGCATTTAGTACAGTGCCTGGCACATAGTAGGCACTTAATGAATATTTACTGATTATACCAGAGTGGCAGCAGTTAAGGGAGAGAAGGAGATGTGAGATGTTATGAAAATAAACAGGCCTTGGTAAACCACTGAAAACTGGGATGAGAGAGAGCAAGGAGTCATATGGACAATACCTAGGTTGTGAGCCTTGGTGACTGGGAGGAGGGCAGGTAGGGAAGTTAGGAAGAGAGGAATGTTTGGTAGAAAAGGTAATCAGTTTAGTTTGAATATATTGAGTTTTATATATCTATAGTATACCTAGTTTGAGAATTACAGTGTATTTTCATATGATCATTTATAGTTTCAGTTCTTCTTTTGAAAACTGCTCATTCATATCCTTTGGCCACCTATGTATTGAAAAAAAGAATATACAGGGTGTCCCAAAAGTCTGAGTGCAATTTAAGCTATTGAAAATTTAACTAAAACTGGAACACCCTATATTTGTGCCAGTTATGTTTAATTTTTGTATAACAAATTTTTATCAGTGATATTTGATGCAAAGATTTGTTTTCTCACTCGATTATCTCCCTTTGTACTTGATTTTTGTTAGTATAAAAGCTTTTTAATTGATGTAATTCAAATTGTCTATTTTGACATTTATTGTTATATCTAGCTCTTTTTCTGTTGGGAATTCTTTCCGTAGCCACAGTTGTGAAGGGTACTTTCTTCCTAACTTCACCAATTTATTTAATCATGTCACCTTTCACATTCAGGTTATGAATTAATTTGGAATTCAGTATGATAATTGAAATTAGATGCCAGACTGGAACTAATTTCTATCAAATTATTTTCTATTTTTTCTAGTAATTCTTGTCAAATAGGTAACCCTTCTCCAAAGTAATTTTTGATATCAGATTTTTCAACTACTGGATATTCTTTTCCACTGATTTACTTTTTAAAAATATTTTAACCTATAACAAATAATCTTAACCATTACCACATTATAATATAATGTAATATTATGGTAATACTATGGCACTTTCAATACTTCCATTGAAATTCTATTTCATTCTTCTGCATGAATTATATTAATCATTTATCTAGTTCAAGAAAGCATCTCATTGGTCATTTGACTGCTAGAAATGTACAAATTCTTTTAAATAGTATTGTTGCTTTATTATATTGGCACAGTATCTTTCTTCCTTTATATCTGCAAAGAGTATTCTGTAGTTACCTTTCATTCATCTTAGAAGGTTAACTCCTAGATATTTGGGGGTATTGGGAATGCAGTTCCTTATTTTGTTTCTTTTTTCCTGATGTTTACATATATTTAATTTTGTCATATCTTATTTCTATTTTTTATATTTTCTAATTTCTATAGCTTATATTCTAGGATATCTAGAATTTTGTTATATGTTAATGGAGAGAAGGGACATCTTTTCATTTTCCTTTTTGTAGAGGGAAAGCAACTAGTGTTTCTCCTTTGCAAATAATGCTAACCCTTGGTTTGAGATATTTGCTTTTGATCACATTAGACGTTTACGTGGTATAACAGATACAAATACTGGGCTTGGCGTCAGTAAGACTTCAGTTCAAATCCTCCCTCAGACACTCACTGACTATATGACTATGAACAAGTCAATCAAGCTTTCAGCCTCAGTTCCTTTCTCTGAAGAATAAGGATAATTATAAAGTCTACCTCATAGCGTTGTTATTAGAATCAAATGAGAAAAAATATTTGAGGTTCTTTGCAAATCTTAAAGCACTTATATAAATGCTGTCATCATCATCATTATATGAAGGAATGGCCCTTCTAGGTTGATGCTTTTCAAGGTTTGTTTGTTTTTTTTAAATAAAGGACTAGTTTCTAATATATATATATTTGTTCTTTAAAATTTCCATTTAGATGTCACCACAAGGTCCCTCAAATCAGATCTGTTAAATAATCCATATAATCAATGCTGTATTATCCTTCTTGTTTATTTTTATGTTAGATTTATGTAGCCCTGAGAGAAGAACATTGATTTTTCTAATATTATGATGATTTAATGTGTTGGGTTTTTCTCATATCAGTTATTCTGAAGGTTTTCCTAAACGTTTCCCCCTGTTTTACCAACCTTGCATCCTTGTTATGAATTCTGATTGGTGGTAGTGAATTATTTTCTGGACATATCGCCACAATCCTCTTACAATGACTTTATTTATATATTTCAATTTTTTTTGCATCAGTATGTATTACTGAAATTGGTCTACAGTTTCCTTTCCTTTGCTTTTCCCCGGGTTGGAAATCAGAATGATATTTCTTTCATAAAAGAAGTTTGGGTGAGCATCTTCTGTCTCATTATTGGGGTAGCTAGATAGCTCAGTGCATAAACTACTAGGTCTGGAGTCAGGAAAACCTGAGTTCAAATGTGGCCTCAGACACTCATTAACTGTGTAACCCTGGGCAAATCGCTTAACCTCTGTTTACCAAAATTCACTGGAGAAGAAAATGGCAAAGCATTCCAGTCTCCTTGCCAAGAAAACCCCATCTGGGGCCACGACAGAATGACTGAATAAAAACAATGTAACAGACACAGTGCTAGGCAGTAGAAATAAATTTTAAAAGTCCCTTGCCCTCGTATTCTATGGGAGAGTAATAATGTATCCACAGAAAATTAAATAATATATACAAATAGATTCAAAGTAATTTGGAGGAGAAATTAGAAACTGACAGCACCAAGATAAGCTTCCTTTCGGAGATGATTTGTGCCTGATCTGTGCCTTGAGGAATGCCAAGGTTTCCATAAAGCAGAGACAAGGAGACAGAACATTCCAGGCAAGGGGCACAGCCTATGCAAAGGCGTAGTGGTAGGACATAGAATGTTTTGTACTAGGAGTGGAAAGTAGGACAATTTGACTGAAAGATATATATGTAAGAGGGGTTAAAGCAGAGTAAATTTGAACAGCAGAGCTTGTAACAAATTGCAAAGGTCTTTAAAAGCCAAACCAAAGTTTATAACTTATCGTAGATGGAAGAGAAAGCCATTAGAACTTTGTGAACAGAAAAGTGACATGGCAGTTGTATGGAGGATAGACTAGAAAGGGAAAGAAAATGGAGAAAAATGGAGAAAAGGGAAAATTCACCTGAAAAAAAAAGTGGTTACTGTGCTAGTAGAGAGAACAATTAGGAAGGATGGCTAAGCAAGATTTGACAATTGCTTGAATATGATTGGTGAAGGAGAGGGAATTGTTTGCAAACCATTTTGTTTGCAAAATTCTTTGCAAACCTGGATGCTCAAAAGGACAGTAATGACCCCAACAAAAGTAGAGAAGTTAAAGAAGGCTTTTGGCATGGGATTGTGGGTATAGATAATGAGTTCTGTTTTAGATATGTTGAATTTGAGATGCCTCTGAAGCATTTGGTTAGAAATATCCAATAGAGAGTTGCTAATACTGTACTGGAGTACAGATGACATACTTGGGCTGCATATAAAGATCTACAAGTCAATTGTATAAAGATTATAGTTGAATCCATGGACTTGATATTATTCAGAGAGAGGTTTTCGAGAGAGGAAGGTTCAGGACAGACTCCTGGATGGTCAAGCAAAAGAAACTGAAGAGTGGTCAGACTGTCAAGAAGACAGTTAAGAGAAAGCAGTGTTATGAAAAGCCAGGGAGAAGAAAGTGCCTAATAGGTACACAGTATCAAATGCAGCAAAGACTGGATGAAGAATGAGACTCTCTTTAAATACTGATAGAATTTAACTGCAATTCTGTCTTGCTCAGGATTTTCCCCCATTCTTGTTTAATTGATTAGTTTTTCTGACACGGACCAAGACCTCTATTTATTGATCAGTTTTGATGTTTTAACATTTTATTGATATATGTCTACTTCATTTGGATTCCAGTTGTTATTGGCATATGTTTGCATGTAATTTTTTTTTGTCAGTCAACAAGCATTTAAGTGCTTAAAATGTGCAAGGCATTGCTCCTGATAATTATTCATGTTTTCTGTCTACTTGCTACGAATTTTTCTTGTTCATCTTTTATTTTGATAATTTAATATTCTCTCTTTTTCTTCATTACATTAACTAATGGTTTATTGATTTTGGTTTTCTTTGGAAATTTTAGTTTTGTTTATTAGTTCTATCACATTTTGATTTTAAAATTTCTCTTTTTAGTTTTAGAGATTTATTTTATATTTGTTTATATATATATATTTGTTTTTATACTTTAGGAATTTTAATTTTTCTGTTACCTCATCTTTGTGATTAAATTCATTGATCTTCTCTTTTTCTACTTTATTATTTTTTTCAGAGATAATTTTTCATCCAACTGCTTTGGTTGCAACTTTGGCTTGCTTTATCACTGTTATTATTTTCTTAACATGATTGTTTGTTGTTTCTATAGTTTATACATTGTTATGATTCCCTTAAGCTATATTATTTGTTCATTTAAAAAATAAAGCTACCATTGAATTCTGAGATATGTGTATTCTTTAAAAATTCCATTTAGAAGTCACCACAAGTCATTCAAATCTAATTTGCTAATCAGTCTGCAATACCATATTGTCCTTTTCCTTTAGCTTTATGTTGGATTTATGGAGCTCCAAGAGAAGAACATTGATGTCTTTTGATGTTGTGTGATAATCCAATCTTCTGCAATTCTCTCTTTGTTACTTTCTTTTTAATCCATTTTTATTTGTATCATTTTTCACATTAACTTCATTTCAAAATGTATTCCTTTCCCTTCTCTTGCTCATTGAGCCATCCACTATAACAAAAAACAACAAAATAGAGAAAAAAAGTAGTTCAGCAACACCAACCAACACTTCAACTGTCTGACATAAAGAATGGTAGGCAGTTACTAAATGTTTACTGATGGCTTCATTAGTATAGAGATTATCCCACACATAATTGTCCAACTTTGTGGCACAAAAAAGAAAATAAAGGAAGGATGTGCACTTTAGAATGTCTTCCCTAGACCCATGCTTGAACATTAGAATCACACAATCCATAAGCATTTAGTGAGAACCTACTACGTGCCACACACTGTGCTTTTTGCTAGGGATTTGTCTCTGCCTTCAAGGACCTACCAGCCTAATGAAGAAAGACTGCATATAAAATGAAGCTAAAAAGAGAGGAGGGAAGAGAGTATTTTGGGGGGAGGCAGTGAGGGTTGGAGAGGGCAGAACAGGCAGGGAATGATAAAGACCTGCAACTGAGTGAGAAAGGATGAGGTGACTGCAGACGGCTGTTTCCTTAAGCTGAGGATCTGGGAGGCCTTCTCTGCTGTCCACTCTCTGCTTTCTCCAGTCAGAAGGAAGGGTCCCAGGGCTAGGGGACACTAAAGAAAATGGAGTTTCAGAGTTGATTGAATCTTGCTGGAAGATGAGTTTTCAGAGACAACGATAAAGTCAGGAGATCAGCCTAGTGGAAAATGAATTTTCAGTTTCATTGTTTTTTTTTCCATTTACATTGCTGTGGTTATTTTGTATATTATTTGTGTATTTTGTATACTGGGTTCTAATTTCACTCTACAAAGTTTGTATAAACCTTCTCTTAGGTTAGAGATAACTTTAATGCTAGCACTCTCTTAGTTTAGGTTTGATGTTGGGACAAAAGTATGTTCCAATGAAGCAAGAATATATAATGAGAATTAAGGGGCATTTAGCTTATTTGGGCTGGTCTCCCCTTCCCTCTCCGCACCCCACCTCCCATTGCCATATAGAAATAATTCTGGTCATCATATTAGGCTATGGTGAAAGACATAATAACTCAGTCTTCAAAAATGACTGGGATTTTTTATGCCCTTCAGTGATCAGGAAATTGTGTCAGGAAGCCAGAGATGATCCGTACCTGAGGACAACTTTGTCTTCTTTTAGGGATTTTGACCTCCCATATTGTTGGTGTGGAGAAAGAAGTTGAATCAGGAAAATGTTGGTAAATGTTAGCCCTATCATACCATGTTCCTCTGAATTCATCATATTCATTATTTCTTATGGCCCCAAAAAATTCATTACATTCATAACTGCTTTTTTCAGCTGCTCCATTTTGTGAACCTCTCTTGTTTTCTGTTCTTAGATACCACATAGAATGATGTGGGGTTTTGGTGGGGTTTTTTTTGGTGAAGAGTCTATTTTTTTCTTTAAATTTTTAGTGTTTATACCTAACATTAGGATCTCTGGGTATAGACGTTCTCCTCTCTGTCTTTTCTTTTTTTAAACACAATACTGAATTGCTTTCCAGAAAAGCTAGATTAAAAAAAAGTCAGGTCTATGACATATCATGCACAGTGTCATTGCTTTAAGAGCTTCCAGGTTTGGGAGCACCTTGGGAAGAGATCTGCAAATGAGAAGAGACATGAGCCCAGAGGGATTGTTAACACACACACAACCCACACCATAACTTAAATCATGAAGGAAGCAGTCATCCAAAAAGAATGATTCTTTTGTTTCTTCTTTCCTTATTTTTACTTCCTTAGTTTATTTTTCTTGTCTTACTGATTGCTTTGCCACTAGCCTTATTGGAAAAGACTCTTCTCATGAATCTCTTAATTAAACATGTTCATCATTTCTCATATCATAATATTATTCCTTTACATTCATGTACCACAGTTTGTCTAACCATTCCCCAATCAATGGATATCCAATTTTTTTCTGTTTTTTTTCTATCATAAAAGTGCTAGTATAAATATTTGGTATATATGGGGGCTTTTTTTTGTCGTTGACTTTCTTGGAGTCAATCTCTGGGTCAAAAGGCATGGGCATTATAGTCACTTTATTTAGATAATTTCAAATTGTTTTGCAGAATAGTTCTACCAATTTACAACTCTACCAAGAATGAATACATGAGACTCTTTCTAGCACCTCTACAACATTAATAACTTTCATCTTGTCATATTTGCGAATTTACCAAATGTGATGTGAAACCTCGGGGTTACTTGGATTTATATTTCTCTTGTTATTGGTGATTTAAGCTTATCATATTCTTTTGTATAACTTTTAATAATTTGAAAATTTTCTTTTGATAACTTCATAGGTGAATACCTTTTGGTCATGTATATTTTTATTAGTTGTCTATAAAGATTGTATATAGAAAAAATATTATCAGAAATACTTGAAACAAATGATTTCCCTTCTTATTTTCTATTTTTATTTTGTTTTTCCCTTCTTGTTACATTAATTTTGTTCAGAAATTTTTTTTCAGTTTCATGTTCTTAAAATTTTCTTTTATCTTGCCTTCATTTCTTGCTTGGATAAGAATTCATTCCTTATTCATTGCTGTGAAAAGCATTGCAATCTGCTCCTCTTCTAATTTTTTTATGATATGCTTTTTAATGTTTAAGTCAAATAACCATTTTGAATTTATTATGGGATATGGTTTAATATATTGATATAAATCTAATTTCTGTCAAACTACTTTCCGATTTCCCCATATGTTCTTGTCAAGTAGGGAATGATTTCTTACATAGTTTTTGCTTTAAATTTATTAAACATGGAATTATTGAAGTCAAGTATTATCTGATTCTACCTTGTCTAGTGAATTATTTGGCCTAATTTTCTCTTTTTTTAAAACAAGTACCAAAAATTTTGTTAATTAATGTTTTATAATATTGCTTGAAGTCTGGAAATACTTCCCTTTCCTAATTTTTTTTTCACTTTTCTCATTGATATTCTAGATCTTTTCCTCCAAATAAATTTCATCATGATTTTATATAACTCTTTAAAGTATCCATTAGGTATTCATAATAGTACAAAAATTAAAATAACTTCAGTATTGTAACTATTTTTATTATACCGATATGTTTGAGCTATATGAGCGCTGAATTTTCTTCCCATTATTTAAGTTATTCTTTCTTTCAGAAATATTTTGTAATTGAATTTATGAAAATAATTTACTCCCACATATTTTTGAATTAGACTTCCTTTTCTATTATTGCCTCCTGGATTTGCTCTTACCGTGTAGAAATTCTATTGAGTTTTCCATATTTATTTTGTAGCTTACAACTTTATTGAAGCTATTAATTGAATCAACTAAATTATTTTTTTATTTCCTAGTATCCTCTAAGTAAGACATCAAGTTAACAGAAAATATTGCCTCATGTTGTTTTCTTTTCCTGTGATAGTATTTTTAATTTCTTTCTCTTTTCTTATTGCTATCGCTAACATTTCAAGAATTATATGAAAAAATAATGGTGGGATAAGGGAGAATCATTACATTATGTCTATATTTATGGAGAAGCTTCTAGTGTTTCCTAATGCACACAAAGCTAGGTTTTCGCTTGGTTTTTAGTTAGTTACTTTTTATCGTATTAAAAAAAGTGCCTATACTCTGTGGGATTTTTAGCATAAAGGAGTGTTGTGTTTTGTCAGTGGCCTTTTCTTCATCCATTAATGTCATCATGTCATTTTGAATAGTTTGGTTTTTAGTAGGCTTAGGTCAATTATTTGCTAATATTGAATCATTCTTGCATTTCTGATACAAATCCAACTTGATCACATGATTTTTTATAAATTGCCATAATCTGTTTGATGTTTATTTAAAAGTTTGATTCACCATTTATTAAAGATTTTGATGTACATATTTTTTTCTTTAGTCTGTCAATAAGCATTTATTAAATTCTTGTCATGATAGCCACAATGTCAAGCGCTGATAATACAAGCACAAGTAGAAAAAAAAATGAAGGTCTCTACCCTTAAAGAGTTTACATTCTAATGGGGGAAGGCAAGACATAAAAGAAAACTGAAAAATAGGAGTGGGAGAAGAAAAACAATCCAGGAAAATCTGGAGTGGAGCCTAAAGGGCAAAGGTCACATTATTGGCCTGGTCAATTTCCTTAAAAGGGAGGTTCTGGGAAGAAATGACTATTCAAAGGAAAGGGCCACAGGGGAGGAGTTTACTTCGCCCTGAGAAGCCCAGGGTCAGGGTGAAGGCTGAGAAAGCCTTGGGGCAGAATGAACTTTCTGGATATATGAAAATGCTATCTTTCTCCATTTTTAAGAATATTTTTAAAAGTATCATATAGCTATTAACTGTTTAAAAGTTTGGTAAAATTCTAATGCAAATCTCTCTGGACTCTATATTTTTTCTTTGTTGTTGGTTCTTTTACAATTTATTCAATTTCCTCTTCTGAGATTGAATTAAGAATTTTATTTGATGTTCTGTTAATCTGAGTGATCCACTTCTACTCCCTGTCCTCCCAGTGATCATTCTCTGTCCCATTGGCCAAGGCATCTATCTCATATCTGAGTCCATGTCCCTTCATCCTTTTGGGTACCAGCTGCATCTAAGGACAGGTTATCATCCATGAAGGGCTCTCTAACATCCTCTCTAAAGCCCATCAAATAATCTCCATCTCTCATGACATGCATTCACATTTTCCCCCATGACAGTATTCTTAGTGGGACTCCCCCTCCCAAAAACTCTTCCTCTAATTCTATCAATTTCAAATCTCCCTTCTGCCACTTCTCCTATTCTCCTATAGCTGCCTTTCTTATTGAGAGCCTATAGAAGTTGCCATGTTTTCACTGTTCTCCCATTCCTCCACCTTCCCTCTCATTTATGTACCCTTTCCATTCTGTAAGTCCCTTCCACCTGAAGTGGGATGGTGGGATTCAGTTCATGTTGTTTCCATTTTAGTCTGTATTTTCACTTCTCCATTTCTTTAAATTTCACTTACAAATTTATTGCCTTGTGTACTTTTTAATCTGACTTTTTTATCTATTTTGGTTTTTTCTATTTTATCCTTTTCTTTCTCTTTAAAATAAACTCTACAAATTTGGCATAATTTATTCCACTGATGATTGTTTCCTTGGTAATTGTGTATCTGTATTTGACATATTTGCAAGTTGACTATTCTGCTCAAATATATTGTTGGGTTGTTGTTTTCCCCCCTAGAAATGTCTCTCCTTTCTTGAATAACCATCTTATTCCTTTGCTAGATAGGCTCACATTTATAGTGTGTCATTTAAAATTTTTTAAATTTATTTTATCTTTAATTTATGAAATAAAACAAGCATTTTCATAACATGGAATAAAAAAAGATTGCCTATGAAACTGTCAATCTATTATGTACCACTTGCTATTCCTTTTAAATATATAATAAAATTATGGTGTAATTTTCTTTTTTCCTTTTTTTCTTCCCTCCCCTCCCCCCACTAGAGATAGCTACCATTAGACACAGACATGTGTGTATACATATGTGAAATAATTTTATGCATACTGTTATTTATCACTTCTTTCTCTGAATATATACAGCATCTTCCTTTATGGGTTCTTTATAGTTAATTTTGGCAATTATATATGACTTAGCCACTCAAAAGTTTTTTTAAATCAATATTGCTGTTACCCTATGCAATGCTCTCTTAGTTATGCTCATTTTAGATTTCATGTTGAGCTCCTTTATTTTCAAAAATGCTATTTCACTCCCTTCTGCATATCTTAGTGAGACTTGTGTTGTTTGAATTTTCTTTCTTTTATTGAAATCTTTCTCCTTAGTACTTGTAGAATTTGTTATTTCTCATTGGAATTGTTCAATTTAATTACTATGTGTCTAGTAGTGGATATGTATTTTTTTTTCTTGAGGGAAATGAATGGATTCTTTCAATTGGTGCTTTGTTTTCTACATGCAGAGGTTCTGGGAGATCTCTTATTATGCAGCATAATGTTCAGGTTTTTCTATTTATCATTTTTTTTCTGGAAGAACTATGATTCTTAAGTTGTCTCTACATATCCTATCTTTGAGGTTAATGAATTTGACTTGTATAAAAATCATTTGTTCCCTTAATATTGTTGCCTTTTGTTTCTCTTTTCTGAGATTTTCTTCCACCTTACCATTTTTGTATTACAGATCTGTTATTAATCACCCTTTTGCTTCAGTGAACTCTCCACAGTAGATTCATTTGTTTTCCTTATCTGCTAATTGAGTCTTTTATTTCTGCTTTGAGGCTTATAAATTCTTTAACATCTGCTTATTCCTAAAACCTTCTACAGATTTCATTTCTCTTTTAAACAATTCTGGAATTTCTTTTTGTTGTTCCAAGTTCTGTTAAAATCATTCAGGTTTTTGTGTTTCATGAAGTATTGGTTCATTTTTCTTTGTCTGATAATCTTTTATTATTTGTTAAGTGAGCTTCATAATATACTGCTTGAGAACTTAGTACTCATCTTTCCTCCTAGTTTTCTTATCTTTTCTCTTACTTTAACTACCCATGCTCTAAATTTTAATCAATAGTCTTCCTTTTGAAAATTTTGGTGACTCTATATTCTTCTTTATATGTCCATATATCTTACTTTTTGGTGGATATACCTCCAGGTTTGTAATGAAAAATTTCCTCAGACTCTGCCTCTATTGGAGGATTCATGGCTCATTGATCAGTATCCTTGCCCTATGTAGCCCTGAGAGGAGGTGCTGAGAGAACTATCCCCAGCTTTGTTTCAGTTTGCTTTCTTTCACACATGATTTCACACAGATTGCTTTCTTTCACACATTCATGCAGACCACTTGCCCCAGTTTTTGTCTGGCAGTTTTTTCTTTCTCTGGATGGAATGAATCAGTATTTGCTATATTTTGTAAGATTAGGGAAATATTATAAGGATGATCTTGGAAGAATCTCCATAGCCTTGGGAATCTGTATCCTAGGGGCTAATCCAGGCATCAGGCAACATGCTTTTTCTCCCTACTCCTAACATAGTTGTGAAGAATCATGGTCTGCCTTTTGAGTGGGAGCAGATACCAGTGAAATGTTTAAGCAAAGTCTTTACAGCATGTGGAGATACTTTGTAGCCCCTAAGTTACTTTGTGTATTCCTTTTGAGAGTGTGAAGTCTGGTGGGGGACTGGTGTCGAGTCAACTCGCCCAACTTCTAGATAACAGAGTTTCTCTCTCTCTTGTCCTATGAATTAAGTCATAATTACTCTGCCCTGGTACATGATTCCTCTTTGAGAGTCCTTTTGAGAATTAGTTTGGACTGGAAGAAAGCCCAGTCTTTCATTTTTTTTTTACATATCCATTTTTTAATACTTTTCTTAGTATTTCTTAAGAACCTTTTACCACACAAACACAACTCATCAGAACCCTGAGGGTCTTCTCCTCTGTTTGATTTTTTTTTTATTATAGGGGCCATCCCTTGAGTAACTTAAAGAAGTCTATTCATTGAATGGGTGTATCTCACTCAAAGTAAGATTGTGGTAAGACCTAAGCCTGAAAGGGCCAGGGTCTCCCACTGTATCCTGGGTCATGTCTGGTTGTCCTAATGAATATCAGACCACTAGACCTAGATGGCTCAGGAGAAGAAAGGAAGGTTCTTTGCGCAGCCCTCCTTCACTCAAATCAGAGTCAACCACAAGTCATGTCATCATCGTGATGTCATGGTCCTGTTAGAGAATGAAGAACAAACACAACAACTTCAAACACTTTGATTGAGTACATTAAATAATTGTACTCTTTTTATCCATTTTTTATTTTTGCTATAATTATAGTAGATAAATAAATGAGTATTTGATTTGAAGAAACTTGAATAAAGCTAAAACATTTCAAATCAACTCAAGTCAAAAAGTACCTACTGATTCCTTACTATGTATCATGAACAAAATACAATACAAAATAATTAGCTGCTTTCAAGGAACTCATACTATAATGAGAGAAAACATGTAAATAATGTTGTACAAACAAGATATATACAGGATAAATAAAGATAATCAACAGAGGGAAGGCATTAGCATTTATAAAGAGGTAAAGATCTTGCAGATGGTGGGAATTTAGCTAAGACCCGAAGGAAGCCAAAGAAGCTATGTGGCGGAAATGAGGAGGGACATAATTCCATGATGGGGAATGATCAGTACAAATGTACAGAATTAAGAGACTGGAATTGTTTGAGGAATAACAGGGAGACCTATGTAACTGGATAGCAGAGTATTTTGGAAGGGGAGGATGGGGAGAAATGTAAGGAATAAAAATACTGGAAAGGTAGAAGGGGGCTTGGTTATGGAGGTCTTTAGAAGCCAAACAGTGGATTTTATATTGGGCCCTGGAGAAAAAAGGAGCCATTGGGGATGATTGAATAGAGGAGTGACAGATCAGTTTGACAGCTGAGTAGAGAATGTATTGGAGGGGAGAAAGACTTAAGGTAGGGAGACAAAGTATCAGGCTGTTTCAGTAGTGTAGGAATGAGGTGATAAAAGCCTCCGCATGAGTGGTAGTAATGTCAGAGGAAACAAAGGGCAGTAAACAAGAAATGTTGTGAAGGTAGAAACAACAGTTCTTGGCAATTGATTAGATATGGGGGGCAGTGTTTCAAAGTGAGAAATTAAGGATGATGCTTAGGTTGTTTGTGAGCCTGGGTGATTGGGAAGGATGGTGGTAGATTGCAGATGAATAGGAAGATTAGGAAAAAGGGATAAAGGGGGAAAATAATTTCTGTTTTGACCATGTAGAATTTACTATGTCATACATAGTTTGAAATATCTGATAAGGAACTAGAGATTTGAGACTGGAGGTCAGGGGAGATGTTAGGGCTGAAAAAACAAATCTGAGAATCATATACTTAGAGATGATAGCAGAAACCATGGAAGCTGATGAGATCAGCAAGTGATATGAGAAGAAAAGAGCCTAGGATAGAACCTTAGTTGATACCCACAGTTAACGAGTATGATATGGATAAAGATCCAACAAAAGGAAGAGTCAAACAGGTAGGAAAAACAGGAGAGAGCAGTGTCACAAAAACTTAGAAGTATGAGTGTCAAAGAGAAGCTTGTGATTAGCAGTGTCAAAAATGTTGAGAATCTCTGAGATAAGGTCACTAGATCTGGCAATTGAAAGATCATTGGTAACTTTGGAAAGAGCAGTTTCAATGGAGTGATGAAATCAAAAGCCAGGTCAAAACACTTTGGAGAGTTAAGAAAGGAGTAAGAAGAAAAGAAATTGGAAGTATCAATTGCCTTCTCTGGGATTTTAGCCAGAAAAGTCTTTGTTAGAGGGTGCAAAGTTCAAGAAGGATGAAAATTAAGAAAAGATCATTAGATTTGGCAATTAAGAAATTGGAGAGAGTTGTTTCAGTTGACTGATGAAATTGGAAGCCAGACTGTAGAGAGTTGGGGAGTGGTGAGAGGAAAGGGACTGAAGGCACCATTTGTAGATGGCTTCATCAAGAAATTTATCTGGGAAATGGAGGAGAGCTATAGGATATTAGGTAGTAGAAATTAACAGATCAAATGAAAGTTATTTTGCTTGTTCAGGTTTCTTTTTAAAAGAATGGGAGAGAAATGATAGCATATGTAGGCTGTAGAAAATCAGCTAGTAGAGAGATACTGAAAAATAAGTGAAATGATAAAGATTTCAGAGTTTGGGGTCCAAAAATGTCCAATCTTACAATAGAAGAAATTGAGGCAGAGTTCCAAGTCAGTAACCATTTATTAAAGAGACCTGGCTCCCTTCAACGAATAGGACCCCATATCTTCCTCATGATCTGCAATGCCCTCTGTCCCCAGGGCTTGGTACCCAGACACACAGAAGAGGCAAAGTGAAATACAGGGTCTCATTGGTTTCTCTTGACCCTCCAAGAGGGCCAGAAATGATACATCAGCATGAGTGGTCACAGGATGGGCAAGGCAAGGATCATCTCCACTGACTAAGTATTCATAAGATGGGCAGGAGAGGGTGGTCCAGAAGTACAAAAATAAGTTGGGGAACTTTCCATATCAAGTCAAAACATCCCACACTGGACATGGTAATGATAATTAAGCAAAAGAGGGTAGAGGCCTGAAATCCTACTCTCTTCTCACCCACAATGGCCTTGTTCCTACAGACCAAAGGGTGGAGGTGCCCTAGTCAGCATTCTTGTGGTTAGGCAAATGAATTTTACAACAAGTATACTTCTAGCTTGTAGTTTAAAGTGAATTTATAGAAATAACCTATCTTATCTAATTATCTCTAAACAGAATATATGTAAAATATGAGTTGATAGAGCTAATTCATATACTAATATTAGTTGACTAGATGGACTCAATGTGTATCAATAGATTAGTATATCTCTATAATTACCACCCCTATGGAGTAACACTAAACTGATTAATACTGATTGGAGTAAAATAAGAAAAAAAAATATGAGTCTGATTAAAACCATCTATCTCATATGGAATTAATCTGATGGAAGAGATGGGATGGAGTGGTATTACTTGTGCAAGTAGAGGGATGTGTTGTGCCTAGGAGAAGCTCCATCTCTTCCTGAGAGAAAGGGCTGAAGGAGACAGTGATCAAAAAGAATCTGACTGATGTGAGGTGAGGGGGGAGGAAATGGAGTCCTTGATAAATAACCTCACTTTTTTCAGTCAAATATGAGGTGAGATTCTTACATGAGAGGGTAGAGGAGGTGAGGAGAGTTGAGGAGAGGTAAAAAGATTTGGAAAAGCTTCTGATGAGTGTGATAGTGAACTGATGAAGGAGGTGTAAAAATTCCTGAGGTCATAGTTGATAACATGTAACCAAGTTTTAGCAGACCCATCCTACTTAGTTTTTTGGGTTTTTTTCAGTTTTTCTTTCTTTCAGCAGCATGTGAAAAGGAAGTTAAGCAGTAGATTTTAAGAGTAATCTGGAGTTTTGACAGGGCAAGGTCAGTGACAGAATCAGGGTCACTATGGGGAAGGGTGGAAAATATAGCCAGCACAAGGGTGAAAGCCTGGCAAAGAACCAAGACTGGATAGGCTGGAGGTTACAGTGAAAACAGAAAGCACAGTCAGAGGGTGCAAAGCAGAAGGAGAAGTGAAAGAGTAGCAGATTATGATCAGATAAAGGGATTTTAGGGTTCATACACCTGCTAGTGAAATATTTGTTAGATGACGGTATGATCATTTCTGTGAGTAGCTGAGGTGGAGTGGAAGAAAATGAGTAAACTGAGGAACTAGGAAGTTAAGATATTTGAGCGATGTCAATATTGAAGTTCCCTAGTGCATACATGGAGAGGAGAAGACTGTGAGCCAGGCACTGGACTCATTAAGGAAGAAAGGAGTTTCCTGGGAGTTGGTTGATAACATTTACCAGAATCCTAGTTGGGTGATTGAATAACCCCGAAGAAAAGGAAATGATGGTCATAGGAGACCCAGGAAGTGGCTCTAGGGAGCAAAGAGAATTCCAGCTCCCCTACGATGACCTACCTTATTAGGGGATGTGAATGAAACTTCAACCCAGTACCAGAAAGGATAGTCAGAAAAGCTGTGTCATCAGGAAGGAACCAGGCCTGAGTATAAGAAGATGGAAAGAGTAAGAAAGGAAACTATGGAATAGGTATTTCAGAGAACATGGTGGAATGGGGAATTCCACAGCTTTAAAGTGGAATGTTGGATTGAGGGGGATGAGAATAAGGGAATGATCAACGGGAGATTGACGACAAGGTTTGAGCACTAGGATGGGGAGGATTTGATGGGTGGGAATATGTTACTAAGTTCAGGTGTGTTATAGTACGTAGAAGGTGGAGGTGGGGGAGGTATATTCTCTGCAGCAAAGCAACCAATGTGGAGGCTGCCGGAGAAGATGCAAGAAGTTCATGGGATGACTGTCTCAGGAAACCTAGGATGTTCACCTTCCCCAGTGACACATGAACAATTCCTGAATTTTTCTGTATTTAAACATGAAAATTGTGATTTTTAACCTATTTAGATTGCCATAGGTGTGAACCGCACTAGTGTAGTGAGTTCCTTGTCAAAGGATAAAGCCGAGTAGGGGATGTATGATCAAGTGTCAGGGATCCTGTAGAAAGGATTCATTCATTGATCAGGGAGTTGGACTGGTTAAGCTCTCAGGTCCTTTACAGTGTTAGAATTGTATCATTTTAAAATGGATCATTAGTCATTTTTATTACTAATTTATCATTGCTAAATGAAAACCTTGTCAACGTCATTAATAATTGTTTACTAACACGTTACTAATTGGTTGGTTGCAATCTACCATATGAAAAGTAATTTTATCTTTCTCCTGAATATTAGACATTTATTTTATCCTCAAACTATTTCAGGAAGGTAAGAAGAGTCCTTATTATATAAGTGGGGAAACTAAGGCACCTAGTGGTTGACAGTTACCAAAAGTATCTCAGCAGTCACAAATCCAAGGTTATAAGCCCTTGCTATTTTAGCAATAATGTGTAACAAGTACAAGTTCCTATAAAAGCTGAATCCAAAGGATATTGAAATAAGAGAAAGAGTAAACAAGGTTGGGCTTATGAGTGGGCAGTACCCAGTACCCATTCAGTTTGATGGTTTCAAATGAATGCCTACCTTTGCCCCCATATATTGACTCTTCTCTCATTCCTTTGAATCTTGAAGACTTTTTTGTATAATAAGTATCCTATTAAAATTCATATACTCGTTCCTGAATATATAGACTTACACCTAGAGGTGGAGTTCAGATTTCTTCTCCAATTCCTTTATTTTATAAATAAGGAAACTGTGGCGCAGAGAAACTAAGTGACTTTTTGATGCAGTTGAGGATATAAGAGAATGCTCAGAGAAGCCACACCTCTTAGTCATTTTCTCTAGGCTGCTTCTCCTTCAAAGTACAAAATATAGTAACTGGTTCATAGTAATACTTCAGTTGAGCTGTTTCCTGTGTATTTATTTTTGAGGTCATAATTTAACTTAGCTTAAAGCCTAAAACGAAGTAATAACAAACCCTGGATTATCCCTTCAGGTAACTGTTTGCTGGACATACCAAGAAAGCAGATCCTGGGCCCTGAAGAGCTCCCAGGACAGACATATGATGCTATCCATCAATGCAAGCTGGCATTTGGGCCTGAGTACACAGTATGTCCTGGCATGGATGTCTGTGTTCGCCTGTGGTGTGCAGTTGTTCGACAGGGCCAAATGGTGTGTCTGACCAAGAAGCTGCCAGCTGTGGAGGGGACGCCATGTGGGAAAGGAAGGATTTGCCTTCAGGGCAAGTGCGTCGACAAAACCAAGAAAAAATATTATTTGGTACATTATTTCTATATTGTACACCATCCAGAACAAAATATGAAGTTGATTTATTTGGCATGTCTTAGGACTGCCATAAGAAATCTTCAAAAATATTCATTGAAGAAAGTGTTTTCATTTTGGAAATTTGTATTCTATCTCCAACATCTTATTTTAACCAAAGTGGTTATTTATTTATATTCATGATGCCTAGCATAGTGTCTTGCACATTGTAGACGCTTAGCAAATGCTTGTTGAATGAAATAATGAAATAACTACAGGGAAATGGGGGTAGACACTTAGTATTACATAGAAACTTGTGTTGTGTTCAACATTCTGGGATTATTAGCATTTCAAAGAATTACAATTAAAATTCTAAAGAATTGGAAGAGAGAGTAAATATCCTCAAGTCAAAATTCCTAATTTTTAAAATAAAGAAATTGATTGCGCTCTTGAGAAATTAAATGGCTTGCCCTGCAGGGTTCACACAGTTAGAAGCCAGATACAGAGAACTAAATTCACTTGAGCACATCGTAACAGAGATGCCACTAAGAGACCAGAATCAAAGAATGTTAAAGCTAGAAGGAGGTCATCTAATCTAGCCCCCATCATTTTACAGATTAAGAAACTGAGGCCCACAGGAGACATGCTCAGGGTCACAGAGCTGATGTCGTCTGACAGGACTAGGATTCAGATCTAGTGCTTTTCTTTCTAAATTTTTATACTACTCTACAAAATCATGGTAGTGCCAGTGTGGGTGCCCTTGTTTATTTTTTTTCCAAGTAATCATTGGTCCTTACCACAGAGTCTAGGGCAGAGGTTCTTATTTAATTTGTGACTCATGAACCCCTTGGGGGTCCATAAATAGATTTCTAGGACTGCATGAACTTGAATGAGGAAAAAATGTCTTTATTTTCACTAACCTTTAACTAAAAGGATTTCTTTCTGTTATGAAGGTAGGCCATGGAAGATCCTTAGGAGTCCATCATTTCTGTAAGACTTCCAAGGCTGTGAAAGACTCCTAGTTTACAGTAACTCTACAACTGCTAATTTCAAGTCAACATTTACTACCCTTGGTTGCAGGGATGGAGCAAACATTCTATTTCTCCTTTCTAATCACTCTCAGATCCTTAGGACAGCAAGATAGGAGCACCACGTTTTGTTTTTCATTTTTGTTTGAATTTATTAGGCAATCACACAACCCTTCCTAGCAGTATTTAGAAACACTGTGGGTTGTTTCTATACTCATTACAAATGTTCCACAAAATTCACTAACCAAAGGAATTTGGAACACTGCCAGACTTTGTTAAAGGGTAAAAGAAAACCTAAATTGTTAAATGGGGTTTCTTTCATTTCTGAAAACCTTCACAATTTTGTCTGCATTTTTGACTCTCCGTGAAAGTCTTGCTACACCTCATACATAAATTTTGAGAGTAGAACACATCTTACTGAGCTAGAATTCTATAAGAACAGCCTGTCAACATTTGACATCCAGCAGTCATTCAAAGAACAGCCTGGCTAAGGGTGGAGAGCCTTATCCCTAGCAGATTAGTCAATCTGCTACCAGGGCAAATGTTAAAGATAAAGGGGCTTTGATTTGTTACAGTGGTGGTGATATTCATACTGATGAAATGACTAATTTTTCAATGTATCTCTATATAGATAGACATTGTATTCTTTTGTCTTCATGTCTTCATTGTTCTCTCAGCTCTAATATTCTGTAAGTATAAATGGATGTATGTCTCACATGGAAAGCTAACATAGTATAATGCAAAGAACACTGAGTTTAGCACCAGGAAAGACATGGATGGACCCAATCCCATCACTGATAGTGTGTTCTGATTGTATGACTATGGATAACTTAGCATCTTTGAGACAGTTGCCTCATCTGTGAAGTGGGGACAACAATTATAGAAATATAGATATGATATAGATATAGTTATAGACAAATGCATATTTATCTACATATATATATTTACACACAACTTAGAAGATTATGTGGATCAAATGAAATAATATATTAACAATGCTTTGGATTCTAAAGTTATTATTATAAATCAGTTTTGGGATCTAATTATTAGATTCTTTAGATTTCCCTGCTACAAAATATATTCATTATCAATAGCAGGCTTCACCAACAGTTGTAAGATTGAAAATCTGGTGAGAGGGAAAAAAATCTTAACAATAAAACAATAGGGGACAACTCAGGGAGAGAGTAACAAGATGACTCTAAGTCTGCTCTGTTTAAAAAAAAATACTATATTAAAACCCATAGGCAGAAGGAAGTTCTGTAGGTACAATGAGATGATGCCTTTCTTTCACTGGGCATTTAAATAATATAAACCACTTGGATCCTGTGTGCTAGGAAAAGATCAAGTTACTGTTTAGTTAACTCTTTGTGCATAATCACTACCTGCATTCTGGACTCTAGTCTGCAACATCTCATAGTTTGACATGGTGAAGTGGTGTGGTAGAAAGCAAACAGAACTTGAAGTCTGAAAACCTATTTGAATACTGGCCGGGTTGCTCACTACCTGTGTGACCTTGAATATATGACTAGTCCTCTGCTGGCCTCAGTTTCCCTATCAGTAGAATGAGGTAGGTTTTACTAGATGATCCTTCAGTTCCCACCCAGCCATAAGTCCTATGAGTGCTATGAAAACTGAAATCCAAACAGTCTTCCCAAAGGTTATTATAGATTATAACAAGGTTTTTATT
The DNA here is from genome assembly GCA_028658325.1 of Potorous gilbertii. Taxonomy (NCBI): domain Eukaryota; kingdom Metazoa; phylum Chordata; class Mammalia; order Diprotodontia; family Potoroidae; genus Potorous; species Potorous gilbertii. Next base: position 347,882,347 of record CM053771.1, on the reverse strand, counting down.
TCCATTTGAAACAGCTTCTGTTTTGCATTTCAGACATCTAACCATGGCAACTGGGGTTCCTGGGGTTCCTGGGGCCAATGTTCCCGTTCGTGTGGGGGAGGAGTTCAGTTTGCTTTTCGCCATTGTAATAACCCAGCACCTAGGAACAATGGGCGATACTGTACTGGGAAAAGAGCCATCTACCGCTCCTGCAGTGTCACAGCGTGTCCAACATATGGTATGTTCCATAACATTTGTCTTGTATTCTTCTCATTTTAATAGTTGTAGACATTAGCAGACAGGGATTAATCTCACAGGAAACTGTGACCTGCATCCCTGGAGAGATTATGCATATTGATGACATCACATTAGAAAAGTGATATTCGTTCTTGAAATTCTAAATTAATGTATTCTCAATAGCCTAAGTGAAGTATAGAGGTAAATACAGACCATACAGTAACTCAGTCTGTACTTAAGGGAAGTTTTTTGACAGCATTATTGATTAAGACTTGAACTTCTAATTCTTTTTCTCTTATCTATGTCTCTTTCCCTTAAGAAGAAGCTTTCGGTAGCTGTTAATAATACTAGATGTCTACTCATGAATGGAAGGCACTTTTAGGAAATGCCATTCTAGGACCTCCTGGTTCCTACAGCAGTCAAATAATTGAGCGGTATAGAAAGATAATTTAGTAATGAAATAAATTCAGTCGCATGGCTGTGATGATGACGATAGCCCAAGTTCTGGGAGAAAACAGCCCCATTCTTAGCTCTAAGTAAAGTATATGAATATTTAGAGACAAGAAAAAAGAAAATCAGGACTGATGTTTACATCTTGTCCTTAAAAGAAAATCTTCAAATGTTCTAAGACTTAACAGGAAATTCCCAACATGTTGGCACTTATCAAATATACGTATAGATATGAATGTGAAGATGCTTGTTTTCTAGCTAAAGCCTTCCGTCAGGAACAGTGTGAAGCTAAAAATGGATTCCAGTCAGATATAAAAGGTATCAAGACATTTGTGGAATGGGTCCCCAAATACGCAGGAGTTCTGCCTGCAGATGTGTGCAAGCTGACCTGTCGAGCCAAAGGAACAGGCTACTACGTAGTATTTTCCCCAAAGGTAACTGCATTTCATTATTATTTGTGTTTAAATTGTTTGGCAATATAAACTTTATGACAGAGAAAAAGTGATTGGGTGCTGTTCAAATATCATGGTAGCAAATATTTCAAACCTCAAACAAAATACTTCTTTAGGATTATCAGGTAACAACACATTTATTAAGGAATATGTAGATGCATGTACCTGTTGTCTAAGGATTTTCATAGTAATTAACATAAAACAGTCTTCTGCCTTTATATATTATGAGTAAGTGCTATTATATGTTCTATATTTTCCCAAAAGTTTTCTTAATGAGTAACATAAAAGGGCTTTATTTGTTTTTATCTCTATCTTTACTTCCATACCTTTTACCAAATATATAATATTGGGTATATAATAAATATTAGGTAAATAAAATAGAATATTATATTTTGGAAAAGGGTTACACATACAAAAAGAAAATTGAGGACTTTAGATCTCCTAACAAGATTCCTAATTTTATAAAACTAAAACCTTGCTATGATTCAGTAATTCAGTTCATTGTTTTTAGGAATTATATGCTTTGACAACATAGTTTTCAGGTATCTTTCCAAGAAAACTAAAATTACAAAGCAGAAATTACAGGTATGCCAAATGAACCAAAGAGATATTCATTTTTGAAATTCTAAATTAATGTATTCTCAATAATCTGAAGGATGGAGTTAAATGCAGACCATACAGTAATTCAATCTATACTCAAGGGAAGCTTTTGACAGCATTACTGATTAAGAGTTTTACCTTCAATTCTCTTTCTCTTTTCTCTGTCTCTTTACCTTAAGAAGCAGCTTTTTGAGGTTGTTAAGAGTACACAATGTACATTCATGAAAAACTGAATTTTAACCACAATTCTAACATTTATTAGTAATAAATTCATATGAACTGTAGGCAATTCTAACATTTATCGACTAAATGATAGATTGTAATCTATGGTTGGTGGAAGGCATTCCTACAAAATTATAATATGGATCTTTGATGTTTTGCAAGGATAATTATACATACATACATATATTGGAACACAACTACTCTGAAAGACCCCCAATCCTTTATGAGTGTAAGTTTGACTGTAAATATATACCTTTTTTTATTTTTAGGAAAACTTGGTTAAAATTCATAGTGATCAAATTTTTTTATGGTCTAGATATTTTTTATAGATTAAAAATTGCAATTTTCAAAATTATAAAATAGATAAATCAGCTGTACTTGAGTTGATGCCTTGTTTTTAATATTATATTACCTGTGGACAGTGAGCAAGTGCCCTTAGCCTCTCATCCTTCAAGCTAGTCCTCTAAAACACTAAGTTGTCTTTTGTCTTTATACTATAATCATTTCTAGAGAAAAAAATATCCTTTGAGATTGAATCCTCTCACATAACAAATAAAATCAGCTAGGCCGAAACATCTCATGCAATGACCATATATAGGCCAAATATGTCGTTGTACTGAGTGAGGAGAGAGAGGTAAATTTAATTAATTTGCCCATAAGCAAATGCTAGTTCCATGTCCTTAGGCAACTAAATTCTAGATTCTAAGTTCAAGATGAATTTCTCATCTAGAAAGAAGGAGATTCTACCCTGAGTAGGAACATGTCTTTATAGGGCCAAACCAAAACAATAACCAAATAAATAAGTACAACATGGGAATATCTATGAAAATCTGTCTTAAAGGTTTTTATTTTCTAAATGGTAAACAATTTAACAGAACTTAAATTAGTTCATCCCTATCAAATTTTCCTCAATTTTAAATTGAATGTTTAAATCCTCTGTCTCTTTTTGTACACACACACGCTTGCGCGCGCGCACACACACACACACACACATATAAAACCACTGTTTCTGAAGTTCACGAATCAAAGAAAAAATGCAATAAATGGACATTGTCTGATGAAAATGGTTAATGAACCTTGCCAATGTGCCTGAAAGCAAATTCTCCTAAGTCTGTTGGTCAGATCACAATTAGTTTGTCTTTTGAGTTACTTCATCAGACTGACTAAGAATATTTCCATCTGTTCATCTCCATTGAGATTTGGGACCATTCAGTAGAAAAGAGCTACATCCTTCTAAATCGAGATATTAGTTTTAACTTTGAGATGATTATTTTTAAATTAATAACAATCATATGCTAACATTTCAACTTTCCTAGTGGCACCAAAGATATACTGGAACCAGTTCAAACATGCTGCAGTCAATTATTAAACATTTGCTAGCAACTCCCTAGCTAATGTGCTTCCCCATACACAATCTAGCTACAAAGCAATACTCACCACCACTAGCTGAAGCAGGTTTCACAGTGATCACAATGAAAGAGAAAATATTAATTTTAGAAAGGGCTAGATATGCAGAAAGGGATGTGAAGATTTTGGATCACTTTATAAATAAGATTTCTAGATTTACAAAACTAAAGGTTTGCCTGGAATCACTCAACAAAATGCCAACAACCATTCAGTTCATTGCTTGGGGAACAACATGCTTTGATGGTACGCCATCCTTCTGAGCAATTTTTTTAAAATTACAAAGTAGAAATTATAGGTGCAAAAAATGAACCAATTTATTGAAATTCTAAGTTAATTTTTTTCTTAATTACCTAGGTGAAGGATGGAACCGAATGTAGACCATACAGTAATTCAATCTGTGTTCAAGGGAAGTGTGTAAGAACTGGTTGTGACAACATCATTGGATCAAAACTCCAATACGATAAGTGTGGTGTTTGTGGAGGAGATAATTCCAGCTGTACAAAGGTCATGGGAACATTTACTAAAAAAAGGTAATGTCATCAAGTCATCAAGAGCTGAAGTAGATTCTTAAGTTAGAAAAACATTTGAAATATTCAGTAGTAATAAAAACTCATTGCTTATATAAATTATATGAGATCAATGATCTCGTATCTCTAAAATGAGCATATTGCACTAAATCTCTAACTGGTCTCTTCCAGTTCAACATTGTTCTATGTTACAGCAGTATAGCACAAGCACTTTTTTGATAAAAATTTTCAACTCAATCTTTTTAGAGGTGTATTTTATTTTACTTTTTTTATCAAAATATTTATTGATTTAAAATGAGTTAATGGTAAAATTGATATTTTAATGGACCTATAATGTCATCAATGTGGGCATTTCCTCAATTGCTACTGATCATAACCTATTACTTTCTTATCTTGCGAAATTCTTATCCATCCCAAACTCAGTATGCTAAAGTCTCTTTTCTAGATGTATTTTTTTTGTCTTATAGGCACTAGCACAGTACTCTTTATATATTTTCTTAATTGATATTCCTTAGGTTTAAAATTGCTATTACTAGTCATCTTACATCATAGATAGCATTAGGGAGATTATAGTATGACCTTAAAATTATATAATAGCATCCCTACCCTTATTGGCAAATGGAGAAGTAGTTTATATATGTATAAAACTCTTTTCCATATAGAGTATTTCAAATGTTCCCAAAATATCCAGTTTGAGATTTTGAAAAATGGAATGCCCAGTTATGCAGTTTAACACAACACATGATGTAAGTGACCTATTGTATACAATAGTGATGTTTCATTTTAGAATGTGACTGTACAAATCAATGTCACCCATGTTTTAGCCCTTCAGAGTCATTACTACGTAAGAATTGCCAGTGTTCATAACTCTCTTGCTTGTTTTTATATACACAGGAAGCTAAATGACCAACTTTGACATAAAATATTTTTAATAAGATTCACTAAATCCCTCTGCATATGGTCTAGGCTAGAGCTTTCATATGAAATTCCTAAAAATGTTCTGAACAAATCTCCATTTGAGATAAAGTTTTACATAAAATATGTTTTCCTTAATACCAATTAAGATTCACTTCACTTGGACCTGGTTAGTATGCTAAATGAATGTTCCACCACAGATGCCAAAATAATCTTCATAAGTCACATTTCTGCTCAAAAAAATAAAGTAGCTTCCAATTTCATATAGGTTAAAATATATATTTATATTCCTGGCATTTAAAACCTTCTATAATATGACTCCAACATTCTTTTCAACCCTGTGTTATAATATTCTCCTTCATAAAATTTACAATCCAACCAAACTGTGCTGCAAGCCTTTCCCCAAACTCCTTGCATATATATAATAAGCTCTAACAAATGTTTGTTAAATTAAATCAAAACTGTATTGCAACATACTTACATCCACTATACACCTCTATTACCTTTTAGTTCATATGTATAACAATGGTGTAGACATGGTTTGCCTGGGTATCCAGCTAACATTGGAGGCGCTATAATAGTATTAATAATCTCCACTGGCTCCTGTATTATTTTCTACAAGCCTACAGAAAAGTAGTCAATCACTCTGTTAATTAATCAGCAAGAAAATATAATATATAATTTTCTACAAGGTGATGTATTAGACTACTAGCAAATGAATCTACTGGCCAGAAAGCACCCAGCCTTCAAATTCTTGGTCTCTTTCCTGCTTTCATTTTTCCAAGTTCACGGTGCTTTTTACAGGGAATAGATGCTGATCTTCAATTTAATAGATCTAATGGTGTGGAAATGAAATATCTCTCCAAATATAAAAATGGAACCATTTCTAGCTCTCCAGTCCCTGATCTGATATTGGGGAAAACTCTTGCTCTCTTCCAACCAACCTCCTTCATTGCACTCAGGCAAATCACTTTTTGGTGATCATATGACTATTAGAACACATTATTTGTATAGTAAAATTGTGAAATAGGAAACTGTCCCTTTTAATGGATGGAGGACTCAAAGTTTCATGATGAAAAGACCAGACTTGAGCACACACTTTCAAATGCTAACACAAGAGACAAGAAAAACTCAGAAAGTCAAATAGGTACGGAAATGGTTAAATAATGAAGTGCTTTAAAATGTAATAGGGGAAAAGAGACATGTTTCATCTGAATCCATCTGTCTCTAAGGGTCGCAGTGGGAGTTAAGGAACATACATACTCAGGAACTCGGTGAAGTTTTGTTGGGTTTTTAGTTTCAACAGAATAAAAGAAAAGGCGGGGGTAAGAAATGAGCATAGACAGAGAAGAAATTTTGCTTTTGTCGATGATACAGTGGTTTGCTTATAGAGCCCTAGAGACTGACTGAAATAGTAACTTCAGCAAAGTTGCAGGATGTAAAATAAATGCCCATAAATTATTAGCCTTTCCTTATATTGCCAACAAACTCAGCAAAAAGAATTGGAAAAACAAATTCCATTCAAAATAACAACTGAGTGTGTAAAATGTTTGAGAATGCTTACCAAGAGATACACTAGAAATATTTGAATACAACTATAAATCACTCTTTACAAAAAAATAAAGGTAATTACGTAATTGGAGAGATATTAAATACTTATATTAGACTGTGCCAGTGTATTAGAAATGATAGGGCTTTCTCCTTGTTGTAGTGAATGATGCATATTGGTCAAAATTTCATTTCACATTTTTAAGCATTTGAATAGATTAGGTTAGAACCATTTCAGTTCTCAATTTCTTCTCCTCATTGTGTTTAGCTCTAATTTGGTGTTGATTTTGACTACTAGAGAGTTTCCCTGCTCAGGGACATCTAATTGTGATATCATTCTCCCATTAATAATGAGTTGTGTTTTTTTTCTGTTAAGATATAACTGATTTCATGACTCTTTTTCTGTCTTATTACAGTTGCCCACCATTTTCAGGGCTTTCCAACTCAAATCAGGAAGAAACTATTCTTGATTTATATACATGAGGATCTTGAGTAGCATTTATGCTTTTGGTCCTTTGCATTCCTCAAACTTAAGCTGCATTTTGCAACACACTTTTTACATTTTTCTTATATGGCCACCTTTATATTGAAGTCACCAAGTATTTGTTGACCTGCTTGGGGAGTTGGGTGTCATAAAAATCTGTAACAGATTTTTAGTGCATAAGCTATCATTCTCTTCATAGTGGTCTTTTTTTCTTATGTTTATCGTGAGTTCTGTGAGATAAGATGATCAAATATGCCACAAAATGAGGTTACTTATTGCCTCTGGGATCAAATGAAACCAACTTTTAAAAAGAACTTTTAAAATGTATTTTATTCATCAGATCTGTTCATATGTTAGTCACTTATTTTCGCTTATTCATATTTTCAAAAAAATTATGATGTATTCTACTTAAGGTTAATCTTTGTCTCTGAATTAGAAAGTGTACATGTCATTATTATGTAGCCTATATAGTTCTATTTATATTGGATGCCCTGTACTTGGGTTGAACCTTGGTCACTAAATTCAATTCATTCTGGTTAGAATAATTAATTCTTTCCAGGGGCTTTAACCCAGGTGTTGGAAAGTCTAAACATACATCCCCACTTATTTGTTTCTACCTTTGCTTTGATGTTGGACAGTTTTAGTATTGGGAGATTGACTTCCTTTTTTTCAATTTTGAGTGATTTGCCATTATGAAAAAGGTTGTAAACCATGCCATGGCTTCTGTGGCTGTGTCCTTTGACTTTTCCAGAAGGACCGGGGAGTTTTCCCTTCACTGCATATAGTTTCCTTTTCTTTTCATTTGTTGCAATAATATCAATATTGACGTGAGTAAGTTTCCTAGATGTAACTTTGCAGTTAATACATGATAGCTCAGATATTTTGTGATTCAATTACCCTTCATCCTGTTTTCAGTTTCCAAATCAATATTATTGTGAAAGTGAAAATAAAAGCTTCACAAGACTTGAGGACATTTGTCCTACTTGTTTGTTTTTGGTTTCTTGGACTTCCATAAACAAATAATTTACCACCTGAATGAAGAACCTTTCTATTTTTAATAAATGTTGGCAATTCTTCTTCTCTAGCATGGTAGACCCAAAGCTTAGTTTTGGGTAGTTAGCCTTTGTGAATCCAGAGTCATCTCAGTATTAGTCAGTGAAGTAGAAGAAAGGAAATTGACTGTAAATAAAATTAATTTCCATCCAAGTTTGTTGCAGTTCAGTAAAATAAACACTGGATTACAAGTCTGAAGAATCTGTTTCATTTCCTCAGTCTGAAATTTACTAGATGTGTGATCTCAGAGAAGTAATATCTATCTGGGGTTTAGTTTCTTTTTCTGTAATCTGGAAATGGTACTTACATTAACTACCATGTAGGGTATTTGTAAGATTCCAATGAGACAAATTATTTTGTAAACCATGAAGAGTAATAAAAATGTGAGCTAAAATTATCATTATATTATTAAGCTAGAAGTACCAATAGGGAATAATATCTGAGGGCTCTGTTCTCTTGGGCCCAAGTTTCTTTGTAAAATGAGAGATTTGTACTCAATGATCCCTCAGCTCTAGTAATCTCTGATTTTATTATTCTGTGATTCTCAAAACCAAACTGTCTCTTAGCTATCTTTGTATGCTTTAACTACAAAAATGTTTAGATACGTTTTCTAAAGTTTAAAAATACAAAGCATCATACCATGACGCTTTGTCTCATTTAGTAGAATAAAATGCAACCTGAGCCTATGGCAATTAAAGTGTATTTAATCATAACCCTATCACTGTTACGTTTTGTGATATTGGTAAAATTAAAATGATCCAAGTATGTATGGCATCATTTATAACATAAGACTACTATGTCTGACAAAATTTACAGGGAAGATTAAGTAATGAAAATGCACTAAATGGCACTAAAATGCCAACCATGGAAGAGAAAAATTAGAAGTAAAATCTATGATGTCAGCAAAAAAATTCATAATGGGAAAAAACTGAGATGGACAAATAAAAATATACATTGTTGAGGCTATGATAATAAAATCTACTTTCATCAGAACATTATAGTTATAACATAGGAATTGGCGTAAGAAGTCTATCTTTACTATTATCTAAGTTCATTTCATTTCAATAAATAATTATGAACTATTTTCTATGTACTAGATACTAAGGATAAGAACTCTTAAAATGAGACAATCCCTTTATTCGAAGAGATTTTACTCAGAGCAGGTGTATTAGGATTTACACAAATACCCTTTTATCAGAAAGTCTCTCCTTACATTTCTAAAAAGCTTTAATATTTATAATATATGCATCTTCATAAAATCATGAAAAGTACTCAATACATTGTACAGAGACAGAGAAATCAAATGACTTGGCCATAGTCACATAACTAGGTATTGTTAGAGTCAGATTTTCTGAGCCTGTCTCACTGCAATTCCAGTATGATGGACCTTAAGAAAGGAATTGTAGCTAAGAAAAAATAGTAAAAGTAAAAATGAGACACAGAGAAAATTACTTTATCAACACTATTGCTATTTTGACAGCTAATAGCAAAATAATGTGTAAAAAGATTTTACCATTACTGCTTGCTATTCTTGTTATATTGACAGTGTCATCCACTGACAAAATGAAGGACTGGTAGTTGAAGCAGATTCAGTTCCCTTCTTTTTATAGTTGTGATTTGGAGAAAGACATTTCATCCCCTTATATGTCTTCCGCTATAAAATGGGGCATTCATCTCTATTTGACTTCCAGAAACTGCATGTGAAATTGTGAGGATGAATCTGTTTAGGTTCTTTAGGTTTCATAAGGAAAAGTGAGAACTAAATATATGGCATTATTGCATGTTGTCATGTCATTTGATACTTCAAAGTATTTGTGATTTTGTTAGTATATCTATTTTCTCAAAAGATGGTTTCATAAATTTGCTGTAGAAAAAAACCGTTCTTTCTTGGCTACTTTTCTGGTGATGAGATATTCTGGTCTTAGTTGGACTAATTCTCAGATAACCTGTCTCAATCTGTTACAAGATCTGTATTCAAAGCCATCCCAGGTTTTGTATTTTTATATTGACATGTTCTTTAAGAACCTATTAAAAAATTTTTACATTGACATGTTATTTAAGAATAGACATACCATACTGAATAAAATTGAATTATTTTTTCATAAACGAGAGTTGATATGATAATGGAGCACATTCTAACCAATATTTTATTGGAACAAGGAAATTTTTAAAGTAATAGTTTCTGATTTGATAGAAAGACATCATGGTTTAGTGGATAGAGTTGCCTCAGAAACCAGACCAGGGCCAAGTCCCATCGGACACATGTCTATGTGATCCTTCATAAGGTAAATTTCTAAGTCTAAGACTATGTATTTCAAGAAAGGTGCCAACTTGCACTTGTAAAGGGAATTCTTCACAGAGAGGTCTCTAAACCAATGAAATACCAGTCCTTATCCTTTCTTGTTTTTATAGTAATTTGCTTTAAAGAAAGCTATGTTTAGGTGTGGTGGAAAGAATGCTGTGCTGGGGTTCACAATATCTGAATTCAAATCCTGACCCTCTTACTTGATAATCTTAGATGAATTTTTGAGCCTCTAGTTTTCTTTTCTATATAATGAAAAGGTTAGACTAAATGACTCTAACCTGTAAATCACAATAAAATTAAAATGTTATACCAAGTTAAAATGAGACTTTTAAAGAATACCTTTTCATTTCATCAGTTACTTACCTATTCTGTTTCTTTGTCTCTGTGCCTGTTTGTCTTTTCCTTGTCTCTCCCTTTCTGCCTTCATCTCTCTATCTCTCTTATGTCTCTCTGTCTTTTTGTCTCTTAGTAAGGGTTACACCGATGTTGTGAGGATACCTGAAGGTGCCACCCACATCAAAGTTCGACAATTCAAGGCAAAAGACCAGAACAGATTCACTGCTTACTTAGCCCTGAAAAAGAAAAATGGTGAGTACTTGATCAATGGAAAGTATATGATATCCACATCAGAGACTATTATTGACATCAATGGGACTGTCATGAACTACAGTGGTTGGAGCCACAAGGATGACTTCTTGCATGGGATGGGATATTCAGCTACAAAAGAGATTCTTATAGTTCAGATTCTTGCAACAGACCCAAGCAAAGCAATAGATGTCCGCTATAGCTTCTTCGTTCCCAAAAAGGCAACGCTCAAATCAAACTCAGTCAGTCACCATGGAAGCAATAAAATGGGATCACAGACTTCACAGCTACAGTGGGTTACAGGCCCATGGCTTTCCTGTTCTAGAACATGTGACACAGGCTGGCACACCAGGACTGTGCAATGCCAAGATGGACACAAAAAATTGGCAAAAGGATGTCTGCTGTCACAGAGACCCTCAGCATTCAAGCAGTGTTTCCTAAAGAAATGCTAGCACATGGTTACAATTTTGTTTAGAAAAATAATTGAGCAAGCCAGCACTGGCATACCTTGGGTGGAAAAATTGAAACTTTATTGAAATTACTTTCATGATTCAAATTATAGCAGAATCTGTTTCTCAAGCCTTGGAATATGACAAAGAAAGTCTTGAAAATTATTATAAGACCTCTAGGTCTAAAAGGAGTAGAAAAATGAATGAATGTAAGCTGATAAGGTATTTGAACGGTATAAATCTATTTCCCCTTTATCACCTACCTCTTAAAGAATGCCTTTGAAAACATCATAATAATTATTAATCATGGTTTATTTTTGCCATTTGTAAATACATAATTTTTATATAACTGGATTCTATTAAAATAATTCATTCTATATATAAAGTGATTGACCAAAGTAGGTCTGCAGCTGTTTTCAGTTTTCACCAATTTTCCAGAAAGAGCTGTGGATATTATACTGGAAAATATAAACTTGCTGTTGATATATTTTTTAAAAGACTAACTCATGACACAATGTAATTTTAAAAATTCTTGAGCAGAGATTGTCAGAATACTTATAAACATATATAGAGGCTTTCTTACCTGTATTTTTCAGGTTGCCAGTCAAATTAATTAGAATATATTTTGTATGTACGTTATGTCCATCAAATTTGGATTTTTTAAAACTTCCGTGGGGGGGTGCTAATATTTAGAAAAAAATCAAATATTTTATAATATTGTCAGCTATGTATTCTTGACTGTTTTTTTCCTGTGACTTGCAAGTGAAATCTAAAGTTTCATGTGCCTAAAAATAGCTACTAGAGAGGCTGTATTTTCCTTAATAAGGAAAAATACCCAACAAGTAGTATTGTATCTCTACTCAACACCTTATATCCTAAAATCTCTCTTATCAGAAAATATGTAATGTGCTACTTATCTATGTTGTTTTGTTAAAAACTATATTATATAAAGAATTAGTGTTTTGATTACCTTACATTGTCAGTTTTACTAAAAATATTAAGTGTCCAGATGTGGCTGCCATCAACATAGTAAGACTTTTTCCATGTACAAGTTAATAATTTATTTTTTTAAAAAAGAGAAAATTGGCATATCAAGCATACTTCATATGCTAAAGATTTAGCGTATGACAAGCATATTGTTATAGTAGTATTATGCTAGAAAAACTGTGATATTAACCATAAAATGCAGATTTCTCTTCTCGATCAAATTTCAGTTACATGAGTTTAAAGTCCGAAAATATGTAGGCTTTTTCAGTTTTTTGGCTACTAATGCCATTTAGACCATATTATAATTTTCTAAAAGAATCAGAGAGAGCTAAATTTGGAGAAATTTCAGAGTATCCTTTTATCTTAGTTTAATAATAGTCATAACCACATATATTTGACATTGTAGTACTGGTAGACATGATATATCTTATGGAGGCATGGATTTTTATGTATTGTGTTTGCATAAAGCAAAGAATGCTTATAAGCCATTGATTTAAATGATTATTTATAAGTATTTAACTCTAGAGATACTCAATATTTGGCAGAAGAAAAAAAATTATTTAACATAAGTCATTAAACACATACCAATCCAGCACATAGGTTTGCTTTCCTGACACAGTGTGTGGCAGCTGTGTCTAAATTCTATGTTTTGATTTATGTCTTTTCACCGAACAGTCTTTCTGTATGTTCCAATTACCTAGAATGTGTTACTTTATTTGCATTGTATTTTAGCACAACACCTGTTTTGTTATCCTGGAAGTCTCAGAGACCAACCAATATAATGTCCAACATATTTATTCAGACCATTTTTCTTGATTTCCCTCTTATGTGACATAACCTCTTCACATGATCAAAACACATTTTACATTGTTCTGTAAAAAAAAAAAATCAATTGAAGTTGTTCACTTGTATAACCAAAACTCACATTTCAGCTAGTTTTTTGGATACTTTGTAGTATCCAAATTCATAATTTTGCACGATTTGATTGTGATCGTGCTGAAGATAGATATTGAGTTCGTCATTGCAAGTAAATGGAAGGATATAAAGGAGGTAGTAACCTCTTCCAGTTCTCAGCCTGTGATCATATAAATATGCCTGAAAAATTCTAGGGTCCTTGAAGCTCAGGGCTGCCTCTCCCTAACAAACCCAAGTTGAGTCAAAATCATTGCATGAGTTCCCATTTCTTTGTGATGGAGCCATAAAATATTGTAGATATTAAAAATAAGTGGTGCTTTTCATTTTCTTTCTGAGGAAGATGTTCTTCTTGAATATTAATCTATAATATTAGTATTTATTACTCAAATGACATAGAGTTAAAAAACAAACCACTATATCTAACTGCTCTATTTAAAGGATCTTATTTCTTTGGTTCAAGCAGTATCTGCTGCTATTATTGATGGACAGGATAAGGATGGGATAAGGGTAGCATAGGATAAGAACGTATGTACAAAGGATGGAATGACTAAGACTGGACAAAGTTCAGAGAAATGGGTACTTCCATATCTCTAAAGAATAATGAGTATGTGTTAGAGAAAAGGAGAGCAAAATTCAATCTTCTAAGGTCCCTTTCAGCTATCGATCTATGGTCCTATAGATTTTATTTTTCTGCTTAGAAGTGGGAGGCAGCATGGTGCATTGAAAAAGAGATTTTGGAATCAGAGAACCTGAGTTAAAATCCCTTCTTTGCTAGCTGCAATTTTTAAAAAATATTTCTATGTCTTCAAATCATAATATGTAAAATGGGAGAGTTTACAGGAGATGACCTTTAAAGGCATCTTCCAGTTCTGATCCTGTGATCCTATAAACATGCCTTCATTTCATTATGCCTAAAAAAATCCTAGTGTCCTTAAAGCTCAGGGTTGCTTCCTCTTAACAAACTTGAGTTGAACTGAAATGCTTAGGTTTGACGACAATGAAATTTTACCCACAAAAGTTAATAACTCCTAGAATTTCTTTCCTTATGAAGAAAAAAAAGAGAAAATAGTTTCTTTTTCTGATTATACAATTTAGTTTGACCTCCATATTTAAAAGTGCTTGATAGGACAGTCTTACAGATTTGGCAAATTCAAGTCTTTTTACCCTTCTAGCTAAATAATTTTATCCCACTAAAAAAAATTCAGTCACAAAGATAAAAAAGAAATATTGCACTGAGAAAGAATTTACTGTTTTTTGCACCTGGTATGTGAATCTGTGTGATGAAATTATTTATTTTTATTTAATAAAAATGTCAATTTTGCAATTTCTTATATATAATATATATTGTATACATATATGTATATATATATATACATTTAAATGTATATATAACATTATATATAATGTTTTACTAGATGTCCTCCTTTTAAAAAAGTTATGCTTCCTATGTGTATTGTGAAGTACATTTTTGTGAGTTTGCACTGATTGCCTTTGTCTCTTTAATAGAAAAGCTTTCTTTATGATATTACACATATATACATATACATATTTGCATATATGTTAAAATATCTGTATCTGAAGACAGGGAAGGCAATGTGATGTAATTGAAACCTGGTCTTAGGAGTCAGGAAGACCTTGTGTGCCACTAGGCAAATTGCTGATATGCACTGTTAGAAGGATATTCCACACCAAGTCTCCTTTGATGAAATCACAGGTCTGAATAGCAACAACAAAAATTATATATGCATACACATGTATATCCATACACATATGTATATTCATATTCTGTTATTATGTCTTTCCTTTATAAAGGAAGTTTTCAATTTGATGTTCCAGTATTCATCTCTTTCTACCATGATTTTTAAGACAAGGCTTGGGGCATTACTCTTAAGTTTCAGCTTAGGATGCAATGCCTATTCACCAAATGTTGTATAAGACGTAAGAAATACATTTTATTTCTACAAACACTAAATACCTATTTTGTTCAGAGCACTTTTTCGGGAATTGAGTGATTAAATTTAAGAAGGTTTTGGAACCTTTCCAGGTAGAGCTCATGAATGTGCTCAAATCATATAGATTACTATAAGTTAGATAGTGAATGCATTCACTACATATAAGAGTGTTGGATGCCCATTTTGGGGGGGGTAGGGTCCTCATGGTGGAAGTGCCAGGATAATACTTCCATAGGTCCCAGTGGTTAACATCAGGAATATACTTCCTGGCAATAATGTAGTGACCCCTGGGGGAGATGGGTTGTGATTTGCATCACACCAAAAAGCAAAAGCAAAAATAACTTTTGGTCACATAAAAATTGACAACTACATCCTTCAGATCTGAAAATTTCACACTAGGCCTTTGCTCATTATCAGTGTAGATATATAATATAGTTAATAATATTTCTAGAAGTATTGTACTAGGGGTATATGTAATTTTGTTAATTTTTTATTTCCTTTCTAATTCCCCCCTCCATAGTGCATTGTGGTTCACAAAAGACTTTCTTCACCACACCCCTAGGAGGGGGATAATGGAAATAATATTTCCCATTTTGAAAAAGAAGGATAAACCAAATCTACTTTATGGATTTTATAGCCACTTCTACTTTTTGTGACTTCACAGCCATATTTATTAAGATGAATTACTCTTTCATATCTAAGCAAGAGTCAACAGAATATTCATAACTACATAGATTATTACTATAAATATACTAATCCAAAAGCCAAATTAGACTGGATATATAAATAGAAATATGTAAAACTTTTACTATTTTTCATAACATTTACCTCCTAAGACTGTGTCCACATTGTTCAAATTACCTGAACTGACCACTCAAGTCAATTAAAATAGTAGTATTTAGTAGTCTTACGTTGTCAGTAATTGTGAAAATGATTATGGAGTTAAATACCAATGCCAGCAGATTGTATACCATGCAATTAAGTAGATAGGAAAAATTGACTGGGAATCCATAAGGAAACCAAAAACTGTTTTGTAGAAATCTATATTAAGTTTGGGAAAGTATTCAGTAGTTAATATTATATGGTGTTTGTTATGCTGAGCTGTTCTCAATGTGGGACTGAGTGAGGATCTAGGTATAAATTAATAACGATGTCATAAAAGAAAATCAGGGCTGAATTTTTTAGATAAGTTCAATTCCTTGATCACTGGCTTGATATCACATGCTTGTGGCCTTAATCTTATGGTTTCACTATATGGAAAAGACAAGGCTTGGGACATTCCTCTTAAACAAGTTTCAGCTTAGGATGCAATGCCTATTCATCAAATGTCGTCCTTAAATTGACATGATGCAAGAAATTCATTTTATTTCTACAAACATTAAATACCTATTATGTTCAGAGCACTGTTCCAGTTCCATGCCCAAAGCAAAGCTAACAAATGAAAAAACCCTAACTAATTCTTTTGATTCAGTCCCCATTACCCAAAGTTATATAAGGATCATCAGAATAAATAAAAGTTTAACACTCTGGTGGATTGTAAACATAGAAAACTTAAGCTTTATAGGGACACTATTTGACTTCTCCAGTGATAATATGGTATTTCAATGTTCAAATAAACATGTGAGTCTGGGGTGGGAGTGAGATACATGTTTTTTTCCCAATTATTCCTCAATGAAAGCAAACATCTCTATTCTTTTGGTAAGAATGAATGAGTGAGATTCTATAAAAATTTTGAAAACATAATTAATCAAAGTTCATTCTTTTCAACTATGATTGGTGTCTGTAAGGCAATCATGGTATGAGCAAAGTTGAAGATATTCTCTTTTTAATTTAAAGAATGACATAAATGATATTGCACCTATACACAGTTATGATGAATGGAAAATTTAAGAGAAGCAAATTGGAAAAGCAAAATACTTGATGAATAAAATTTAAGTATTTATCCGTACATTCCATATTACCTTTGAGGGACAACTAGATTTGTTTTCTTCTGTGGTGTTGCAGAGTACAAAACTGCTATGTCTTAAACATATCTGTATTAGCATTCAAAATGTATTTCAGAATATTAAAAGTAGTCCTACCTACCTTACAATATAATATAGATTTAGAATTGAACATCAGTTACTTGTGTGACTGTAAAAATTGACTAATTACATGTTTATATGTATAAATACATACATATATGCCTCCCTATTCTCTGTGAAAGGGTGTTTATCAAGCATGGCAGAAAAGTTATTGCTCTATACTTCTAGAAATTAGTATTATAAAATATTGCCTATATACTATAAAAATTATTTAGTGAAAGTTATGTTAAGTACTTTGTAAGTATACTTTGCCAATATCTAAATAAGTAGAAAAAATGACAGGTTCAACCTGAATGACTTAAGCAATGATATAAATTCTTATTTTATTTTTGTACCAAGTGATGCAGAATTATCAGAAAATCACCAAGCAAAAACAAATATTGAGTGTTAAAAAGATGAGAGGAAAAAAGATATCTTGAAAGTTATTTGCACAGAAGAGTAAAATATTGAAGACATGTGTATTGTAGTTGAGCAACCGATAGTAATAGTCCAATATCTTCTACTTTCAGAAAGTTACATTTCTTTGTGTATTTGTGATTTGTGTATTATAATTAATGCAAAAAAATCCAACAACAAAATTCTTTGGAAAATTAAGAGGTACATAATTCTAAATTGATTTTAAACTGTTTGAATTTGTTTTCCATATGAATAATTATTAAAGCATTATTAAAGTTCGTGCTATTCAACAATCAGTTTTTCAGGTTAAAATCTATTTGAACTGAGCCATTTGCAACATTTTATTTTACCTCCTTTACATAAGTTTAGTTTACATATTAATGATTAGTGATTATTTTAAAAATATATTATTTTTTCAATGAAAATTAAACATTTGGCACATATCAATTGCTACATATCTAGATTACATAGAAATAATAAATATAACTGTATATTAGGTGACTTAGAAAACTACATATGATATACCTATGGGTTGTGATTCTACTTTTGTGTACAAGAATGTACACTGAAAGAGTTAAATCTACTGAAGACATGATACGCAGTAGTCTCTACATGTTATTTTTTAAAAAGAATATTCTGACTATAAAATTAATGACACAAAACAATTATCAAAGCACACTTACTCATAATGGAACTGGATAGCAAAAAAGTAAAAAAAAAATATTTTTTCCAATAACATTTGTACTACTTGACTTTCCAAAAGCAATAATATATTTAAATATGCAAAGTTATTGTGATTCACTTCATACCCTAAATTAGTGGGTTTTTTCCCCTTACATACATACTAAATTTGAAATCATGTCGTGTTATAAAATGTCATTTCAATGAGATGGACAAAATGGCACTTTTATATAATAGAGTTACCCGATGATTAAGTAAACATCCTAACAGTACTAATAATGGAATTTGACTTTCAAAAAACTGAATTTACTGAACATTTTATCAAATTGACTATTTATTTTGGCATCATAAAAACTGTACCAATAAGTAGTCATTATATACATAAACTTTATATCTACTAAGTGTTCAGAGAACTGGATTCATGTTCACAGAACAAAACTCACATGAAATAACTAGGGTACAACAAAACAAGGTATTAATCAAATATTAAATTCTACCATATAGTTCTGTGATAGTTTAAAGAAGGGAGAGATAAATATGGACTAGATCTGTCAAGGGAGGTTTCACGGATGAACTAAGCCTTGAAGGATGAGTAGAATCGGTTGAAGAAGAGAAAAGCATAGTTTTATGCAATGAAGCAATATGGTGTTAGGATGGAGGGAAATCTGCAGGTCAAGGAGAGTTTTCTCTAAAAGGCAGATATACATTCTAAGGTTAAGACATTTTTGTGAAGGAGCTACTTTCCTTTGCATGTAGAGAGTGGACTATGTAGTTACTTGCATTTTTTTCTCCCCCACTAGAATGTGAGTTCCTCAAGATAGGGACTGTTTTTTGCCCTTCTTTGTATCACCAGCACTTAGCACACTAGGTGCTTAATAAATGTTTCTTGACTGAGTTTATTTGCCCTTGCACAAATCACTAAGCATGCATAGTGCAGTGGCAATGTTTTGCAAGCACGTAACTTTATACCCTCTAAAGAGTTTACATACAGCAATCTATCCCTCTACTACTGAAATATATTACTAACAAATACTGTACATCTCTTTTGCCTATGCATTTATGTTATTGCCCTGACACTATTCATAACTCATAAATATTCCCTTCTGTAACTAATTTTATGTGGGAGGTCAAATCAAAGACTGATTATCTGGTCTCCTTATTCATACAATCTTTTAATTTGTACTATTGTACAGATTATCGTACATATAATAGGCTATTGAAAGAAGACTTATGGAGTCTAATAAGTTCACATTTGTTGCACATCCATTCTCTTCCTATGTAGCAAGAATGAATTACTAAGCAGGCAATCTCCCTTAGTCTTCATTTTATCTTCTTATTCTTTTGTAATAAATATTTATGGTTAGAGTCCATAAGAAGACTAACCTTATTGAATTAAGTAACCATGGAAAATCCTGGATAGATGAGGTAATCTAATAGATGAGAACACGACTTCTTGGTCAGGAGTATGATGCGATGAAGCTACAGGAAAGTTAAAATGATAAGAGTATGGTGTTTTGGTTGAGACAGAGGGGAAGAGGTAGAGGAACTGGAGGCATGGAGTTGAATTAGAAGGCTATTACAGTTATTCATGCAAGAGATTATGAGTCCTCAATCATGTCGCAAAAATTGAGACAGAAGAATACAAAGCAAGTTGTTTTATGTTTTTCTAGCCTATTGAGGGGTGGCCGTGGTGCTGGTGGTGGTATGTAACAGGTTAACTTATTCCAATCTACATTTAGTTGTGTTAAAACAAGGGACTGCTGAGATAAGGTACGTGATTCACACAGAGAAAGTGGGCTTGCTACTACAATAGAACAAGGTTAGGCCTAGACCAAGTGCAGATAGACTTTACTACAAAGTACAAGGCAGTTTAATGTTCAAATGAAAGTCATTGAAAAGTCAGAAAAGCAAGAGTGCAGAGTTGAAAGCTATGCAGAGCCTGGTTGCTCTGAATTCGAACAGGAAAATTTAAGGGATAGAGGCAGTTATAACACATTACAACTACTAAGTAGTATGGATGTATTATTGCAGTATATAATACTTGAAATGCAACTCTTGAAAATTAACTTCCATATCCCTCGGTAGGGTCAAAGTCTGAGGAAAACTAACCATTTTTTAAAATTAAAATGATTTCATAATAAACTTTATGCCAATTAAGTAATACCATATGCCCTTTGTAATTAATTGTATTTGACCTATTCTACATGGCATTAAGATGTTTCAATATCTTGAAAGTGAAATTAATTTTTGTTCTAAATAAATTATTATATTTCTTTGTCAAAACTTTAGTGAAAGTGATATCTCTGCTTTTAATAGTTTTTTCCATGACTGAGGAAACTATTGAATTAATTAACGAAGCTTCATTAATCAGCAAATAAGAGGTGCCAGAGTAAAAACAAAATACTAAGAAGTACTTAATAGCCTTGATGATAAGCATGCGATAGGACCACTGGACTAGGAGCCATATGACCTGGGTTCCCACCTAACTCTACTGCTAATTAACTTTCTAATCATAATACATTGGGGCTTCAGGTTCCTCTTCTATAAAATGAAAAAACTTGAATGAAAATATTTCTTTATGTCCCTTTCAGTTCCTCAAAGCTATATAATTGGGAGAATGCCACATCTTATCACTTCTGTCTTCGCACGATCTTTTTTATATGCCTGCCCCTTTCTCTCTACCCATACAGCCACATTACATGTCACATACCCCTCTCCCATTCAGTACACTAGTGACTCCCTATTACTTCTAGCATCAAATATAAAGTCCTTTGTCATTTAAAGCTCATCATAACCTAGTTTCTTCCAACCTTTCCAATCTTCTTACTGTTTCCCTCCACTTTTGAATTCTGACTCAGTTATCAACCATATTATCTGTCTTATGACAACTATGAGTCATTTTTTTTTTACTTTGGTAAAAATGTTGAATACAAAAAGGTCCTTGACAAACTGCCACTGATATCCTCCTTCTATGCAGACATCAACAGATTAATGACTGCTTTCAGGGCTTGGTCATTCAAATAATTCTTAATTCAACTAATTATACTATAAACTAGTATGGTGCTTCCCATTTAGTGGTTTGCAGATGCTCTTGGGTTTGTAATTGTGGTTGAAGATATTGGTGCGAAAAATTCTTAATGACACCATAAGCAGTAAATAACCATTTGGTTATGTTACAAATGGATTTTTCCTCCATGACAACAGGCATAAATATGTTTGAAGCATTTAAGTTTGATTCTGTAGTGGTTTGAAACATGATCATGACATCTCATCCACAATGATTTTGGTGTTTCTGCAGTGGTTACTTCAAAATGACTGCTTCTGATGGCAATATATTCTTGCAGTTCAAAGTACTACAGGGTTCTACATTCAACCTCAAACTGATTCACAGTAGGTGGTCAGATACATACATATAATCTCATCTGCATCCTGTACAGTGTACTAGAGTACCTTCAATATTCTCCTCTGTTATGAATATTTGAACTCTTCCAGGGTTGAAAACCCTGATCTCTGGGCATGTGCATAACTTGAAACCGTCATGCCCTATCATAAATGCTCTGCAGAAACAAACCTTATTTTTCCTGTTGTTGAAGTGTTAAAGCAATTTTACAATTTAAACCTATCTTCTGCTTGTGTTACTATTCTGTCTAGCAATTTATCAAATGAACTGATTGGCAACTATGGTCAGGTTATTCAGTTGATCTGTGTGAGGCTGTAGCTGATATGCCAGTGGTAGGAGAGAAGAAAGTCATGTCTGAAGAGATTCTTTCCTTATTATAAAGGTTGGTTTATATATCGACATTACTAAAAAGCAATATTTGCACTTAAATGTTAAGTACATTTATCCCTTAATACAGCACTTATCCTTACCCAGTAGAAAAGTAAATATTTCACTCATAACTAGCTTTTTATTTTCATTGATTGGTTAGGTGGACAAAACTAAAAAAATTTATCTCTCAGCAAGAGAGCTTGTAAAATTCTTACCATCTTCTATGAATATTTGTGTATCTACACATTTTCACATTATTCTTGTTTTAAATCAAAATACAGAAATAAATTCAACATGGGACCAGAGTTAAGACTGTGTTTGTCTGGTGTTGAACCAAATATCACAAATTTTTGTTCAAATAAAAGAGTGTAACATAAAATTAAGTTTACATATGATTGTTATGTTAAAAGATCTTCCAAGTTGTAACTTATTTCATTAATATGTTATTTATAATTCAATAAAATTTGTGAAAATAAAGAAATTTTATATGTAGGCTTACAGATAGTGGTAAGCATGTGATTTTGACTTTACTGAATTACTTTTTTTAATTCTCACAGAATGTCCCACATAAAATATTTATAATTATTTTATAATTGGAGTTTTATAATTTTTATATTTGGAGTTTTCATAATATAATTGGAATAAAATTTATATTTTATAATTTTAATTGTATGATATAAATTTTATCTTAAAGGCAAAAGTTATTTACTTATAATCACTTAAATCTAAAATAATATTTTGAGAAGTATATTAAGTTACAGAGTATTCACAACACTTTTTTGTTGTTACTGAAAGAAATACATGAAACTAAAAATTTTAGGAATCACTGATCCCTTAGATCAGAGACCTATATTCCATATAGGTCATTATATAAACTATAGGTTAGATGCATCACTATGTAGAGATGTAAAACTCTACCTCTCCTTGTTGTTTAGAAAGATGGCATGAGAGATGATTTGTTTTGCTGAAATCTAAGCAAACTATAATTTCCCTAATCTAGTCTAGTAACTCTGTTGAAATTAGTCTGTTGATGATGGAACCATACTGGTTGTTAGTGATTCTTATATTTTCCAGTCCTTTCATAATATGGCCTAAAATTTCTCCATTTCACCAGTGTATAGTTTGCTGCATCTACTCTCTTTGCATTTTGGAATATAGAGATAATATCTACACAACTCCAATCCCATGGCACCTCTCCTATTGTCCAAGATCTTTCAGAAGTCACTCATGGAAGCTGAACAATGGTATCTGTCAGTTCTTCCATTACCCTCTGATTTAGTTCCTTCAGATTTGGTGGTTTGAATTACATAAAAAAGGGGGTGACGGGTACTCTCTTACTATTTCCTCAGTTATATTGGATTTCAGCTCCTTGTACTCCTGCTGGCCCCTTCCAGAAGCCTACAAGGATTGGAGATCTGATGGCTAGACAGATCAGGGTTACTTTATTCTAGAAGCAAAAATTTTAGGAACCACTAATCCCTTAGCTCAGAGACCTATATTTCACATAGGTTAGATAGATCACTATGTAGCAATCCTGGTTCCCCCTGGTTTAGGGAAGTGATAAATTAGCCTTCCTCCCAGAGAGTACTTTGACCTTAAATGGTGGTCATAGTAGGACTTGCTGGTGGCTGAGAGGAGTAGTAGCCTGGCTCCTTATGATGAACTTTACCAGCCCTGAGTCAAGTCATAGTTCTGCCTAGGACCAAAACAGCCCTAAGCACTGGGGGCACGTGTTGCAAAAGGGAAAGTGTAGAGATTCCTAGTGCCAATAAGGTACGATACTTGATGAGATCAACTTGGTATCCTCTTGAACTAAGGGCACATTCATCTACTTCCTAGTTTTACCTATTCCAACAAAGAACAAATCAAACTGAAGGACTGACATTATACCTGTTATCTCTGTAAGCTTTGTTTATGGGTTTTCCTGTTACAGATCTGAAACTGTATTAAGACCAGGTTACTATCATATCTGTACTAATTCTGCCTACTTTAATACAAATGGGGAAGCTGAAAAGAAAGGGACACAATCTGGAGGAGGGAAGATTTGTATTACTGAGATGTTGCAAACGATGAAAAAATTTTTGCCTGTGCAAACTGGGAGTTTGAGTCACACATTTAATATAATGGAGAATTTACCTGAGGGAGAGAAACAATAATTCTTGGGAAAATACTTATAGAAACATGAGTCAGTAATCACAAATGCGGGTGAGTGACCTGAAGTCATAGCCATTTTTCTGCCTTACTCTCCTATAAGACAGTATACAGGGTTTAAAAGGAAAGTCATACTCTAGAAGGACATGAGATGCTAGGGAAAATGCATATGAAGGAAAAGAGAGAGAGTTTTTAGAGCAGACAGGACCTAATGGTCAAGAGTGATTAACAGCTCTTCCTACCTTGTTCACTAGAAGCTCCTTGTCCTTGTTAGCTAGTCTAGTTCTAGCCTTTCTAATCTGATTTTGTTCTCCTTGATGGACAAAACATCAAAACATTCATGTAAGGTCTTTTAATGGGCAGGGAGGATCTTATATCCCATTCGCCTTATATCTCTTGATAATTTCATCAGCTTCTGTAGGTTTAAAGATGATTCCAAAATCTGTATAGAGTGTCCCAAAAGTCTTAGTGCAGTTTGGCACTGTTTATATCTGATTCCAGACTCAGTGCTCAACTATGCAATCAAACTTCATGGGCTCTCTTCCCATCTCCCTCTATACCTAGAAATAGTCCTATTTTGATAATACTGAAAGGAGAAACAAAATGAGAAGGATACACCAATGAAGGAAATGACAGGAAGAACAGGGGAACTTATCTCACACAATCAGAGTACACAAGTACAGATATATACAAACTTGAAAGAAGTGGGAATGAATGTCACCTGAACTTTGCTTCTATCTAAATTGATGAAGGAAAGGCAAAAAAAAACCACATACTTACAAGAATTTTATATAAGAATATATTGAACTCAATAAGGAAACAAAAAGAAACAGGAAGAGGGAGAAAAAAGATTATGGGATAGAAAGTAGATTCAGGGAGAAATCATAAAGCAAACCCTCAGCTGCTTAGGGCATAGTGACTTTAAGCTTAAAAGAAAAAAAGAGTATAGGACCTGTAATCAAAAGAAAAGGTGGAACAAAAAGAAGAAAAGGTGTAAAAGAGTAGGATGGAGGGAAAAATAAAATTTATTGTCATAATTGTGAATGTAATTAATTTACCCATAAAACAGGAAGATAGAAAAAATGGATTAGAAAGCAAAATACAATAATGTCATTTATAACAAACATATTTAGAACATAAAAACTATCACAGAGTTAAAATAGATTAGGATAAAATCTATTGTGCTTCAGCTGAACACAAAAAAATCAGGAGTAGCAAATATGATTTCAGATAAAGCAAAAGCAAAAAGAAACAAAGAAGAAAATATATTATTAAAAAGCAATTTAGCAAAACATAGTTACCTTGTTTGTTTCCTAGACATTCATTCATAGACAATGAATTAATAATACATGTACTGAATGGCACAGCACCTAAAAATTTAAAAGAAAAACTAAATTAATTGTGAGAAACAAATGGAAAAATTATAATAGAGAAGGACCTCATTGTACCCCATACAGTTTTATCCCTCAAAATAAACCAAAAATAAGTTAAGAAACTGAATAGAATTTTAGAAAATTTGGATATGGTAGACATGGTGATTATTGAATGAGAATAAAAAGGTGAATACAGGACTTCCAGTTCATGTGACCAACAAAATAGAATACTAGACATTTTGTCTGATCCTCACTATTTTCAAACTACTCAAAAATGGAATTATACACCAAAGATAAAGCAACTCCAGATGTCCCCTCGAGTTAAGACACCAAGAACTAAAACAGGGAACAAAGTCATTGAACTAAAAGCAGAGAAAGCAAATAATCCCTCACCTCTAACTCCCACCATCCACCACATTCCCAGAAACTGGACTGCACAAGCCAACCCACACATATACAACGGAAGTCAGCAGAATTCAACTCTACACCCTAACCCACTCCCTTCCTCCCAGTGTTGTGGAGATCCAGAGTAGAAATTTACTCAAGTAGAAATAGCAGCACTCTGTGACACAAAAGAACTCAGTCAGAATGGAGGAAACAGAGCAGGCAGGACACTTGTCCATGCTTGCACCAGAACTCAATTCTTTACCTTGATCCTTAACTTGCCCCTCCTCCTAATGCTGCAGAGATCCAAACTCCAGAGAAAATTTTGCTCAGGCTGCTATAACAGCATGGCAATACTCTGAACCACTGGGTGAGGGATCTGAGAGATAGAGGGAACAGGAAAAGAACGTCTGTGGCTTTTTGGCACTCCACTAAACCTGGTGGAAGGTGCCAAGTATCCAACTGGGACCAGTTCTGTCCCCTGAAAAATCATTAGCTTCAGAGACTGAGGCTAGGGAACTGTGAACTGCCCAGCATTAGAGAAGGCTGAAGCTCTTTGAGCTCCAGCACTCAGAAAAACTACCATCTAAGGGTATAAATAGAAAAAGCAAGCAATAGGGGAAAATGAAGGGGGGCAAAGACTGAAATCATTAAAGATCTCAGGAGGAAGAAAACTCAAAGACAAAAGCAGATATATTAACAGAAAAGATAATTTCAGAAGAAAATATGCCTTCCAGATCAAGTAAAAGAGCTCAGACATGAATAAATATTCCAAGACAAAAGGAAATGAATAAACTCCTGATGAAATAGAAGATTCAGTGGATTCCCAATAGTGTATGGAACCATAGCAGGATGTGTCCGAATAGTTTATGTATTGCCTATAGGAAGAAATGACTGGCAGAAGAAGAGAAACTTAAATATATAGTTGAAGAATCTCAACAAAGAAACAAAATAGAAGATAATTTATTAGAAATGTAAACATGTAGAAGTGAGGGACAATCTAGGAGAAATCAAGCATTAAAAGAAAACCTGATCCATATATAAGCATAACATATTGACCTAAAGGACAAAATATGTAGAAATAGTTTACAGATCATAAGTTCCCTAAAAGAATGTGCCAAGTACAAATGAAAACAACTTGAACATCATAGAGCAAGAAATAATATAAGGAAATTTTCCACACCTTTCAAACACAGAAGAAAATGTGCCAATCAAAAGAATTCATAGATCACCTCCGGAAGGGGGAAAAGAAAGCTATGCTGCAAACTCTAAGACCCAGACTAGTTAAATTTCCACTGACAATTCAAGTGACAGTTGAGCTCCAGCACTCGGGAAAACTGCTATCTAAGGGTATATAGAGCAAAAGCAAGCAAACAAGTTCTGCAACTGGTCAGGAGAGATACCTTTAAATATGAAGGAAAGGAAATTCAAATACCACAAAACTATTCTGCACCCAACAGAAACTGCAGGAGGGAATGGAATCATGTATTCTGACAAGCAATGGAACTCAAGTTGCAACGGAAGGTGACCTTCTCTGTAACTCTGAACCTAACCACAAATGAAAAAAAGATGTGTAATAAAAAAGAGGCATTTAAAATATTTCCTAAAAGAAAAGCAGGCCTAAAGAAATTGTTTGCTTTTAAAATACCCTAGACAATAGATATTCAAGAAGGTCAAATAAATAATACAATGATGAAAGGCAGCAGAAAAATCACAAGAAAGAGAAGACTAAGAGAATTGTTTATGAGTAAGCAATATATTAAAACAGAGATCAAATTGAAGTGATTGTGAAAACAGACCTGAAACATCATGGACTAAATTCCCAACACTTCCTCTACAAAGGAATCAATTTTTGAAGGGGGACTAAATTATAGAATGCCAGGGCACATAAAAAAAGAGGAGGATGAATAAAGATGGTAGATGAAATGTTCCCTAATCAAATTTTTAAAAACTAGCAATGAAGACAATTTAACTCCTGTAGTATCTATCCAGAGAATGGGTGAGGAAGCAAAGGACGGAAAAGATAGGGGGCAAAAGGGACATAAATGTTTCACTTTGGGGAAGGGATATCACTGATGATTGATCTTATAGGATAAGAGAGATATTCTATAATAGGAGATGGGGACTTTACAATGAGTATTATTTGCAGGGATTAAATGACAACATGAAGAGTTGGAAGACATGGACTGAGGGAAGAGGTACGCAAGGCAACAACGGAAACTGTTTAGGAGGGGAACCCAAAAAGTACCTCAAAAGTTTTAATTTCATGAGAAATATAGAAAATAAAGGAGGCATAAATAAACATAAAAAACATGAACTTTAAAAAATTAAAATAGGAGAAGGTAGTGAGTAAAGAAAATGAAAGAAAGAAACCATTCTTAGAAAAAGGCATCAAAAAGACATTTTAAACTAATGAAGAAAACAAGGTCACAATTTCAGGGCCAAGAGGAGCATTAGTATTTGTGGCTGCAAGGAAGCAGCCCTTCTTAGGTGACAACCAAAGTGCAGAGTAGGAGAGCAATGACCCTACTTTGCCCAGCATAACTGCACCTTTGAAACACCAAAAACTTACAGAACTCCCAGAATTAGCTCTGAAAATAGTAGCATAAAAAAGACTGAAGCCACCTCCCCACCTAACTTTAACATAAAGTTCAAAGTCAAGAAATAAATTGTAAGAAACAAACAACAAAAGAGAACTTGACCATAAAGGCCCCCTACAGTGGCAAGGAAAACCAAGACATAAAGTTAGAAGAATACAATGAGAAAACATCTATAAGCAAAGCCTCAAATAAAAATGCTATCCAAAAAACCAAGAATTCCTAGAAGAGTTAAAAGATTGGTAGCAGAAAAATTGGGAAAACAAGTAAGAGTAAGGCAAGAAAATTTTGAAAAGAGAATTAACAGGTTGTTAAAAGAGGCACAAAAATATTGAAGAAAATATCACCTTAAAAAACAAAATTGGCCTAATGGTCAAAGAGGTATAAAAACTCACTGAAGAAAAATAATTGCTTAAAAATTCGAATTGGGCAAGGAGTAGCTGATGACTCCCTCAGACATCAAGAAACAATAAAACAAAGTCAAAAGAATGAAAAAGTGTAAGGCAATGTGAAGTATTTCATTGAAAATGTAACTGACCTGTTAAATAGATTGAAGAGAGATGATTTAGAATTTTTGAACTATCTGAAAGCCAAGAAAAAAAAAGAGCCTGGACATCACATTTCAAGAACTTATAAAGTAAAATTGCCCCAATATCATAGGTCCAGAGGACAAAATAGAAATTGAAAGAATTTACCAATCACCTCCTGAAAAAGATCCCAAAATGAAATCTCTCAGGAATATTACAGTGAAATTTTAGAGCTTCCAGGTCAAGAAGAAAACAGTGCAAGCAGTCAGAAAGACATAATTTAAATATCATGGAACCACATCCGAAGAAAGATCTATGGAGTCTGAATGCTGATTGAAGAATATTATTTTCACTCTTTGTTTTTTGAAAAGTTCTGGTGGCTTTTCCCTTTTATTCTGTTTCTTCTTTCACAATATGACTAATGTGGAAATATGTTTCCATGGTTGCACATGTGAAACCTATATCAGATTCCTTGCTATGTTGGAGAAGGGGAGGAAGAGAGAAAAAATCAAAATCTTATTTTAAATATATCAGAAACTATCTTTACATGTAACTTGAAAAATAAAATATTATTAAAATGAACATAATACCAATAAAATACTATTAAAAAGAAAAATTAAAAATTAAAAACAGTGATTCTCGAAATTTTGCAAAATTTAAATTAAAATCTAAACTCAAAGTTATGAAGGAAAAATAAATTAACTTTAAAGTTAAATCAAAGTTTAAAAGTCAAAACTAAAATGTTAGAGTACAGGTATTTCCTATTTAAAATGTAATAATAAAGGAAATTCTATTTAGAAGAAGAAGAAAGGATTAAAATAATATTTAAGTTCAAAGTTAAAAATAAAGCAAAACATCCCTCCACCTCCCCCCCAAAATTATCCCAAACAAAATACCCATGCCTAGCCAAAGGGCTTGTTTGGATTAATTGTATAAAAGTAATTGGAAGCTGGTTATTCTCTCTCATCTGTTCTTTATCCCAACAATTTTGGCATAACTTGCCTTTTTCTAGTCACTTTTTTTCTCCTCCCACTGTACTCAACTTTCTATTCACTGTCCTCAACTCCACCCACCCAGGGCGATGTCTTCTTGAGAATGTATGTAGGAAAACAATAGAGTGATGAACCATATCTTAGTCAATTGGACTATATATTCATTCTTCTTTTTAGTTCCTCAGGCAGAAGACCTGTATCCATATTTACTCGCCTTTGAAAAGTTCACGAAATAGGAAATTAATATCAATAACATTCTCTCATTTACTTAAGTACCCGGCCAAAATCCAATCTCAACAATTAAACAGATCTGAACGCCTGTCCCTTTATCATCTGTGCACTTTATCCTCACTGTCCTTCTCTCTTTTTGCCTCTCTCTATTCAAGATAATATAACAAATAGATTAAAAAGTAACGCTCAATCAGACTTCAGCCAGAATTCAAACTAATTACACAAAAATTTTACCTATATTTTTAAAGGACAGAAGTAATCTTTGGAATAAGAGCTCTCTGGGCGAGGGAGGGAAAGGGAAGACAAGAGGAGGTCAGGGCAAGGGTCACTATTATTACCGATAACCTCAAGCAGTGACAATCTTTCTATCCTCTGCCCAGAGGGTATATCCTCTGTTTGTGACAGTGGCAGCAGCTGTTTTGGTAGCAAAGCTCTCCCTCCATATCTCTGACTCCTCACTCAAACTGAGCACTTGACCTCTTCTCCTGTCTCTATGTCCTGATGCACACACTACTTCCCAGAAGAGCCTCTCAGTCTCTTTCAGGGCAGGAAGAAAATTAACATTATCTTATTAATACACAATCTTTGTTTCTTCCATAGATTAAGGCAAGCCAAAGGATTGTATTCCATCCAGTGAAATTTTATCTCTTAGTATGCACTTCTGTAATATCAAATAGGCATCCAGGATTACAAAGTCATAGACAATAAGTTTATCAAAATTTTAGATGACACAAAACTAAGAGGGATAGAAAAGAACTTGGTAGGTTAAAGCATTAGACTAAAACAAGATGAAATTTAATAGAGATAGCAGTAATCATAAAAAATTATGTTGAGTTAAAAATTATAAACAAAGTGTGAAAGTCCTTTGAATTGAACCCTGACCAGATCCTTTCAGTTAAAAGAAGGCACAGAGTGGACCAGGTCATATGAATCCTTGCCTAACCTCAGGTCACCTCTTGCCCACATCCCACCAGGATACCCTCTCCCCATCACCTTTATAAGAACGCCTTTTCCCCTTTTCTCCCTCTCAAATAGATACTAACCTACACATTCCCACCCTCAATGGAGCAGTACCACCCTACCCTCATCCTCAGTCTCATTCTACTCTTTCCAAAAATTATGGGCCATGCACTTCTAGGTCCCTGTTTCATACTCCCCACCCCTTGGATAAACATGGCCACTCACATTGCTTTGATGAGCACAGAAAAGCTACAATCCTTCCAGTAAGGTGGCAGACCATTGGTCCGTTCAGTCAGTCCTGCAGCTGAACCCTATCATATGTGTTGTCTCCACCAATTTAGAGTACAAGCTTCTTTAGAATAGAGACTATCTCACTTTTCTCTTTCTATCCCCAATACTCAGAATAGAGCTTAAAGCAAGCAAGTCTTTAAATGTTTTTTTCATTCATGCATTCAAGTAAAAGATATAGAATGCATGTCTAGACAGCAATTTATCCGATAAAGGGTTGGGAATTACAATGGATTGCGAGTTCCATATAAGCAATCAGTGCAGTACACAATCAGACTGCATTAATAAGCGTTAAAGCATTCATTAGTGTAGAGAGGATAATTCTGCAGCACCTTATGCCATCTGACCATAGAGGTCTGAGTATTCCATTTTAGGAAGGACATACAGTGTATCCAGAGATGAACAGCCAGGATGGTGTAGGTCCTTAAGTACATGTTCCATAAATATGTCTTTGAGGATCCTGGACTTTTTGGCATGACAGAGAGATTTAGGGAAAGCACAATAGCTATCTTCAACTATTTAAAGCACTATCAGAAGAAGTATTTGTCCTGGTGAACAAAAAAGGGAGTAATGAATGGAAGTTTTTTTTAAAAAAGAGGCAAATTTGGTTTGATTACAAGGGGGATGATTCCTGATTAGAGATATCTAAAGTTATAATAGGTTGACTGAGAGATAATGGGCTTCCTTTTTTTCCAAGGAGACTAGATAACATTTTAGGGGGATCATCAGGTATAGATTAGACTAAATGGCCACTAAGGTCCTTTCTAATTCTGAAAAACTGTGATTCTGTTGTCACTCAGTTTTCATAATATATATTTGCCCTTTTTTATGTGTTTGTATTCTAGAAAAGCAACATAATTCAGTGGAAAGAACACTGACCTTGGACTAAGCCTGAGTTCAAATCCTAGCTCTCTCACTTTAACCCTAAAACCCTAGACACAACAAAGGAGTCCCTAAGTACCCTGAAATATAATAACTCATAAAGTTATTCTGAGGGAAGTGCTTTGTAAACTGTGAAATACTGCATAAGCGTAAGCTATCACTATGAGGTTTGTCTCAAAAGATATTCGCACTAAAGGTGACTTTTCTTTTAGGCAAAGTATTTGATCCACTATGGAATACTTCCTGGAAATAAAAAGAAATGGAAAAATTTATTCTCTGTATCTAAAAACTCATTTTTATGACAAAGGTTTTTTTTTTTAATAAATTTAATCCTAAAATGGGTTTTTAAGCATTTAAAAGTATTTATAGGATTTTTCAACACAAAAAAAATGTCATTAAAATAAACAAATAGCTCTCATTTATATAGTTTTTAAGGTCTACAAAGCCCTCTCCTCTGTAAGGGTTATGATATCAATAGTCTCATTTTACAGATGAAGGATTGAGACCGTAAGTGACTTGTTTATAAGGAAGTACCTGATACAGATACTTAAATCCAGGACTCCTTACTTCAATTTTAGCATGTCTTCCATTATGTGCTGCTGCTTAAGCAGTTTTCAGGGAGAATATGTACCTGACATCGCTTACTCATGTAAAAAAAATTTCCTCTGTCTCTTCAATTAGATTATAACCATTTTAAAGGTATAGAACTTATTTATTTCCTTTTCACCTTCCCATCTCCACCTAGATCAGGGGTGAGGAATCTGCAGCCTCAAGGCCACATGTGGCCCCATAGGTCCTCAACTGCGGCCCTTGGCTCAATCCAAACTTCGCAGAACACATTCCCTTAATAAAAGGACGAATTCTGTAAAACTTGAGACTTAGTCAAAAGACCACTCATCTAGGTCTTAGGTGAATGTTCTGCCTTCAGCATTTGTCCAGTAAATTCTGTTGACTAATGAGAATGGACTTTAAGCCTAGCCCTAGCTACCTAGCCCTGCAACACTCTCTAAGAGTGATAAGCATTCTTAGAAAAATATTTCCTGTATTGTCCCAATTTTTTAGGAAAATTTTATATACTTGCAACATATTTTTGTCTGCCTTTGCTACATAAGTAGCTAAGTATCTAGAAGTTACTACCCTGAACACTGCTGCTTTGTGTGTTTTTAGAGAATCAAGAAAACTCTAGTGGAACATGACCTCATATACTACATGTGCCCATGGAGACATTATCATATTGAACAAATCCTGAGAATCAATGAGACAATTGATGAACTATGCAGCAAGTAAGGCATACATACAGGCGATTGCAATAAGGCACCTAAATTCCTGCTTTCAGTCCATGTGAATTACTTAGAGAAATGTATGCAAATTAGGCTCATTCCTTTCAGGTCATTAGTTTTGTGCATAGAGCCAGATTTGCACATTTTCTTCCATAGCTGAATGGAACATTTTTCACATAGCCAAATAAAAACCATAGAGGAAAATGAAATCTCTGTTCTACCTATTTTTTAAAAATAATATTTTACTTTTGGTGGAGGACTATGTCTATTTCCAAAACGTTAACATTAAATAGCAGATTTCTTCCAGGGAATGCGAAAGTACAATGCAATTTATGGAGAATTCAGATTCAACCTAAAACATGAACTATTAGTTATGGATACAGTTTCTTTTGTTTTAGAATGTACAAAAAGGTTCATTGTGAAAAGACCAACCAGACTTATACTCAGTTCAGTGCCAAAACATACATTCATAAACTTGGCCTTTCAGTTGAGCTCTAATTCTCTGCTATTTGACTTCAAAGGGAGTGGAAATTGTGGGAGGTTTTTTTCTCTTTCTTTTTATTTTGCTTGGGTTTTGACCAATTACAGTCTCCTAATACAGAGAGAAAATCACCAATAATACAAAAGCTGTAAGTCTAGTCAAAACACAAAATGGAGCTGCAATATCTTAAGACTCTATAGGAAAAAATGTATACGTTTGTGTGTATGCCAACGTATGCACATGCCAGGTTGAGAGGGTGTGGTGATGGACATGGCAAGAGTAAGAGAAATATTTTAGAACACTGAGTACTTCTCATGAGGTTGCTATTAATGTTTACATGTATGGTGTTTATTTGTCATTTGCACCTGGAATGCCAAAATCAGAGGGAATTCTGAAGTTTTCCTCAAACACAACAGTAAATTTCAGTGCAAAGTGATGCAAAGTGACTGATGTTTTCATTTGTACCATCTCTTAACCTAAAATGTTTTAGTTTATTTTTCACTTTCTACTTTGGTCTTGATGCGTTAGGCATGGAATGGATTTGGGTAAGTGGATGATTCTAGTTTTTTTTTTCCTAATCAAAAGCTAAATTAATCAATTATTTTCTGAGGCAGCATCTTTTCCCTAATATTTGATTGTCTAATTAAATCTAAAAATGATCAAATTAGTTCATGTCTATATGTTTCCAAAATCTTGCTTTACTTGGGAAAAATAGTCATCTCTCAATTATTGGTAAGGGAGTGATACAATTTTTTTTGAGATTACTAGAAGCATATAATTGATTACAGACTGACCTCCTGCCATCCAGCAAATGATAAGTATTCAGATGACGAGCTTAACTCAAATCCAGTTTAGAAATGAATGCAGCACTAGATGGAATACATTTAAAGAAAACTTTCAAAAAGTATATGTTTATAGTGACCTAGAGAAAACCTGTACAGTGTGGGGAGAGGTAAAATCTAACACTGTAATCTACTGTCCATATACAAAGCTGAAACACACCCTTTTAAGTGTGTATTTTTTTTATCACTAATGATTAAATTATGTTGATGGACCATAGAATTCCAAACACCCTTAAATATGATATATTCCATCCATTTAATTCCACAGAGGAAACTAAGCTTCAGAGAAGTAAAATGAAGAAAGTTGTATTCAAATTCCTTCACTTCATTTCCCAAGCCTTTGCTAACATTAACAGGCTTCCCACCAAGCCTGGGACATTTTCACCCTGCTGAATTTTCATGCTTCCTTGCTGGTGGAGAGAATGCTGAGATGTTGCATCTGATGGGCAGAATGGGTTGGGGCAGTGGTGGGAGAGATTTGGGGAACATATGTGGTTCCAGATGCTCTCCAAGAAAAAGAAAGATTTTTGTAAGCTGCAGATAACTTAAGAGAAGTGATCTCTTCTCACTTGACTCTCTAGAGATTTCAGAGACTTTCCCTTGGTTTAAGCTAGCATTAAATCCCTTCAGATTATGTCTCATGAGAAGGGCTCATTTACTCTTGTAGGTTTTCAATTACACTCTAATTCTATTTGCTGGTTTGCTTAAATGAATTAGTATAACCATTATTTGTTATTTGTAATGGTCTTTTGTGTAAACAGCATTGAGTGGGAAGAAACAAAGTAGGCCCATGTAAGCTAAGGTCTGCTTCCCTCTTAAGAGCAATCAGAGAAGCAGCAACTTTTGTTCTGACTTCATTGTTCCAGATACATTTTAAGGGGCAGATAAACATCATTCTGAGAAACTGGAGAAAAATGTCCAGTCTTGAGGTGTTTCTGAGTCCTGTCTGCACCTCTCACCTTAGTTAGATCCTATCTTTCTATTGAAGTTGACTGGATTCCCAAGATATCTCATCCACGTATCTGTGAACTACTTCCACATATTTAAATCATGTATGGGCACATAGCAATTTTGCATAGGTTACAGTACACTATTAGTTTCTGGGAAAGGGTAGGTAAAGGAAAACGCTCTATCCAGTGTACCACCCAACTATCTCACAATGGTATGGAGGGAGTCTGCTGTCAAAATCATGAATATAGCACAAGGTAGGTGAGTTAACACCCTCAGGGAAGCATCACAATTGACTTTTCCTTAAGGAGAAGAGGAAAGGCCAATAGCAATACTTTACTTGAGTGCATTGACATATCTAGTTTATAATCTATGCAATCCTGAAACAATAGTCATGCAGCAAAGTAAAATAAGTATTGTTGCAGTCTTTGTATTTGTGTTGCCAGACCCTAGCATAATGGTATCTGGCACATTGTCGTTGTTGTGTTTGTCCTTCGTTCTCGAAGAAGACCATGACATCAGGATGATGACAGGGCTTGCAGTTGATTTTGATTTGAGTGAGGGAGGGCTGCGCAAGGTCACCAGCCTGACTTTCACACACAGGTGCTTACAAAATGCTTGTTAACTGATTGATGGAGCCCTCTAAAAAATACACTAAGTTCATACCCATATAAGTACTAAGACCTTCTAAATAAAATAGAAATAACTGAGTTATATGTAGTATGATGTAGTAGAAAAAGCACCAAATTCCAAGATAGAAGACATAGTCACCCTGTTGGTTATATAACAGAAAAAAAATGTATTCTATCTCTCAGCTTCTATTGCCTTATATGAAAATCGTGGCTAATAAATTCCAGCATGAAAATTGTGACTAACAATGCTTTCTTTACCTGTCTCATGGGGTTGTGGAGGATCAGATGAAATAAAACATATAAGGTTTGCTTGAACCTAAGATTTAGAGATGGAATGGAATTTAGAGACTATCAAGTCCAGCCTTCTGATTTTACAGATGAGGGTACTGCGGCCCAAAGAGGTTTAGTGACTTGCCCAAGATCACACAGGTAGTAGGATTTGAATCCAGGTCTTCCTGACTCCAAATCCAGTGCCACCTCCCCTATAAAATGTATAGATTTCCATAAATACTTTATTATATTTTATTGTAATATTCAGTTTCTAAAAATTATTTGCTTTATTCATTTATTTTACAGTCATATGGATCTATAACTTCAGTTTCTATACTCACTCTACCAACATAGGTATCAACTCTTCTTTGCCTTGAGTGAAGTTCTTTGTAACTTACTTTGGACAATAAATTATTACCCTACAGCAAAACTCCTAAGAGTCTTCAAACTTAGCCACGCTGATCTTCAGAAGTCAAATATAGTCCACATCCAGACCTTTCTTCAAAGAATTTTCATTGGAGAGGATCTTCCAAAGTTTATGGTGTTTTGGCATAACTTTTGAAAACCTAGGAAATAATGACATGTTAGAAAATATTTATGCACAAGTTGTATGAAAGCTGAGAGTTATTTATATGGCTCTGCAAAATTGCATGGTATAGACTAGTTCTAATACAGATCATCATAATTGGACACCACCTCTTTGGAGATGGACACTTTCCTTGAACAGTGAAAATGGATATCCCAACCCCAGAGACTGATGAGTCCTTCCTCCCTTGAGAAACTTCTGTTCTTAAATAACTTATTCCTTTCCCCTGAGTCACTGCAACAATGGTGCAGGTCTATATTGCCCCCATAAACTGTGGCCTTTGGTACAGATTTACAAGAATTAATCTTTATTTCAGGCACAGTCCCAAATTATAACTCTTTAGCTTTTTTATGCCCTCACCAACAGTTTACACTAAAGACAATCTTTAAATATATCTTTAATATGGTTCATGTCGAAGGTTAAAGGGTGTCCAGATCCTGGCACTAGAACTCAAGCTAACACATTACAAATAATAGGCATATGTCAACCTTTAATCCACCTCATATAAAATGTAAAAACATGAAATATTCACAAACAATACAGCAAAACATATAAAGGAGTCACAGTAGTTATAAACAATTTATACAATTTCCCTCTCTCTCTCATGAGCCCCATTTTCCACCTGATTCTAAAGTTCTCCACACTCATAGCCTCTCCTCAAAAAAGTAATACATTGAGGGAGTAGAACCAAGATGGTAGAGTAAAAGCAGGGGCTTGCTACAGCTCTCCCCACAAACTCAGCCAAATACCTGTAAAAATGACTCTAAACAAATTAGGTAGCTGCAGAACCCACAGAATGATGGAAAGAAACAAATCTCCAGTCCAAGACAGCCTAGGTCTACAGGAAGCATCTATCACCCTTCACTGAGAACAGAGAAAAGTCCAGCATAGACACTACTGGCACAGAAGGGATCTGAGCAGGCCTGGGTGGGGGAAACTGAATCTCTGGCACCTGTGGTGGTTTCCAGATTTCTCAACTCCAAAACGCCATGGAAAAATTGGAAGGTCAGTGGAAAAAACCTATGACATCTATATGACAGAGTAGAATGGTCTGGCCTCAGCCTCAGAGCAGCAGAGAGGATAGAGGAGCTTGCATCAGCCACAGCAGCAGGGCAAAAGGCAGAAGCTGATTTTGGAGTTCTAGATTATGAGGGGATTGAGTGGCTGACAATACACTTCCCACCCCACTGAAAATCAGAAAACTACCTTGACAAAGACTTCATAAGTCAAGTAAATAGTTGGGTAAATCAGCAAAAACTGGAAAAAGAATCAGACTCTAGAATCTTACTTTGATGAAAAGGAAGAACAAAATATACAAACAGAAGAAAACAACAAAATCAAAGTTTCCCTATCTCAAAAAAAGAAAAATATGAATTGATCTCAAGCTGTGGAAGAGCTCAAAAAGGATTTTGAAAATCAAATAAGAAAGGTAGAGGAAAAAATTTGGAAGAGAAATGAGAGTGATGGAAGAAAATCATGTAAAATGAATCAGTTGCTTGCTAAAAAGGACCCAAAAATGCTGAAGAAAATAATACCTTAAAAATATACTAACTCAAATGGCAAAAGAGATCCAAAAAACCAATGAAGAGAAGAATGTCTTAAAAAGCAGAATTGGCCAGATGGAAAAGGAGGTCCAAAAACTCACTGAAGAAAATAATTCCTTAAAGATTAGACTGGGGCAAATGTAATTTAATGACTTTATGAGAACTCAAGAAATTATAAAACAAAACCAAAGGAATGAAAATATAGCAGACAATGTGAAATATCTCATTGAAAAAACAACTGACCTGGAAAATAGACCCAAGAGAGATAATTTTAAAATTATTGAACTACCTGAAAGTCATGATCAAAAAAAGAGCCTACACATCATCTTTTAAGAAATTATCAAGGACAACTGCCCTGATATTCTAGAACCAAAGGGTAAAATAGATATTGAAAGAATCTACCAATTGCCTCCTGAGATACCCAAAGGAAGACTCCTAGGAATATTGTAGTCAAATTCCAGAGTTCCCAGGTGAAGGAAAAAATATTACAAGCAGTCAGAAAGAAACAATTCAAATATTGTGGAAACACAATAAGAATAACACAGGTTTTAGCAGCTTCTACACTAAGGGATCAGAGGACTTGGAATATGATGTTCCAGAGGTCAAAAGAGATAAGATTAAAACCAAGAATCACCTACCCAGCAAAATTTAGTATTATCCTTCAGGGAAAAATTGTCATTTAATGAAATAGAGGACTTTCAAGCATTCTTGATGAAAAGACCAGAGATGAATAGAAAATCTGACTTTCAAACACAAGACTCAATAGAAGCATGAAAGGTAAACAGGAAAAAGAAATCATAAGGGATTTATTAAAGTTAAACTGTTTACATTCCTACATGGAAAGATAATATTTGTGACTCGAGATTTTTCTCAGTATTGGGGTAGTTGGAGGGATTACATACATATAAACAGAGGGCATAGGATGAGTTGAATATAAAGGGATGAAATTTAAAAAAATAAAATTAAGGGATGAGAGAGAGGAATGTATTGAGAGATGGAGAAAGGAAAAAATAGAATGGGGTAAATTATCTCTCATGTAAAAAAAAGTCAAGAAAAAGCTTTTTCAAAGGAAGGGAAGGGGGAAGGTGAGAGGGAAAGAGTGAACCTTACTCTCATCAGATTTGGCTTAAGGAGGGAATAACATGTACACTAAATCTGGTATGAAAATCTATCTTACACTACAGGAAAGTAGTAGGGAAGGGGATAAATGGGGAGTTGGGGGAAATGATAGAAGGGAGGGTGAATGGGAGGAGGGGGTAATTAAAAGTAAACATCTTTGAGAAGTGACAGAGTCAAATGAGAGAATAGAATAAATGGGGCAGGATAAGAGGGAGGGAAATAGTTATTTTTTATAACATGACTGCTATGCAAGTGTTTTTCATGACTACACATGTATATCCTATATTGAATTGCTTGCTTGTCAATTGGAGTGAGTGGGAAGGGAGGAAGGAAGAGAATTTGGAACTCAAAGTTTTAAAAATGAATGTTAAAAAGCTTGGAACTGGGAAAAAAGACATACAGGCAATGAGGTATAGAAATCTATCTTGCCCTACAAGAAAATAGAGGGGAAAGGGATAAAAGAAGGGAAGGATATGATAGAAGGAAGGGGAGATTTGAGGAAGGAGTAATCAAAATGCCCACCATTTGGTGGAGAGGAGGGATGGGGAGAAAATTTGGAACTCAAAAATCTTGAAGAAGTCAATGTTGAAAACTGGAAATAAGTAAATTAGTAAAAAAGAAAAAATATTAAACAAGCATAATAATAATAGTTTTTAAATTAAATAAATAATAGTTTTAGATGTTTAATAAAAATAGTTTTAGAAAGTAAAAAAAAAAAAAAAGTAATACATTTGGCATTTCTACAGGAGCAAACCCCCAACATTCCAGCAAGTTCTGTTTTCCATCAAGATTCATAGTGGTACCCTGTAGTTTGGAATCCCTCCAGAAGAGAAATAAAGCAAATTGTAAATAAGATTTAGTCCATTCTTGTCCCTGGTGCCTAACATGGTGCCTTGTATGTAGTTAATAAATGTTTGTTCATTGATTAACTGATTGAGGCTTGTAGATGGTCAACTCCTTGACATTCATGTGATCACATTTCACCCCAGAGATATACGCTGGCATCCAATCTTATGAGCACTTGGTCTCCCCTAGAAGCAAAATGCTATACAAGCAAACCTGTTTTGATCAGACCTATTGCATCCAAATAACAGTGACACTTCTCAAGTTTCAGGTGTACAATATATGATAAATTCTGGGGCTCTCCTCTTTGACCATGTTACTTCTTTCCTTCAGTGTTATCGCTTATGCTGAGAGGTTATACCATTACTTCTCTAAGACTGGGACTAGTGACTACAGACACTCCCCTACAGCCTTACTTGCTGCTGTTTCTTCAGCAGAAAGGCTGACATCTCTGGGTCACTTGGACTTGTGGTTCCTCTTTCCACAGCTTCCATGTAAATACGAACATGTGACTTCCATGTACCTTGCCTCAAGATTATGATCCCCCCTACATTCTCTTGACCTTTCTGCAGGAAATATAGGGGAAAGGTATAGTAGGAGGGGACAAGAAATAGAGTAGGGCTTTTGACTCTTTTTTACAAGCCAGTACAATCAGGGGTTGTTCTCATAAAAGCATATTCCACTAGAGTCCATGCCAGTCAATTCAGCCAACAATAGTGAGTCCTATTCTCCAGGAAATTCCAAGGAAGATGCTTTCTTTCTCCAAAGAAAAATGCAAGCAACATTCTAAAGTCTTGATACCATGTATAATTCATCCAGTTGATCCGGGAATTTCTTTAACTGACCCTCTACACCATAAAGAAAGTTGATGTCTGTTAACACCAAGGATCCTGGCCTAGCATCTAGGTATTCCTTGGACAACACCATATTCCTCCATGTATCATTAAGTCCATAGATAGATGGAGACTCTTTTTCCAGTTTCAACTGATTTTTTCTCTACCACTAATCCTAGAAAGAGTGGAACTATAAACCATAATGCTCTTAATTCCAATTTGGAAGCTTCCTCACCTTATGAACTCTAAATCTACTCTATACTATAGCACTATAGTCTGGTCATAGCTCTTTTCTACCAATGAGTAGAAATTGGAATTTGGAAGCCTGAATCTCCTACTAAATATGTAGGCTATCCACACCACTTCACTTCACTGAAATATATGTGTGTGTATACATGTATACATATATGTGTACATGTGCATATATATACACACATACATTTTATATATATATATATATATATATATATATATATATATAAATATATAAAACAGCACTACCACCTAGACTCTAACCACTACCACCTGGACTCTAATCTCACAGTCACAGATATGCTCCTTTTTATGGAGAAATGATACTAAAGAGAACAAAGATAGGAAATCATATTTAAGACAAATGCAACTACATGTCATATCATATATGTCATGATGGTAATCAATGCTAGGGGTGACCCAAGTGAGGCACTGACGAATAAATTTACAAGGAATGAAGGGAAGCATAATGAAGTTATAGGAAAATCCAGAACTAT
The DNA here is from genome assembly GCA_028658325.1 of Potorous gilbertii. NCBI lineage: Eukaryota > Metazoa > Chordata > Mammalia > Diprotodontia > Potoroidae > Potorous > Potorous gilbertii. The sequence goes on along the minus strand of CM053771.1, from coordinate 347,839,838 downwards.
AATAATATAAGATAAAGATGACAAAAGGAATATTAATAAATACTGACATCTATATAAAATTTTAATGAGACATCTAAAACACGCATCAAGGGCATTTTCAATGAATGTGCTAATGAGGAAATGGCAGGTTTCTGCAAACTACATTCAACAATATACTCTACCTTTACTATCTCAAAAATGACTGAAAGATGTAGAGAATTTAGGACCCTGCTGTATTTATTTATTAATTCTGGGAAGGGAGAGAGACACTTTTTTGAGTGGAGAGCAAAACATTGTCTTAAAGAATTTCTTACAAATTTCTTCAATCCATAAATATTCACCATTAAAGCTTATTTGAAAGAGCAACAGAAATAACCTTCGTCAAGGCATTTGCCATTGTGATGGAGAACAACAAGTGTAGAATCCAAACTGAAGTAAATTCATATACATGTATAACCTGGGGTTATCTGGGCATGCTCAGTTCTCCTGACATGGAGACAGTCTGAAGGGATTTTGGAACATGTCCAAATTGCCTTCTGTGGAGGCTTGTGTCTCCTACCACATGGGACAGGGTAGTCTCCTTTAGTTGGCAGCCTGTGTCTTTAAAACTGGTAAAATTGAGTCAGTCACTCTCTTTTCCACTACTTTTTATGCTGTGCTTTTTCCTGTACTGATCCAGAGGGTGAAAATACCACAATATGGATGTTACAAACTGAAATGTTGAGAGGGGAAGTTCCCCTGCTCTTTCTCTTACTTTGACTCCAAGAAACGGACCCGGGATCATTTAATGGACATAGAGGATATTTCCTAGACTTCTATGGGGATTGCCAACACCAGATCAATACAATGATTCATGGTGATTCCCAAGGGCTCATGATGAAAAATGTTATCCATTTCCAGAGTCAAAACTGATAAATTCTGGGTGAAAATTGAAGATTCATTTTTCTTGCTTTTATTTTTTGCACTGTGACTCATGAAGAAATATGTTTTACATGCCTTCATGTGTATAATGGTATATTGTATTTCTTGCCTTCTCAATGGATGGAGAGGGAGTGGAGAGGAGAGCACTTGGAACTGAAAATACAAATCACATATTTGAAAAAAAAAAGCATTTCCTAACTATCCCTCTCACCTATCCCCCAAATTGAACAATACATTTTGTTCAAATAAACCTTCATAACAAACATATATGAACTTAGCAAAACAAATCCTACATTGACCATATTCAAAAATGTATGTCCCGTTCTATATTTTGAGTCCATCATCTTTCTGGTAAGAGATAGGTAGCATATTTCATCTTTAGACATCTGGATTCTTGGTTTATTGATTAGAGTTATAGTCTTTCAAAATTGCTTTTCTTTATACTATTACTGCAATTGTAGGAACTGTTCTCCTGATTCTGCTCACAAAACTCCAGATCAGTTCACCGAGGTCTTCACAGTACATAGAAGTGTACAGTGGATAGAGTGCTGAACCTAGATAGGAAGATCTGAGTTCAAATCCAAGTTCAAACATTACTGGCTATGTGACCCTGGACAAATCACTTAATCTCTGTCTCATTTTTCTCGACTCCAAGTTGAGGATAGTAACAGCATCTACCTCACATGGTTGTAAGGATCAACTGAAATAATATTTATGAAGATTTGGCTTTTTCCCTTTTCTTCACCTAGTTTTCTCTGAAACTCTTTCATCATATTTATGGCAAAGTCTATTCATATCCTATCATATACTCTTATTTGTTCAGCTATTTCCCAACTGATGGGTACCCAATTGATAGTTTTCAGTTCTTTTCAACTATAAAAAGAGCTGCTCCAAATATTGTGTCATTATGAGTTCTTTTTCCTCTTTCAGAGACATTGACTGAGGAAATTCAGGGAAGACTCCTCCTGAGACATACTTGAACATACCTGTTAAGTAGTCCATTAAAAAAAGAGAAAACCCCTACTTCTTCCAGCTACTGTCTATTATCTCTCCACTCCCCAAAACTGAGTACAATTTTACAGAGGAAAAATGAGTATTCAATGGAATAAAGGACTCTAAAAGATTCTTGATGAAAAGGCCAGAGAAACTTAAAAAGGTAAACAGGAAAGAGAAAATATAAGTGATTCATTAAGGTTAATCTATTTACGTTCCTACATGGGAAGATCTCTTAAGAATTTTATCACTATTGGGACAGTTAGAAGGAGAATACATGGAGGGCATGGGTATAAGTTGACTATAATGAGATAATATTCAAAAAACAAAATTAAGAGGTGAGAAAGAGGGTTGCACCAGGAAAAAAAGAAATGGAGAGGTAAAAAGGGATTAAATTATCTCACATGAAGAACATGAAAGAGCTATTATAGTGGAAGGAAAGATGAAGGTGGCAGGCTATACTTGAACTTTACTGTCATCAAGAATTGACTGAAAGAAGGAATAACATATACACTCAGTTAAGTATAGAAACCTATCTTACCCTACAGGGAATTAGATGAGGTGGTAATCAGAAGTAAAACAACTTTTGGGGAGCAACAGGGTGAAAGGAGATAGAAAGGGAAGGATAAAGAAGGCAGGGGAAGGAAGGAGAGAAATACAAAGTTAGTAATTATAACTGAATGTGAATGGGATGAACTCATCCATAAAAGGGAAGTGGAAAGCAGAATCTTACAATATGTTGTTTATAGGAAACACATTTTAAGCAGACACACACACACACACACACACACACACAGAAGATGGAGCAGAATCTACTCTATTTCAGTTGAAGTAAAAAACAAAAAAGCAGGGGTAGCAATCCTGATTTCAGACAAAGCAAAGGCAAAAATAGATCTTAAATTAAAAGAGATAAGAAAGGAAACTGTCTTTCTAAAAATACCATAGACGATGAAGTAATAGAAGTACTAAACATATATGCACTAAATGGTATAGCATCCAGATTTTTTAAGGAGCGGTCAAACGGCTTATGGGAAGAATAAACAATAAAACTATACTAGTGGATGATCTCAGCTTTCCCCTCTCAGAACTAAATGAATCTAACCAAAAAATAAATTAAAAAGAAGTTAAAGAGATGAATAGAATTTTAGAAAAGTTAAATATGATAGACTTCTGGAGAAAACTGCACGGGAATAGAAAGAAATATACCTTTTTATGAACAGTACATGGCACTTTCACAAAATCTGAGCATATATATTGGGCACAAAAACCTCACAATCAAATGCAGAAAAGCAGAATTATTAAAGGCTTCCTTTCCTGATCATAATGCAATAAAAATTACATTCAACAAAAGGCCATGGAGACATAGGTAAAAAATTAATTGGGGGAGTGATTAATTGGGAGGTGATAACAGTGGATAGAGCCTTGGAGTCAGGAAGACCTGAGTTCAAATCCAGTCTCAGACATGTACTAGTTGATACTGAGTAAATTACTTAACCCAAATTGCCTCCAAAAACAGTTCATTGCAAACTAAATAATATAAACCTAAAGAATAAGTGGGTCAAAGAACAAAGAAGTAGGTCAAAGAAACAATCAGTTTCATTAAACAGAATTATAACAATGGAACAACATACCAAAATATATGGGATACAGACAAAACAGTACTTCAGGGAAATTTTCTCTCTTTAAACTCTTACATCAATAAAATAGGGAAAGAGCATATCAATGAATTGGATATACAACTGTTGTTGTTATTTGTACTGCATTCTTGAGGAGGACCATGGCATCACTGATGCCATGACTTGTAAGTGAATTGGATATTAGTGAAGGAGACCTGTGCACTCACCAGCCTCACTTTCTCCTCCAGAGCTATCTGAGTCCAGTTGCAAGATATAAATGAGGACAACTGGAGATGGCCTGTGAGCATGCAAATAAAAAAGCTAGAAAAAGAACAAATTAAAAATCCTAAATTAAACAACAAATTGGAAATCCTGAAAACCAAATGAGTGATTAATAAAATTGAAAGTAAGAAAATCATCAAACTAGTAAGTAAAACTAGAAACTGGTTTTATACAACAAACAATAAAACAGACAAAACATTGTTTAATTTGATTTTTAAAAAGACAGAAGAAAACCAAATTACTAGTATCAAAAATTAAAGAAGTGAGTTCACAAGCGATGAAAAGGAAATTAAAGCAATTTCTAGAAGATAGTTTGCCCAATTACATGCCAATAAATTTGACAATCTAAAAAAAGAATGAATATCTACAAAAATTTAAATTACCCAAATTATAGAAGGAATAAAATAAATACCTCAGTCTTAGAAAAGAAATTGAACAAGTCATCAATTAGCTTTCTAAGAAAAAAATCCCCAGAGGCAGAGGGATTCACAAGTGAATCCTACCAAACATTTAAAGGATAATTAATTTCAAAACTACATTAGCTATTTGGAAAAAATAGACAAAGAAGGGAGTTCTTTTTACACCACAAACAAGCCTTCCTAAACCAGATACCAATTTCCCTAATAAATATTGATGCAATATTTTTTAAATAAAATAGTAGCAATGAAATTATAGCAATATACATCAGTATTATACATTATGATCAGATGAAATTTGTATCAGGAATACAGGACTGGTTTCAAATTAGGAAAATTATCAGCATAATTGACCATATCATAACAAAACCAGCAGAAATCGTATGATAATCTCCATGGATGCTGAAAGAGATTTTGACATAATATAGCACCTCTTCCTGTTACAAACAGAAAACAGAGAACAGAAATAAAGAGAACTTTCCTTAAAATGGTAAGTAATATCTATCTAAAACCATCAGCAAGTACTATCTGTAATGGGGATGAGCTAAAAATGTTATCAGTGAAGTCCTGGGTAAATCAAAGCTGCCCATTATCAACACTATTATTCAGTATTGCCCTAGAAATATTAGCTTTAGCAATAAAAGAAAAAAGAAATTGAAGGAATTAAAATAGGTAACGAGGAACAAAACTATCACTCTTGGCAGATAATATGATGATATACTTAGAGAATCCTAGAGAACCAACTAAAAAGTCTAGTTGAAATAATTAATACTTTAGTAAAATAGCAGGATAGAAAATAAACTCACGTAAATCATCAGCATTTCTGTATATTACCAACAAAATCCAGTAACAACAGATAGAAAGAGAAATGCCTTTTAAAATAACTGTAGACAATATAAAATACTTAGGAGTCTACCTGCTAAGACAAACCCAGGAACTATATGAGCACAATTCTAAAATACTTTTCACATAAATAGGCAGATCAAAACAATTGGAAAAATATCAATTTTTCATGGGTAAGCTGCGCCACTATAATAAAGATGACAATTCTAGCTAAATTAATTTATTTACTCAGTGCCATACCTATCAAATTACTACCAAAAATACTTTATAGAGCTAGAAAAAAATCATAACAAAAGACATCTGCAAAAAGAAAAGATCAAGAATATCAAAGGAATTAATGAAAAAATGTAAAGGACGGTGATATTTAGGGTCAGGGTTAGATATTCAACTATATTATAAAGCAATAATCACCAAAACAACAAGGTTCTGGCTAAGAAATACAATGGCGGATCAGTGGAATAAATTAGGTACACAATGCACAGTAGTAAATGACCATAGCAGCATAGCTTTTGATAAACCCAAAAACTCAAGTTTTGGGGACAAGAATTCACCATTTGACAAAAATTGCCAGGAAAACTGAAAAACAGTATGGGGGAAACTAGGTATAGACCAATATCTTACCCCATATACCAAGACAAGGTCAAATTAGGTACATGATTTACATGTAAATAGTAATACCATAGGAAAATTAGGGGAGCATGGTATAGTTTACCTGTCAGATTTATGGAAAAGGGAAGAATTTATGACTAAATGAGAGAGAGGTAGAGAAAGAGATTTACATATATAAAATGGATTATTTTGATTATATTAAGTAAAAAAGGTTTTGCACAAACAAAAGTAATTTAGCCAAGATTACATAGAAAGCAGAAAACTGCAGAGGGGGGGGAATTCTAATAATAAGTGTCTCTGATAAGGCATAGGTTTCCAAAGTGGGTAATACCACTCCATGTGGGGTGCTGGACAAGTTCATCTGGGAGGTAGTACTAGCTTGAGTGCAACTGGGAGAGCATTGAATAAAAATAAAGTGGCAGTGGAAGCATAAGGAAAGAAGAGAAGACAAAAATTTTTTGAAAAACCAATCATACATGTTTCATCTGTTGTGTAACACAGTTAAATTCACAGTGATTACATTTATTTTCCAAATAAACACATAAAATGCAAGTTATAACCCTTCATAGGTCAAGTTCACTGACAAGTCTTAACAAGTAAGTGTTAACAGGGAAGCAAGTTAAGCATTGTTGGAAAATCCAGCATGCATCAGCAGGAATTATTCATTTGCAATATGATACTATATGGTTACAGGATGCAGTATTACATCATCAAAATTTCAATGCAGGAAAAAATACAATTTATAATAAATTATGAAATTTAAGATGTACAATTTTTAAATGTATTTAATATAGTATATATTAATATAAAATATATGTAATATATATTATTTAGTATTTAAATATATATTTTTTATTTTTGAAGTGACAAATTTCAAAAAAACATTAAAAGAGAGAAAGTAGATTTCCAGTGGGGATCCAAGTAATTTTCTTTTTGAAAAGGGGTGGTGAGCCAAATAAACTTGGGAACTCCTGGATAAAGGCTTCATTTCTCAAATATATAGAGAACTGAGTCAAGTTTATAAGAATACAAGTTATTTCCTAATTGATAAAAGGTCAAAGGCAGTTTTCAGATGAAGAAATATATAGTCATATGAAAAAATGCTATAAATCACTATTGATTAGAGAAATGCAAATGAATACAACTCCAAAGTACCACCTCTGATCTACCAGATTGCCTAATGTGACAGAAAAGGAAAACAGTAAGTGTTGGAGGGGATATGGGAAATTTGGGACACTGATAAGCTGTTGGTGGACTTGTGAGTTGATCCAACCATTCTAGAGAGCAATGTGGAATGCTACTCAAAGGGCTATAAAACTGTAGTGATACTGTGATCCAGTGATACTGTATTCCAAAGAAATTAGAAAGAGAAAGAGAGATTAAAGAAAAGGACCTATATGCACAAAAATATTTATAACAGTTCTTTTTTGTGGTAGCAAAAAATTGGAAATTCAGGGGATATCCATGAATTAGGGAATGGCTAAGCAAGTTATATTATATGATTGTAATGGAAAACTATTGTGCTCTAAGAAATGACAGATAGGATGATTTCAGAAAAAAAGCTGCAAAGACTTATGTGAACTGATGCAAAGTAAAGTAAATAGTAAAGTAATAGTAATATAGTATGATGAGCAACTGTGAATGACTCAGCTATTATCAGTAATCTAATGATCTAAGACAATTCCAAGGGAATCATAATGAAAAATGCCACTTCCAACGCAAGAAGTGATGAAGCCTGAACACAGATCAAAGCATACTATTTTTCACTTTATTTTTCTCATGGTGTTTTTTGTGTATGTTTTCTTTTACAACATGACTCATATAGAAATATGTTTGCTTGATTGCATATGTATAACATATTAAACTGCTTATCATCTCAAGAAGGAGGGAGGGCAAGAAGGGAGGGAGAGAATTTAAAAGTCAAAATATTTTTTAAAATAAATTAATTAATTTATTTTTAGTTTTCAACATTCACTTCCATAAGTTTTAAATTTTCTCCTCCTCCTTCCCTTTTCCCCTCCCCAAGATGGCATGCAATCCAATATAGGCTCTACATACACATTCTGATTAAACATATTTTCACATTAGTCATGTTGTACAGATGAATTAGAACAAATGAGTGGAACCACGAGAAAGAAAAAACAAACAAACAATAAAAGGAGAGCAAATAGTATGCTTCGATCTGCATTCAGGTTTCATCTTTCTCTGGATATGGATGGTATTTTCCATCATAAGTCTTTTGGAGTTATTTTAGGTCCTTGCATGGCTAAGAAGAACTAAGTCTATCAAAATTAGTCATTGCACATTGTGGCTGTAACTGTGTACAATGTTCTCTGGGTTCTGCTCATTTCACTCAGTATCAGTTCACATAAGTCCTTCCATGCCTTGCTGCAGTACTCCTGTTCCTCTTATAGCACAATAGTATTCCATTACATTTATATACCACAACTTGTTCAGCCATTTCCCAATTGATGAGGAACCTTCTCGATCTCCAGTTATTGGCCACCACCAAAAGAGCTGCTATGAATTGTTTTGTACACTTGGGTCCTTTTCCCACTTTTATGATCTTTTTGGGATACAGACCAAGAAACTGCTGGGTGGGCAAAGGGTATGTACATTTTTATAGCCCTTTGGGCATAGTTCCAAATTGCTCTCCAGGAACTCAAAATTTTAAAAAATTAATATTAAATGTTGGTTTTACATGTAATTGGAAAAATATTCTAAATTAGAAATATTAAATTAAAATATCACATGTTCTGTAATATGTAGCCTTAAAAGAGTTGCCCTTAAGTACTGAAATGTTAAGTGACTTGCCTTGGGTTCACAATCCATTTTAACTGAGGTCTTCTGGATTTTGAGAATACTTCTCTGATGCCTCTTGTAGAAAGAGTTACTTTCTAAAACCTATTTACTTTGACAAACTCAAATTCCTTCAAAATCTCCAGACTGATATTGGATTTGTTTTTTTAAACAGGGTATTTCTGTCAAGGAAAAGCCTGGGATCATTTACAGACCCTCACAGGTTCCAGAAGGCAATCCAGCCACTTTCCCCTTTCTGTTCAATTCTGGCCCTAACTCATTGTTCATTTGCAGTGTCTGTCTAAGATGTATGCGCATATGGATATGGATATATATATATATACGTATATGTATATATAATGCAGTTTTATGAGTTATCCTGAATGATATGATAATCCTGCAGATGCATAGATGCACACACACATACATACATGTGTATATACATATATATTTTTATATATGGAGTAATGATAGCTCCCATGTGGCCACATAATAAATAAATATCAGTGGAATTAATAAATTGCAGTATTATAGCATCAATTATCAATTGGATTAATATACTGTGTTTAAACAATAGAATACTTTTCCATTAGTGTATGTGTGAGTATAGATATAACTGTATTGTGTGCGTGTGCGCACACACACATACACACACACACACACACACACACACACACATACACCAATGGACAATCTTTACAAGTGGGACAGTTATTCAGGAAAACCCATCCAACTGCATAATATGGTCTGGCCAATAGACATTTTCCATTTATTTGGGATTTTTTCTACATGAATAAAAAAGACAAACTCTTGACTGGTATCAAAAGAACTCAAAGAAGTAGCTGAGAAGCACGTGGTCAAAAGTCACATATGCTATCTTATGGCAGACCCAGATGAGTTGCAATCTGCCTCATTTAAAGCAATATCCATGCCAATGAGATCAGAGATCCATTGTAGTATATAACTTAACATGCCTCTACTCTATAGGTAGTTTTCTTTACCTTTATAAAACGTGTATAGCACTTTTCTTAGCTGCCAAATGAAGGAATCTGGTCATGTGAAACATTCTCATGGAAAGTTGCAAATTATCCACGTTACTTTATTGCTAGCAGTTTTCCTCTTGACCAGTTTAACTATTTAAGCAAAAGAACTAAGGATCAAAACTAGTGCCATTAAAATTTTATCATTTAAAAAAAAAATATTTTAAAACTACCTATCTACCCACTTAAAATTACAATTTCAATATTAACTGCTAGTTTCTTTGGACATAGGTATATTAAAAAGCTAGTAAAATTATTTGTTTAGAACATATTGTGGTCAAAAAAGTTTTATAATAAATCGTCATAAAGCAAGATCTTAAGCATTTGTTGGGGAACATCACCACCTAGTGGTCTAAATAGGTTGACTTATATTGGTAAATTTGAGTCAGCAATACAACGACCACTAAAAATTAAAATGGAAATAAAGAATAAAATTACCAACAGAAATTGTTCTCTGCAAGGTCATCAATGATTTCTTTATTGCTAAATCCCATGTCCTTTTCTCAATCTTCATCTTGACCTCTCTTTATAATGTAACACTTGATAAACACTCTCCTGTATCTTACATGAAGTTTTCAGTCTTGTTGGGTTTTTTGGGGGGGCGGTGACCTTGCTCAGAAGGACGATCTATCTGACTCTTGACTCCTTTCTTGGATTGCCTTACCTAACATTCTACTTCCTCTACCTGTGCCTATATCTGTGTACAGGCTATCCTTCCTGCTTTGGAATGCACTCTCCTCTGTCTCCTGAAATCCTTAACTCCCCTTCAAGTCCTCAAGTGCCAGCTCCTTCAAGAAACATCCCTTATTCTCTCATGACAAAGTAGCAACAAATCTGTGTTTGCCTGGTCAAGCCTATGACTAGACCTCAGGTTCTTGACAACCTCATCTACTCTGCATGTGTTTTTTGGCTCCCTGAGCATGGGTCACATAATAGCAACCCAATCTCAGCGGCTCCTGTGTGAGTATAAGAAGTCAGAAGTTCCTGAGTGGAGACTAGCTGCTCACTGAGAGGTAGTTCTTGTAATTAGACCCTTCTCAGAGGAGAAAATGACCACTGTTAGGAAGTTGCCACAGCTAAAAAGATTTTAAAAGTCCAAGCAATCCCTGGCTGTCCAGAAGATTGGGATTTTCTGGTTGGCTGAGAAAATACAGATGTGAGGTAAGTGTGAACTATCTGGTTAGCATTACCAAAAAGTCTGAAATAGAGCAATGGATTGATTTGAGCTTTAAGCATTATTAAACTACATATGTCAATTCAAACTTACGAGTCTTTTGTGTTTGAAGCATCTCTTTTGTAGTGGGAGCAATAAATAGGTGTCCTATACTTGATATTTCTACTATGTACAGTGAGTACCTTTAAATAGTAATCATTGCTATCATTTATATAGTACTTTAAGATTTGCAAAGTGCTTTGTAAGTATTTCATTTTATCTTTGCCACACTGAAAGGTAGATGCTAGTAGCATCCTCATCTTATAGAAAAAACAGAGGCAGAGATTAAGTAATTTACCAGAAGTCACACAGCTTGTAAGTGTTGTCAGTTGAGAACAAACTCAAACCTAAAAACGCTTTTAGAAAAATTATTAAACTGTTCAGCAGAGGGGAGCACTGAAAAAAAAGTGGCTGACTTCCCCTGAGGATATAAGGTTTACATTATATAGAGTTCAAACAAAGGAACAAGAACACAACAGCTGATTGGCCAAACACGTAGGCAGTTTCCAAGTAAGGTACATAAGTTGCTTGAGATATATATTGACTGGTAATTCCTTGCATTCCTTGCAGCAATCTTTATGCAGAAACAAGGCATGTTCATTGTTAGACCTGGAAGGTCTCAGGGGTCATCATGTTCTGTTTGTCCCACAAATCCTGGGTTGTCACAGGTCTGGTCTAAACAAGTCTGGTCTAAACCAGTTCAGTTTTTCACCTTGCAGAGACAATCCAAACATTCCAATCAAATTTCCTCCCTCACACACAATCCCCCCCCCCCACCCTTTTGGGGCTTCTAAAGTCCATTATTCTCATACTAGTGGAAGGACTATTATAGAAGTAGAGAATTCAGTTAAGGTTTAAAAGGAAGTTCACTAAAATAATTTGAGTCAGTGGAGGTACCCTCCTCCTCTTATCTAGAGTTTGATAGAGTTGCTTTAAAGAAGGATAAGGCACAAACTGGTGGCAAACTTTCCCCAATGTCTCATAATCACAGGGGATCAAACTGAGGAAGTATCAAAGGCTTTAAGTTAGGAGGCTCGGACTTGCACCAGAAAACAAGAACTCTATAGAATATGAGAGATTGCCCAGGCATTGGAAGGAACAGTAGAGAAGAATGCATATGACCATGAGTATCATAAAAAAGTTTTTTTAAAGACAAATTCATAAAAATTGAACAAACTTAATCATAATCTCATATATCTTCTAAGGAAACAAATCTTGTTGAGCATACTTTATAGGTAAACTAAGTCAGGTTGCGAATTAAATTACATTTAGAAAGTTCACAATGGACTGATTGAAAGGGAAAACTTAAATATCACCAATTTGAGCAAGAAAACTCCATGTTAGGGAAATGCTCCCTTACATAGCTAGATAGGGGAGCTAATAAATAATAAATCCATTTTGGGAAGCTCAAACTCCTTTTGGCTTCTTCCTGAGGAATGTCAAACATTCTTTCCTTAGTACTAGTATTCCATAAGTCAGGACTTGGTCAGGTGAGGCTAATATTAAGAGAAGTCAGGCTTTTAGTTAACCAAAAGTTGCAGGAGAAAATTACCCTGATCCCTAAACAATAAAATTAATATAAGTAATTTGAACAAACAATTCTACAAGCAACATAAGCTGCAGTAAAAAAGTAAAGCATGAGAAAGTACAATAATGACCATTGATATTAAATAACATAAAGATTCCTTGATCTAGCTTGCTCCTGGTAACTTAATTTAAATGTACATTTATTCAGCATAGCTGTCATATTTATCCTTGGAAATATTTTCCCTTGGAAAGTCTGGAATAGCCTTCATTCCCAGGGCAGATAGTGGGGTGGGGGGGGTTAAGGAGGAAAAGGGAGGTCATCTCTCTGATTTAAAATTATTTGCAGAGGTTTCCTAGGTAATGCCCCTAAAACCTACTAGTGATAAGACAACACAATTTGGTAAGGTCTAACACAGCTTCTTACATTTGGTCTTCCAGTAACTAGTTCTTTTGATGAAAACCAATTCAAATATTATGGAGCTAACCTTATTAACAACAGAGCTGTAAGAAGAACCTCAAATTTGGAACCCTCTGAAAGTTCAGAGAATTTCTGTTTTTACACACCATTTGCTTTTTCTATCTGAACTCTTTACCTGATATGTGCAAGACTGAAGGAAGAATCTTTAAAAATAATTCATGATGGCCTGACTTGTATAATGAGCCCTTCATCTCTTAATATTACCAGAGACTTCAAAATAGGGGGAAAATATTTAAAATTTTCTTTACAATTATTCATATAATTTTATATTTGAAATTATTCATCCAATATTAAGAACTTATCATATATTTGTCCTATACCTCCATGAAGCATAAATCAGGCACCAGAAATTAAGAAAACAGTCATATTATGATACTAAGTTTGCTCAGAGGCAACTTCAATCCATTCTATATTCTAGATATACTTTCATAATTTTCATAAGCAATGGCCAAACAATCTATCACGTAAAATTTACTATAAAATAAACTTATAAGTCTCTTTACTTGTGAGAAATTCTAGTTTTGCATTAAACAACTTTCTTATTTTGGATCTTCACAACATTCTTTAAGGAAGGCTGACATTAGGACCTATGTAAGGCTAAAGTCTAGCAATAATGATGAGGGTAGCAATGTAACAATATTGTGAATTTTTAAAACAAACACAACACTTATTGCCAGTCAAATAACATCAATTCAATTTCCAAATCATCTTACATAGAGAATCACTTCATCTTTCTGTTTGATATTCTATACTAATCACACTAAGAAACCAGTATAGAGTAATTTTGAAGCAATAATTACACTTTCCTATTAATTAATTTCTTATTAATTAATTTTCCTAAAAATTAATTTCCTATTCATTCCTATTCATGTAGTTTCTAAGTACATTGACAATGCCAAATATCAATTGCATTTTGCAGTAAAATCTGATCCCTCCCTACTCCCCCTTCTGTGTGTGTGTGTGTGTGTGTGTGTGTGTGTGTGTGTGTGAGAAATATCACAATTATCCTAATAGAAGAACACATTTCACTTTAAATCAGACCACATAATAATTTAGTTTTAGGATAAATTCAATCAAATCAAATCTGGATTTACAATTACAAATAGTGTCATTCAAAATCTCATTTTTCCCAAGGGTCATTAGCTGTCAACCCTCTAAATTGTAGAGCCCACTGATTTCAGTCAGTTTTGGGGGCTCATGGGACTCTAAAAATTGAAACATACAGAAGCATGCATGGTTTTTCATGGACAGGATTTTAGTATGCTATAACTCAAATAATTCCTAGTAATTTCCATTTCTGATAATTTATTTCTATTGTTTCCATTTAGTAAACATTGTAACTCGATAGAATATTGTCTCTTTTAAATTGCTAACAAATACTTCTCCACCTGACATCCACAAATTTACAGGCACAGAAAGTTTCTCATATCTTTTTTAATTTCAAAGAGATTTTAAAAACCCCAACATCCTCAAACCTCTCTTTTCATTACTCCAAATCATTTATTTTCAAAGCCTCTATTCACAGTCAGGGCAAATGAACTCCAACTTTCTTTAACTTTTCACCCATTCTCCTATTACCTCTACTTGCTCAACCCTTTCTTTTCTCTTCTAGTGGACTTTCTATTGAATCTTTCCTGTGCAAATTTTCTAATACAGAACCAATTAATTTCAAAAACTTACTTTTCAGGTTCTTGAGAGCTTACAAATTCATAACCTACTTCAATTTCTTTTTGTTGACTTTGCTTCTAATTTACCAAAAAAATTAAATTCTGATGACTCATTCACAAAAGAAAATACAGTGGTAAGGTAAATCATCATCCTAAGAGTAAATTTTCATCTAATAAAGCCTAAAGGCTGCAGATTGCAAACCATGTTTTCCCTTGCTTTAAAATATCCTCCATGTGGTGAAGTTATCTTCTACTGAAACAATGAATCTATTGCCCTCCTGGAGAAAGAAAGAATAAGAGAGAAAAAAAGGCCTTTAAGTGCTGTTTGTTTATTATCTTAGTACTAGGAGGCTACAAATCTCCCTCCTAAAAAAATCCACTAAGATATTTCAGCATTACCAAAAAAATTAAAACCATAATTTAGACAGTTCTAGAAAAGTTATTATATTTTAATAACAAATTTTGTTCTAACTTATAATGCCATGAATTTTTACAAACCAGGAAAAGTCTTTCCTTTTTTCTTGTCTGTCTTTATTTCTGCGACCTCAACATAGCCAAGGTTGAGAAGACAGAGAGAGTATCTTGCAGTTTTTCCAGTCTATTCTAAAACCTTATTTCCCACTGAAAGTCTGATCAAAAAGACAATGGGAATAAGTCCCTACTTATTAGGAAAGAGAGCTTAGCATCAGAATTATAATATATTACAGGTAGCTATTGTTTTAGGTATGAAATTTAGTTTTCCCCACCATTCTAAGTTCCCTCTCTGCGATATTTTTTACAATAGTCTTTAGGATTCAGCTGCGTTTTGCCCTTCCAAACTCTCCAAAGTAAATATAATCCTGTGCATACTAGAGAATTTTTGCAGTGGAAATCCTGGTCTTTACACCCTTAATGCTTATCTATCTCTAAAAATCATTGGAGGTTAAAGGGAGAAATACAGGAAGAGAAAGAAAAAAGAGAGAAAGATCTGCAGGAACACTTGCTGAATTTGAACTGATTGCAGTGCTGCCCCAATTAGCTCTCAGGAGATCAGTCCAAGGGGATTAATAATTTGTGCACCAGAGCATCCAGGCTAGTAGTTCTAACTCACTTGAGTAATTCATTTTACAGAGGGCTAAGGCCAAACACAGCTCCTTAACTTTCTGGAAACCTAGAGTCTTCATTCTAAGACCTAGTCTTGGGCCAGTGGCAATTTTAACTGAGCTTGACCAGACCTTGGGAGGTACTCACCAGGTTCTCATTGTAACAATTAATTCCATATAGATCAGTCCAACCCAATTTGATCCTGAGATCACAGAGACTTATTCAGTGTTCATGGCACCGGGAAGCCTCTTGGCTTTTCCACTTGACCATGAGGAAACTCATTTCTGACATTATATTGTTGATGGAGAACAAATCGAAATCTAGAAAGATTTAGAAAGAAGTTTATTGAGTCATTTGGCAGAGGAAAGATCCAAAAAAGGTAGCCAACTTCTGCTGAACCTGTGTAAGTTTTACATTAAATAGAGTTCAATCAAAAGAATAAGGATATAATAGCTGATGGCAATTTCTAAATAAGATAAAGTTACTTGAAGTGTATTATCAGCAGATAATTCCTTGTATTTCTTGCAGCAATCTTTATGCAAAAGTAAGGCATGCTGACTGTCTGGAGTCTGGAATCTGGTGTCATCATGTATTGCCCATCCTGGTCTAAATCATAAACAATTCTGTTCTAAACATTCCAATAGTTTTTTTTCCCCAAAAAAATCTCAAGTCAGATTTGAACTGAGGTCTTCCTGACTGAGACTCTATTAATCCACTTTGGGATGACCTTAGAGATGGGCCATATCTAAACTTTACTTATTTCTCCCAGAATTACACAAGAAGTCTCTTTTGGAATTTGACTACCCAGAGTGAATTGAGGCTCTACAAGAGCTTTTTGTGGGAGAAGGGACCACACGAGCCACTAGTAACAATCTTTATTCATGAGCAAGGATAAAAATGTCATTTATTTGCCATGTATCTTATAGGAGAAATTAATAATATACAACTTCCTCATTTCTAAATTTTACGATCTATGCTATGAAAATTAAGTAAAAATAAGCAACATTAAATTGTTTATAGAGCTGAACATGTATCTATATTTTCTGAAAACCACACTAAACCTAAAAATGTTTATCGCTAATATACATCACCATATTAATTCAACAAATACTTATTGAACTTTATTATGTAAATAGCACCCATAAACGTGAATTTAAACCGATATACATGTGATATGTGTGCATATGATCAATAATTAACAATTTATTCTTTTATTTTCATTTTTAAATGCCTGACTATGTTTTCATCTGGAACTACTCTGTAAATATAGGCAAAAAATTATTTTAAATCTGAAATTGAGGTTTGTGAGAATATTTTATCAAACTGGTCATTTCTCCGAGTTAAAAATTAGCTAATAACATTGCAGATGTGTAGGGAATTATGGTTATCATATTAATCGATGTAATGCAATGAATGTACTAATGATCTAGATTTTTCAGAATTGTCTGTCTTGTGAGAGAGCTCACAATGCAACTTCAAATGATCAACCAAACTTTGACAAAGCTCACAGTCACTGCCTGTGTACCTAAAGTGAAGCAAATCAAAGACTATAGAACCTGTTCCCATCACAGAACTCCGGTTACCCACCAAGTAATGACCCCCAAAGACTTGAACAATGCTGTTCCTACAGAACTTCAGGACACCTGTACCTTAGTGATTGTGGAATTTGTGGGCTGGTCATGGGAAACCACTCTAGTCCTAGAAACTATTTTCTGCTATCCACCTTCCTCCCTCCCTTCCCTTTGCAATTTATGTATAAAATCTCTCTTCACTTCAGCAAGGTAGAATTCTGAACAGGAAAATTCCTGATTTGCAAATCTGTTAATCACAATAAAATTAATTAAATGGCTACCTGATTAATAGTAGTTTGTCTCTGGCTTGCTATTTCACCATTCTCAGGTTAGAGACTGACTCAGTAAAAATTCCATTAACACACTTGAGAGGTTCTGGGACTCATTCCCCCAACCCTACCTCCATTTGTAGGTTAGGTTACAAGAGCAAGGCTACTGGTTCATTTTCTACCAGGCTTCTAGGAATTGAGGAACTGTCAAGGTACCTTTCTACTTTTTCTTATGAGCTCCAATCTTGTATATTCCCCGCAATATCAGTTGGTCAGTTATTTCCACAATATCATCTACCAGTGAATGGTGCCCCAACATCATTTCAGCCAGCTGATAACTCCTCAGTATCACTCATAACCAATCATCATCAAGTAGTTTTTCTAAAAGTATATTTAATGAGAATGTACAGCAAGGACAAAAGTACAAGTGCACATACCTTTTCTTACCTATACTAAGGCTCTCTTTCTTTTCTACATTGGGAAAATTGGATTCAGACTTAAAATAGTCACTACAAAATTTCCTTCTAACAGGCTCATTTCTATCATAAGCCTTTTGTATGTAATTTCAGGTGCCCCCTTACCAGACAATTAAAAACTTACCTTTACCAGATTTAAGATGACAAGAGATAGTCACAGAATACTTGCATGTGCTCTGAAGTGGAGAACTGGGTCTCCGACTACACCTACTAGAAAGCAGGATAAACAGCCTCCACTTGGATTTGCAGCAGACAGAGAAAACTACCTTTGCCCCAAGGACTGGGCCCCTATTGGCTACTATCTCCCCATTACAAATAATAATATTTCATATTTGCTCTTGCCTCTAAAATTTGTATTTTCCTTTATCTCATAAAGTGGCTTATAAAAGATAAACTACTTCAAAATTCATGTAAAAATATGTTTATTCATTCAATAAACTAACAGTGTCAGCCACATAGTAGGCACTTCATAAATATTAATTGCCTGACTTGACAATAAGAACTAAAGAAAATGATTGCAGGGTTCCGAACTTTAAGGAATTTAGGGGGATAAAACCCAGTCACAAAAATCCAATATGAAATAAATGATATAAACCGTACAAGGTGCTATAAAAGTTCCAAGAAAGGGCAGTTACATATTGTTTTGCAAAAAATGTTCTAGGTACCCATATGAAAAAATAAATTATGTGCCATAATATTTGTTAAAATAGATGTTATAAGGAGCCTTTGATGTGGAAAGCAAAAAGTTGCTTCCCTCAAGAAAGAATAAACCAAACCATAACAGAATGAGATTTATTTAAACATGTCTTAAAGGTAGCTACATCTTATTAGGCCAGCAGATAGCACAGTATAGTGAAAAGAACAATTAACTGTTTAAAGTCACAGAATCTGGGTTCAAACATTACCTCTGACATTTTTTAAAAAATTTTTACATAGGAATATTTATTTCAGAAGGTATAATCACACATATACAAACTTACGGTCCCAGTTCCAAGTCCAAAACTCCCTCTAGGTTTCATTTTTCAGATGAGAAAATTAGAACTTAGGGAGGTAAAAGAACTTGTCCAAGGTCATACCCAACATAATACATCCTTGTCCCTCTCTTTTTTTTAACCCTGACTCAGAGAAATGGTCCTGGAGGTGTTTGTTTTTGTTTCGTATTTGTCTTTCTCAGTTTCAGATGCCAGAGAACCTGAAGATTGAACTATAGTGACCTTTGAGGCAGGATTGCAGGGAGGATGGTCCAGCTAGCCAGCTTATATCTAATGGGGAAAGATAACAGACAAAGGAAACTTAAAACCAAAAAGTAGAAGAGTGAGAGGAGGAAGAAATTAAGCTACCTGCTTGGGTATGGTATTGAAATATGGAAACTAGGAAGCACAGCTGGGAGGGGGATAAAGGTTGGTGACCTTGCCCTGAATGGGAGTCTTAGGAGGGAATGAGTGTCCACTTAGGTATACCCAATGACTTCTGGTTCATCAACTCCTGAACAATAAGTTCTGTCTTATTAGCAGCTGATTAGAAGAATTTTCATCCTCACACATTACAAGCTCCTCAGATGCCTGTGATATCAGCAGTCTAGCTGCCATGTGGTGGCTTCAGCTGGAACTAGTCATGGAATAGCCACACAAGCTCCAAGGTTGGGTCCCCATAATAATGAAAAAATGTATCCTATGGCTCAAAGCTAATTTTCAAAAGATTCCATGACTTCAAGAGTAGAGTTGGTAAGAATTTGGGAAAGAGAGATCCTGATTTTCTGACTTCCACTTTTGAAGAAGCCAACACTTAGAAGATTCAGCACATCAATCAAATCCCTCTCCTCAGTTTACTATATCATAGATTCTGGAAGATTTCCCCTTGAGTGAGAGCTAGGACTTTTCTTTGGTTAAGCTGGGATTTCTCACTCTGTATTGTTCGATATATTCTTATCTCTATACCTTCTCCTCTATACTTACTCTGGTTTATGTTTGTTATCAGCTTGGATAAATGAGTTTATCTATACTATTCATTATAGTGCTCTGTGTGGAACTGGAATTTGGTGGGGAAGGAGTCAAGCTTTGGACATACAACTTGACACAGTCCTTCCCCTTTAAAGGATAGTAATCAGAATCTCAGCTTGAATCTATGCATTATTTCTTCTAAGCTGGGTGTGGGTGGGGGGGGTGGCAGTACCTAGATATAATATTAGCCATGTATTCCACTTCTAAATAATGGAGAGTGGTCAGTCTCTGGTACCAACATCCTCCTTCCTCTCCTGGCAGAATCAGACTTTCTTAGAGAAAGGGGAGGTGAGTGCTTAAGTCTCTACCTATTCTTACATAAGCATGAGCTTATGCAGATCTATGTAGACACACATAACCGTATATGAGCCAAATACACATCTACCCTTTAAAAAGAGATAGAATAATAAAAAAAAGTTTGGGCAGGTAAGACAAAGACAGTGAATGCAACAGTGACTTGGCAGAAGAATGAATAAAAGGTTGAGACAATGGATAATTGAAACTGTATGAGTCACAAATTGAACTAAAAAATGATATTAAACAGCATGGCTTCCCCCCCCCCCATTATATTGCCTTTAGCATATTTTTAATTGTCACTTGTGTACTTTTATTTCCACTTTGTAGAGACAAAGTATCTGCAAATGAGGAGAGGGATAAACTCCAACAACCCAGGACATTTTTCTTTCCTAATTTGCTAAAATCATTGGTCTCCTTCCAAAACGAAATACGAACAACAGTGGGAGGACTGATAAAACCCCATTTTGAGAGCAAATCCTAGGAGAAAAGGAAATGCCTCAAAGGCTGAAAGGCAAACTGGGAGACTTTTCCATGGACAGTTAAGGGAAGAAGGAAATACAGCGATAAAGAACACTGGAAAAGCCTGTGTTTGTGTTAGGAATTGGGGAGGGGAGGACAGATTCCTCCAGGAAAGAAAACTAGAGATTACATAGTTTAAATTCTATATAGATAATCAAATTAAGTATAATTAAGTTCAATTAAATTCAAATTAAGTTCCAATAGGGATCTGGACAAAAAGAGACATTTCCATAATTTTTTCCTTGGGGCAGCCCACATTTCGAAAAGATTGTGAAAATTTTCCTTCTTGTAGTGTCACAAGCCCCTCCTCCTTTGGATAGAAAATCTTTAAACCCTGTTCTCCTCTCCGTAAGAACTTTCTGCGTCGGTTAACACCTTCATTTCAAAGCCACCGCTATAGGCATTTCCCTTTCTTGAGGAAAAGGGTGGGGGAGGTTGTCAGGACTTCTCTGATTTCTTTGCATACACGTCCTTATTCCAGTAATCCCGGTCTTCGTAGGTTGGATAATATGGTTCCCACCAGTTACAAGCAGTCTAAAGGAAGTCCTGGATTTGATATGGGTGTGGTCAGGAGCTGGAGGACAACCCGAGGAGTGCCTGGAGTTAATTTTGAGAGAGGAAGAAGATTGGGCGGGACACTGCCGCTCAAATGGAAGAGGAGTAATTCCATTCTTTCACTAAAGGGAAATTAGCTCAGACTAAGAAAAGAATTGCGATCCCAGTAAGGGTAGTGGTCCAAGCGAGAGGCGACATAGATTCTTTTTGGGAGCCAGCGCCCAGCAAGCTTCCATCCCTGGAAGTAGTGGAGGGTGGGTTGAAAGAACAAGGAATGGGGGTGGGGACCGGGATTGTAGCAAATTGACAATAGGAAACATTTGTGCCGGGGTGGTAAATTTCACCCCGAGGCCAAGATGGGCTCAAAAGAAGGAATCTCCCGGGAAGAAGTAGTTAGAAATATTCCTAGACTACCCTTTTCCCTTCACGTTACACCATCTCTCCTTCCGAGCTACAAAATTTCGGGAGGCTGGAGTTTGTTGGATGGAGGGACAGTTGCTGGACTGTTCTTTTGTGAAGTAGGGGGAAGGGTGTTGATAACAGAGGAACTCTCTGCCACCAAAGCAGCTACTAAGACAAAAACCATCCACAACAACGCCCCTTCGGTTGGTGACTAACGAAGGAATGGCCCAGAGCCAGGTTTAGTCTCGCACCCCTACCCCCACCGTTATTCCCCTAGTCCTCAGCCTCCGCTCAGCCTCAGGCTGCTGGGGCTGCAAGAGCGAAGTTACGTATGAACTTAGCTCACAGGCACATTAAAAAAAAGGGGGGGCGGTGCTCCCGTAAGGAGGGGTGGGGGCTCTGGGGACAAAACATTATAAAATAGAGACCGGGCTGCCAGGTTTCTGCACTCCCACTGCAAAGCCTCAAGGAGATTGAGTCTAGCAAGGCCAAAGCAGGGGATTTGCCTTCCTTGCCTCAGCATTCCCTTATCATCCCAAAGAAAAAAACTAAACACGAGGCAGCCACAGACAGGACGCTGAGTACCAGAAGAAGCTTAAGGGAGTACGGGAGATTAACCAGTTCCTGCCCTCTCTCGTCCTTCTGCCTGGAGAATCCCACCGAAAAAAAAAGAGACGTAGACATTTCTTCCATCATCACCATTTGCAGGACAGTTTGAGCAGCCATCAGAGAAAGCAAAGCGCCAAGCAGTGTACCAGGCTCCTTACCCTCAGTTTCTAGTTAATGCAAACTTTTTTTTTCTGCTGTAAACTTTAGATGACTGCAAATGTTACTATCCAAAGTAGTAGTTTAAAAAAAAATAAAGAAAGACGTCAAGGTTTTCAGGCTCCCTAATTGAAACGATAGCTTTCACACTTAAGCTGACAGAGAATGGGGGCAGTAGCGTGGCCATTGGAAAAGGAGAGGTCCCTGCCAATTTTGATGGAAGCTTCTCTGGTAGTAGTGGCAGTGGTTTTCCTGACTATGCCAGGCGTACACTGTCTCCCCGTGGAAGAGGACGAGGAACTAGTACTCCCAGTCCCGGTGGATTCTCCAGATCCAGGCAAAAAGCTGTACCGCTTGGATGCCTTCGGAAAGCGCCTGAGCTTGGAGCTACACCCCGACAGCAGCTTCCTCGGCCAGGGCTTCACGCTCCAGTACTTGGGGGGCAAACTTGAGGAGGAGCAGCGCTCATTCATCCCCACCAACGAACTGTCGCTTTGTTTCTACTCTGGCACCGTGAACGGAGACCCCTATTCAGCGGCGGCTCTCAGCCTCTGTGAGGGCATCCGCGGGGCATTTTACCTGCAGGGAGAAGAGTATTTCATCCAGCCGCCTGCCACCAACGAAATCCGCTTCCCCTCCTTTTCCACACCAGAAGAGGCGCAGCAGGAGCCCCAACTTCACCTCCTCAGACGGAGACCGAAAAGCCCAAGCGGCGCCAAGTGCGGGGTGATGGACCAGAACTTCCAACAAAGAGAGGGCGAACCGGTGGAGGGGCAAGGGCAGCCGACAAAGGAGTGGAAGAAGCCACGCCTGGGACCTCTAACAGGTAGGTAGAGGACCCGGGACGGCCGAACTCTTTTTCTCTTCTCCCTCTATGTTCCCTTACTTCCCCTATATAGCCTTACTTCCACTCAGTGTGGAAGATGCCCCGGGAGACAAGTACTGTGTGAACACATGCCTATATATGTGCATCTGCAACATGTTTGATAGGAATGTTTCATAGGCCTCAGCACATAATCGTGCTCAGACACAGATCTGCGAGCAATATTGGTGGAAATGAGGTCCGTTTCATTTACTAAATGCTTAGTGAACATTAACATCTCTACACCCATGAGAAACCTAGAAATGTGTACCGGGAGAAAAGTGTCATAATCCTGGGACGCGGATGCCTGGGGGACCCACGGGAGAAGTTAGGCGAAGGAGATAGAGGCAGTTTCATAACCTGAACTCCTTCCTGCTTTAGTAGTGTGGCAGGAAGGAAGGGCGGGGATTTCTCTCCCCACCCCCATCCCCACGATTTTTTCCTTCCCTTCTTTCTTTGCCCAGTGCCTTTTTGCTTCTTGCCATGTTTAGTTTTGTCTAGGCTGCACTTTTGTCGTTTTCCTTTGCCTCCTAAGAATCTCTCTCTCTGTCTCTCTCTGTCTCTGTCTCTCTCTCTCTGTATCTGTCTCTCTCTCTCTCTCCGTCTCTCTGTCTCTCTCTTTCTTTTCCTCCCCTCTCCATCTATATACTACATATACATACACATTCGTGAATCTTAACGGGAAGGGCAAGGAGATTTATTTTGATGGCAGTGAGGGTGTGTGCCACTTCCCCTCATCCCCATTTACTCTTCTAGGAATGGTTGCCCACTGTGCTACCACAGCCTTGTTTTTTGTTTTCTAATTTCTACTTTTAATATTTGTATTAGGGAGTGGATTACACCTACTTACCTGAGGCAAGTCTCCCTTTTGTATGTTTAACCAAATTCTGTCTTCTTCCTTCTACTCCATTTCGCTACAGTAACCCTGCAACAGTCATTTCTCGTTTTTTAGCTAGTTTTATCTCCCTTTCTTTTTTCCATTTTTTGTTGCCAGTCTTTGACCTAAACTCCTGTCTTGTCAACTTTTCTATCAACTGCACTCTTTTTTCTTTCTTGATTTTCTCCATGTATCCCTTTCTATTATGAATTTTTCCTTCTCAATTTTTTTCCAGTTTCCATTCTTGTTGCTATACATTTGTTTTATTATAGTTTCCTCATGCACTATTTTATATCCCCTTAGACAGAACCTCTATTTCACCAACAGAATATCAGACTTAGAGAGACTTTGGAGGGAGCTCTAATTAAAAAGGGATGTAACAGAGTTTTGTCCGTGGCCTTACCACATTCTGTTGTATGTTTACCCCTGCTGCTTTTTCTTTCCAAAAGATAGAGATTGGAATAAAGAGATGAGAAAAGTTGGAGATCTCCTTGAGCTTTGTGGCAAAACTGGCCACCAAAACTAGCCACATTTGACTGCTCTTGAGTCAGGAAAGTGATTTGAAGTTGGTTTTCTAACTAGAAATTTTGCATGCCAGGCATTTGTTTCTCTAACAGCCTCCAAAGTAGAATGATTTCATATGCTGCCTCTGGCAAAAATGTCACACATTATAGTCCCCATCAACTAAAGAGGAGTTATGCAGTCTGTAGATTCACACCACTACTGACCTTTGAGAAAGCCTAAAAAATCTGGTATTCTAACTTCCACATGAAGTTCAATGACCTCATTCAAGAATTAATTCCTATTCTATGAAAGAATGACTCAGAACAATACTGTTGACTAAGGGTTAATCATGAAAGTAATTAGCAGTGGCAAAGATGACTTAATAGGTAGGATTTTGTTAGTACTGTCCTATTATGTAGAGCCCTTACACAGAAAAGTATTATTTTCAATCAGAAGCAATTTTTAAAAAAAGATTAAAAATCGAAATACTTCCAATGAAAGAAAAAATGAAGAGTTTTTATTTGATGTATATTCTGCTTAATTGATTTGAGTGATCACAGTTGATGCACTTTTACAAGGTGACTTCTTGGCTAGAGTTATGAACAAATATCTTTCTTATTTTAATACAGGGACTGGAAACACAAGGAAAAAGAGGTTTGTGTCTAGCCCTCGATATGTGGAAACCATGCTTGTAGCAGATCAGACTATGGCAGAGTACCATGGCAGTGGTCTAAAGCACTACCTCCTGACTCTGTTTTCTGTTGCATCCAAGTTATACAAACATCCCAGTATTAGAAATTCAATTAGCCTGGTGGTGGTGAAGATTTTAGTCATCTATGAAGAACAGAAGGGGCCTGAGGTGACCTCCAATGCTGCCCTTACCCTGAGAAACTTCTGCAGCTGGCAGAAACAGCACAATCCTCCCAGTGATAGAGATGCAGAACATTATGACACAGCAGTTCTTTTCACCAGACAGGTGAGGAGGCAGAGGGAGGGAGGATAAAGGGAAGAATTACATGAACTTGAAATAAAACTTCAAAAAGACATACCTTTTTTAATTTTTCAACCTTTACCTGCTATGTTCTACTTTAGATGTTTTCCAAATATTAAATCAGATAATCTTACTGTATCTTGTAATTCTATTTAAAAATAACTGGAAGGGGTTCTAAATAACTTAGCCATGTGGAGACTTTCTCCCAGTTACCAAGGAAATTTAAATATCAATAAAAAAACCAGCCTACTAAAGATTTTCCAGGGTTAATTATCTGTTCAGAATTAACAATAAAATTGCTTTCTTCTTCCTAGAACCTTTGTGGTGCCCAGACATGTGATACCCTTGGGATGGCTGATGTTGGAACAGTGTGTGATCCAAATCGAAGTTGTTCGGTTATAGAAGATGATGGTTTACAAGCTGCTTTCACGATGGCCCATGAGCTAGGTAAGTAAAATTTAGAGTAAGGCTTAGGTCCAATTCGTTTATTTAAGTTGATAGACAAACACACAAATTGGAGAATATCAGTAGATGACAAAACTTTCCATTAAAGTGTATAATTTAAGATACCGTCAAAGTATCCCAAGAACCCATTTTTATTAGATTCTTAAGTAAGAGCATAGGGATCATTGATATATGTAGATTATTTTGCATTATCAAATACAGCCATTTAACAGTACTCTTTGAAGGTTAGGAATTTTATTGAATTCTGTGTCTCTTTTCTTTTCCCCCTTCCCGCTTTCTCTGTCTCTTCTCCATTATGTGAAGGTTCTTAGAATGGCCTTCATTTCTGGCCCTGTTCCTGACTTTCTGGATTTCAAAATCATTTCCCCTAAGTTCCTTGAGGGCAGAGATACTATGTTTGCTTAAATTCATATTCTCAGTGCTTATTACAGTTCCTGGTACTTAGTAAGCACTTAATAAATGCCAATTCTTTCTTCTTTCTTTAACTACCTCCATTCATGTCTTTCAGGACTGCATCCAACCACTTCCCCAAATTTTCTTTATAAAGTCTCTTTTCAAGATAAGAGTTAAAATATTTTTCTCAGGAAAGGAATTCTCTCCATTCTTTTTATGTAATTCACTCAATCTCCAACCATGAGACTCTTCATAATGAGTTGAACTCCCAGTCTTTTCACAAAGAATGACTTCTCAAAGAATGACAGTTTAATTTCAGCTTTACCAGATTCCAATCTCTCTTAAAGATAAAGTGCGAGTGGTCTGTAGTCTCTGTGAAACACACTAATGAAGCTGGGATTACACATATCTCTGTCTGGTAGATATTGCAAAATATGAACACTAAATCTGGGGTTGTTTCTCAGGTCACGTGTTTAACATGCCACATGATGATGCAAAGCAATGTGCCAGTATCAATGGTATAAACTGGGATTCCCACATTATGACCTCAATGCTTTCCAATTTGGATAGAAGCCAGCCTTGGTCTCCTTGTAGTGCTTACATGATTACATCATTTTTGGATAATGGTCATGGTAAGTTCTGATTCAGTACTGTTTTCTAATGTGCCCTTTTAAGTTTCCAGTTAAAGAGTCTATTTTGGGATATTTTTATCTAATTTATTTTTCTTTTTAATGCAATTTTTCATTTTCTGATATTTTATCCTATTTTCAGATATGATTTTGTATCTGAGTGGGCCCCAAAATTGTCAAAAAAATTGTCAATTTCAAACTGAAAAAGTATTTGCAAATGATTTAACTCATGAAATACCTTTTGGCAGAATAATACATCAGTGTTATGGGTCTGCAGTTTTTCAATTTGTGGTAATTTTCTCCATCAGCAAAAGTCAGAACCTATCTGTAATTTAGTGAGTAAGTCTTAGACAGTTGCCTGAGCATCAGAGAGTAACTTGTCTATGGGTATCTAGGTCTTCCTGATTTTAAGACTAGTTTTCTACCTACTTTGTCATGATGTAGCTCAGTGAAATAACTTAATAGTAACATTTATACAATGCTTTATCATTTTTAAAGCACTTTTATATGCTTTGTTATCTCATAATTCCTAAAATTCAGCTATTATTTTAAGACAGGCAGCATGGTATGTTCTATGGACAGTTAGACTGGAAACCAAGAAGAACTAGATTAACATACTGATAATGTGACCAGGGGCAAGTCATATAATTTCTAAGCAACTCTCTGAATATAAATTGTAGAAAAGGTGCTGATCTTCATTGGTAGAGGTTTTCAAGTTTCCTCACTCAGGAGTTGCCTATGTTGATAAAAATCACAGGGTCAGTTTCTATCCTAAGTGATCTTTGTGTGATGCTTTTATAGTTTTCAAAGCGTTTTATATACATTAAAATGACCATAACAGCTCAAATTCATGCATTGTTTTAAGACAAGCAAAGCATTTTATTTGCATTATCTCATCTGATTGTTACCACCCTATGGCAAAAAGGGTGAAGATTTTATTAACTTCTCATTTTATAGATAAGAATATTGAGGTTCAGGGAAGTTAAGGGATTTGTGTGATGTAGGTCCACTGATGAACAAGTTCATTATACTCTCTAATTGTACTGCATGCATTATTTTGTTAAATGAAAAAAGTGCTAAGAATCCACTTCTTACAAATTTCAGTAAATGTTTTTATTACTAAATGAGATCCGTCAATTCTTTTGATTTACAGG
The DNA here is from genome assembly GCA_028658325.1 of Potorous gilbertii. NCBI lineage: Eukaryota > Metazoa > Chordata > Mammalia > Diprotodontia > Potoroidae > Potorous > Potorous gilbertii. Next base: position 347,811,643 of record CM053771.1, on the reverse strand, counting down.
GGAATGTTTAATGGACAAGCCCCCCAAGCCCATACAGCTTCCCTCTGATCTCCCAGGGACCTTGTACGATGCCAATCGGCAGTGCCAGTTTACTTTTGGCGATGACTCCAAACACTGTCCAGATGCTGCAAGCACATGTACAACTTTGTGGTGTACTGGCACTTCTGATGGAATACTTGTGTGCCAAACCAAACACTTCCCTTGGGCAGATGGCACTAGTTGTGGAGAAGGAAAATGGTGTATCAACGGCAAGTGTGTGAACAAGACTGACAACAAGTATTTCTTTGTGAGTATCACTGCTGAACTGTTGTAACAGCATATCCCATCATCTACAAACCATGATTTAAGAGACCACATTGGTGTTAAAAATCTTGAAAATGAAGTTGAAATACAATCTAAGCAATTAGTATGTGGAGACTAGGGTCCAGAATTGAGGAAGGTGAATTCTTGTGATGGTAATGCTAAGTGCTTAGGCATCTTTGTTAGATTTATCCCAGAATGTCCCTTTGGTTGTTTTCTTTGCATAATTATATATTATGTATACTAAATAGATTAATTTTTTCCCTTTAGACGCCTATTCATGGGAGCTGGGGACCATGGGGACCCTGGGGAGACTGTTCTAGGACCTGTGGTGGAGGAATACAGTATACAATCAGGGAATGTGACAACCCGGTCCCTAGAAATGGAGGAAAATATTGTGAAGGCAAAAGAGTGAGATATAGGACATGTAATATTGAAGAATGTCCATACAATGATGGTGAGTAGCCACAAATTTAAAATGATTGAAGTGAAAAGAGATATTAAAAGATGGTAGTCTAATATTTATTAATTCTGTTTGCAGGAAAAACCTTCAGAGAAGAACAGTGTGAAGCCCATAATGACTTTTCTAAAGCTCCCTTTGGAAATGGACCTGTTGTAGAATGGATACCAAAATATGCTGGAGTGTCACCAAAGGACAGATGTAAACTTATTTGTCAAGCTAAAAGCATTGGCTATTTCTTTGTTCTGCAACCCAAGGTAATTTAATTTAAGTTTCCTTTTTGGGTTAAAAAAAAAACCCCTTCTGCTAGCTTTCCATACAACTAGGTGAAAGTACTTTTTCTTTAATTTATCTGATCAATATAAATTTACTTTGAAATCAATGTTCTTTTTTTTCTCCATGGATCACAAGATCATAGATTTAGAGGTGGACTAGACTATAAAAGCCATTTGGTCAAATCTCCCTTTTTTTATAAGTGAGGAAACTGAGGCCCAAAGAGGGAAATGATTAGTCCTGGTAGTAGATGATGCAGACAGAATGAAATTGCAGCTGCCTGCTTTTGGGTTTTCATTTTATTCAACTTTGACAGATGCTTAATTTATGCATTTATCATTTGTATGGTTGATTTGAATGAGTTACGTACATCAAAAACATACTAAACAAAAATTTGCTTTAGATACAACTTAGAAGAGTACCTACGGCTTAAATTATTGCCATTTAATTATATTTTGTATAGCGTCTAGTGAATAGTTGTCCACTGATATCACTTATTTTTAAAACCTTTTGTTGATAATGTTCAGTTTTTTTCATTAAAACTAAAAGGAGTACTTTCCGTTCATTGAGTAGGATAGACATACAAATATTTGAATATGCTTATTTTTAGGACACAATTTGGATTAATGAAAGCTTCCCTACTTACATCATGGCCTCATTTGGAACTGTTGTTGCCAAGAAAGAAATTACATTTTTGCCTTCAAAGTAAAAATTCTATTTGATGCAGTTAAAAAATACAGTCTTGTCATTTGCTTTCCTCATTAAGTTCCTTAGCACTAAAGGCAATGGAAAATATTTGCAAATTAGAGATGCTAATAGGGGATACTTCCTCATTAACATAGCTTGCTTTTTTGTTCTGTGTGTCCGTGGTAACAATGGAAGACTGTTTTATGAATAAATGCTTTGCCATCCTTTTATTTTGTTCAAGGTTGTGGATGGTACTCCATGTAGCCCAGATTCTACCTCTGTTTGTGTGCAAGGACAATGTGTAAAAGCTGGTTGTGATCGATTAATAGATTCCAAAAAGAAGTTTGACAAATGTGGTATCTGTGGAGGCAATGGATCTACCTGCAAGAAAGTCTCTGGTTCAATTACCCATGCAAAGTAAGTGTATAAACATGTATTCTGTTCCTTTCCAGATGGTAGATTTGGATCATAGATAGAGGGCAAGAAAGCACCTAAGAGGTCCAAATTCTGTTTCATTGATCAGGTAACCAAAACCTAGAAAGTTAAGTGAGGAATAGGTATCAAAGATGGAATTTGAAGCCAAGTCATCTGTCAGTGTTCTTTCCAATGAATCATGAGTTAATTTGAGGTCTTAAAAAAGTCGCTTCTATATTTTCAATGATTTTTCTAAGCCCCATGAAAATTAATCTTAAAAGGTACATGATAGTGGGCTAAATGGTCATATAAGGACTCAAGATGTGTACTTTTCTTTCTCGTAGACCTGGCTATCATGATATTGTCACCATACCAGCCGGAGCAACTAATATTGAAGTGAAGCAACGGAACCAGAGGGGTTCCAGAAATAATGGAAGTTTCCTTGCTATTAAAGCTGCTGATGGTACCTATATCCTTAATGGAGATTTTACACTCTCCACATTGGAGCAAGACATTAATCACAAAGGTAGTTTCTTGAGGTACAGTGGCTCTTCTGCAGCTATGGAAAGAATTCGCAGTTTCAGTCCTCTTAAAGAACCCTTAACTATACAAGTCCTTACTGTGGGCAATTTCCTTCGACCTAAAATCAAATACACTTATTTTGTGAAGAAAAAGAAGGAATCTTTCAATGCTATACCTATTTTCTCTGAATGGGTTATTGAAGAGTGGGGTGAATGTTCCAAGTCATGTGGACAGGGGTGGCAAAGAAGATCTGTAGAATGCAGAGGCATCCATGGGCAGCTTGCTTCAGAATGTGCTAAAGAACTTAAACCAGAAAATACTCGACCTTGTGCCAATGTTCCATGTCCTCAATGGCAGCTAGGTGATTGGTCTCCATGTTCTAAGACATGTGGAAAGGGTTACAAAAAAAGAACCTTAAAATGTCTGTCCCATGATGGTGCCATGTTGTCTCAAGAAAGTTGTGATCCTTTAAAGAAACCGAGAAATTATATAGAACTTTGTACTATCACAAACTGCAATTAAGTAGTGATCAGTTTAGGGAAAAAGTGGGAGTGTCAATGCACTGAAGGTAAGAGGGCCAAAGGTAGCTGATGTATCTTGCATGTAATTCTTAAGGAATGTCTTCAAGGTGAGCCAGTGCAAATAGGTGTTTGTAGTGTTGCATCATAGAAATATACTACCAAAAACAAATTTGATGGGATAGTAAAGGAGGCTCACTAACTCTTTAATTCTAGTTGAAAATGCCTTTGAGTCTGTTACAAGTTAAACCCTGAAGCACTGGCCAAGGTGAATTTAAACCAACATTTCTTATTCTTCTCAGTTTTTATTGTGATAGGAAGAAAGGTCTTTGAATCTGGAAGATTAGTATTGGGAAGAAAAACATCTTAAAATATAGCCAAGAGTAAGGAGGGAGGGATAATGGAAATAGTTGCCTTGTTGTTTTTAAAGTTAAATGCTTCAGTCAGCACTCATAGCTCATGGCTTCTCTGGTTTCAGAGAGTCATGTTATGAGTAATGCCCTTTTTAAAAAATCAAGAGTAAAATTCAGAATGGTCTAGCTAGCTTAAGGAATGGTCATATTCTGAAGTAACGAAAACATCAGAGTTTACTTGTAACCTTGTATTATCATTTTATTTCTGTAATTCACTTTAATTTAGAAATCATGTCTAATCAGTAAAAATGTATAGGTCTTCAATATTGGGAAAGAGGTAATTTTCCTACTGGCTCAAGTGTTAACCTAGAGATGAAACTATTGACTGGGTTGCCATTATGTGGTGATCAGGAAATTGAACATCTTCTTTCAAACCCTTATGTAGTCTTGCAGTGATGATGTAGATTAAAAGTTACCTCTTTAGCAATGGAGAACAAAGCATTAAAAGAGTTAATGCTAGAGAATGAGTATGATCATTTTAGAAATTGGTCAAGTGCATTTTAGAATATCAGTCTCACTTGTATCATGCTGAGGACACAGATAAAGGATAGCAGGGCCATCCATAGCAGTATGCAAACAGTCACATGAAAGAGCATATGGTTTTTTCCGTATGTACATTGTAAAACATGTTTCTGTAAATTATATGTACTTTATAAGTATTTAATAATTCTGTTCCTTCTAGGAAGGACCACAGTTTGTTATAAATGCATATAATGAACATATTTATTTTTATACTTACCTAATTTGATCTAAGTTATCACTTTTTTAAAAGGTCATATAACAAGAGTATTTATATAGTATATATTACTAAATATATAATAAAAATAAGAATTTGAAAACTCGTTTATTTTGTTGGAATATAAAATGATTCTTAGAAAATTGGAGATACATACTATACTTAAAGATCAATAATTACTTTCTTAATTTTTTTAAGAAATTAGATTCCTATGTAGCTAAATATTGGATTGACCCTTTTTTATTGACTAACTATGAAAGAATATAACCTATGGCTTCAGTTAAAAATAGCTGTATTTGGTTGTAAACAGTGTTCTCTTTCACTTTCACACAATATTTCCTGTATTTTAGTGTTGCATCTAATAAAATACCCTGTAAATTCTTGACTGAGACATTTTTAATTGTTCCAAGTCCTTTATGCTTTTTGAATTGTGTGTTTCAAATGCCTCACCACCATTATACATAAATAAAATCATCTGTAAAGTAAAAAACCATTCAAATAATCAGGTAGAAAAAAATCCCATATATATCATTCAGCAGACCATTTAATTGTCATCAATCTCAGTTATTATTTGAGCATAACATATTTGGTAAAATTGTATCAACTTTTCAATTTTTTTATTGGTTTATTGTTGGTCAGTAATCTTTCAGTATTGTCCAACTTTTCCTGATCCCATTTGGGGTTTTCTTGACAAAGATACTGGAGTGTTTGCCATTTTCTTCTCCAGTTCATTTTACAGATGAGGAAACTGAGGCAAACTGGGTTAAGTGACTTGCCCAGGGTTACATAGCTAGTAAGGGTCAGAGACCCAATCTGAATGTCTTCCTGACTGCAAGCCCAGAGCTGTATCCTCTATACTACCTAGCTACTGTTTAGCAAATTACTGACTGAATTGTACCAAATGGTACCTTTGAAAGGACTCAAATATATTTAAGAGAGCTATGAGGTTGTTACTGGGGTTGGAGTCAGAAGAACAAAATTCAAATTCTAGTTCCGATAGCTCGCCTGTGTGAGGTTGGACAAGGAGCCCAATTTCTCTGCACATCAGTTTCCTCATTTATAAACAGAAGAGGTTGGTCTGGATTATTACTTGTGGTGATATTTATTCAGCAGATATGGTTTAACTGATTATGTGGTTAGCCAGTGGCAGGTCTGACTTCATTTTTTTCTCTTAATCTATAGAAGTCTTTTAAAATATTTCCACACAATGTACTTATTTCAGAAGAACACTAAATTCTAGTTCATCTTTATATTTAATCAGAATAATTTTTGCCTTAAATACTTGATTTTCTAATTTCCACTCTCCAGGTAATAACTCTCAATCTTAGGTTCCTACTAACCCCAGTATCTCGATTAAAAATATCCTGAAAGTCATGCAAGGAATGGAGAGAGGGAATCAAGAAGGCAAATGGTCCATACCAACCTGATCAAGTACATCTCCATCTTCTTAGGCAACTTCTCTTAATCTTTTGTCTCTCCTTTTATCATAGAGCTGTGCCCACCTGCACAGGGACCCAATGAGCTCTTTATTCTATTCTGTCACATAAGATAGTCATACACTTTAACTTAATGAACCAACGTCTACAAATGTTTATTGATTATAGATATCTATAGATGTCTTGAGTTCAAGTTCTGTCTGATACATAATGACTATGTGAACCTGGGCAAGTCTTTCAATATCTCAGTGCCTGGGCATCTATAAATTGCAGAGAAATTGCCAATCTGCTTTGGTAAAGTGAATTTCTTCACTGGGATCATCACAGATTCAAAGTTTGCATCACAGTCCCTCCTTCCCCAAATGTACCTGCTACATACCAGGCATTATGTTATGCACTTAGAAGGATTCAAAGGAATCTAAGACAATCCCTGGCCTTCCCAAATTCCCAGTTGACTTAGGAGTGAAAGGACAAGATACACACATGAAAAAAACAACTAATGATAGAAGGTAGTTTACAGTAAATGTGAAATCAGTGGTGAAATATTGATATAGATGTTCAGAGAAGAGAGTGCTTCCTTACCTCATACCCAAACCTCAGTTTCAGATATATTGCAAAATTGCTTACAAATTAGCAGATATGCTATTATATAGAAAAATGTGTTAAAAACTCAGTTATGGAACTTATGTTTCTGACTTGACTTTTGTTGAGTTCTTGGTTACTAGTCAGAGTACCATGCTGGAATTTGCTGACTCTGGCAGAATCACAGTTTACCTGTAGTCAATCTTGCTTTCAAATTTACTGCTGCCCCTCTGGTACAGAGGTAGCAGATTGTAGTGACTAGGGTACTAGATTTGGAGTCAGAAATATTTAAGTTCAAATACAACATGACACTAGCTGTGTTACCCTAAGCATTGTCAATTAACTTCTACATACAACTCCATGGAACTTATATGACACAGAAAACGTTCTTAACTTTTTAAAATCATGAACTCCTTGGACAATCTGTAAAGTCCATGGACCACTTCTCAGAATAATGTTTTTAAATGCATGAAATAAGTAGAATCACAAAGGAAATCAATTATATTGAAATACAATAAATATATATTTTACATATAATATATATACGTAATGAGTAATATAGATATAGAAAGATAGATATTAAAGAATTAAGTTCGCAGACCACCCTTTGCAGATGGAGAAGTTTGCTCAGCTTAAATAAATTACGTATCATTCAGGGAGGGTAGGCACACAACTCAATTACTAATTTTTGGAGTACCTTTTATTTTATATTTATGGTTATGCAATATAAGTGTGTTTTAGAAACACAGAGCCACAGAAATTAGAACTATTGGAGTCCCCATAGCAATTATTTTAAATTTTCTACTCCCTTCTCAAGTCTCTCAAAACATGTCTTTACCATTTCTCAAGAGAAGATCTTTCCTCATACTTTAGTGAGAAAATGGAAACCATTCTCTGAGAACTCCCTATTGTCAACCATTCTACATCTCAAAATTCTTTGGCCCCAGCTACTTTTCTCTTTACTCCAGTTTCTGACATAGTCATCTTTCTCCTCTGTGAGACCAACTCTTCTACCTATAGCCATCATTTCATCCTTTCCCATCTCCTCTGGCAAATGGCCTCAGTTATTATCCCTTTTCTGCTTGAATTATACATCTCTTTCTATTTGTTGACCTTTTCCTTGCTCTCTACAATAACGTCCAGATATTTCCCATCTTCAAACAACCTTTACTTAGCCCTAGCATCATCTCCTCAATCTATTGTCCTGTAGCTGTCTTCCCTTAGTCAAACTAGACAAAGCTGTCCAAAATCATTACCTCCCATTCCTCGCCTCTCATTCACCCCACAACTCGCTGTTACGTGTCTTCTCACCTCATCATTCACCTGAAATTGCTTTCTCCAAAGTTATGAATGACTTCTTACTTGCTAAATCCAATGACTTTTTTGTAGTTCTCATTCTTCATGACTTCTCACAAACATTTGATACTGTTAGCCATCCTCTTCTAGATACTCTGTCCTTTCTAGCTTATTTTTCATCACACTTTTCTTTTGGTTCATCTCTCATCCTACTTGTCTTTATCACCCTTTTAGGATCTTTTGCAGAACCATTTATGCACTACCCCCTAATTATGAATGTAGCCCCAGCTTGTCTTTCTCTTGATATACTCTCTCAGGGTGGTTTCATGAGCTCTCTTTGGTGTAAATATCATTTTGATGAAACTCACTCAGATTTACATTGCTAGTCTTAGACCCTCTTCTGTATCTACACATGACACCCAATCGTCAACTGCATATTTTTAACTAGATGTCCTAAAGGCCTTGTAAACTCAAGAGTTCATTGTTTCCCCCCAAAACTCATACCTCTTCCTAATATCTCTATTTCTGTAGAAAGAACTACCTATCCTTTCAGCCCTCCCTCACTCCAAACAAAGTAGAGTGCAAGTCATGTCATCATCTCTCTGATGGCATGATCTTCTTTGGCAACAAAGGACGAACACAACAGCGACTACCCTTTCAGTTACTCATGTTTAAAATTTCAGAGTAGTGCTCTACGCTTCACTCTCTACACTTCGTACACGGTCTGTGGCCAAACTTCGTTGATTTTGCTTCCATTACATATACTCAAAATCTAGTTTCCATGACTCGGTCATTACTCCCTCATTACCTTTCTTCTGGACAAGAGCCTCTTACTACAATATGCAAAAAAGCAAAAAAGAAAAGAAAACAAAAAAGCTGGTCTCCTCACTTCAGTTATCCCCACATCAAGCCATCCAATCTATTACATGATGCTGAAGTGATACTCCCCATGCAATGGTCTGATCATATAATTTCCCTGCTCAGAAAGTCCCAGTGATTTCCTAGGATCAAGTACAAAGACTTTTGTTTAGCTTACAAAGTCCTTCGAAATCTGACACTAGCCTACTTTTCCAGATTTATTACAGATTACTCCCCTTCATTCTTGCTTCACTCCAGCCAAAATGTCCTTCTTGCTATAAGTCTTCCTATGACATTTATCCCCTAATCTTTATGCCTTTGGACACACTGTTCACTATGCCTGGAATGCACTTTCTTCAGCTCCCCTTTGCAAAATCCTGTTTCCTTCAAAATTCAACTCAAGCACAAGAAAGAAAGAAAGAAAGAAAGAAAAAGAAATCTAGCCAGTAAACACCAAGTTAACCGGGCAACTTCTGGCCACCAAAATTTACTTTCCTTTGGAGAGGAAAAGGAAAGGAAGAGGATGAGCTGAGCTACCCAGTTAGTTGGGTCCCCATTCAGGCGGCTTGATCTACTCACAAGTTGTGTTTGTCTTTCATTTTTTAAGAGAACCATGACATCAGTGAAATGAGACTTGCAATTGACTTTGATTTGAGTGAGGGAGGGCTGAAAGGGAAAAAAAATAAGGAGAGAATGAAGGAAAGAAAGAAATAGAGAGAGTGCAAGTCATCACCACAACAACAGATAGAAACCGCTGCTGAACTGATCTTTTATTTAGGAAAAACTATATTCTGGTTTTCTAAATCTTTTGGATTTAGAAATCTTAATCCTAAAGGAAAGTACTATAATTGTATAACTTCATTCAGAGACATCCAGAATAGACATCCATACAAAAATATATAACATGAAAACACTTTTTTGTTTATCTACATTTCAAGTTCCCCACATGCATGTTGGAATATTCTTTCTTTCTTTTTTCCTTCCTTCCTTCCTTCCTCACAAGATCTTTCCTGTTCCCCCAGCTATTAGATTTCCCTTCCCTCAATTTGTATTTACTGAAGCCTATTGCAATAGCCTCCTTCAGTCTTCCTGAATGGGAAGTTCAGACCTGCCTGTCCTCATATCAACCCTAAGACCATATGTGTCTTCCTCTCAAAACCTAAGTACATGGCTTCGGATCTCACTTCTTCTTCCCTCATACACATTTATGCAAATTTTGACTTTCATAAGACTTTTCCGATAGGCCCAGGAGAAGGTAGTTCTTTTTTTGAGGCATGAATTTCTCTCCAGTCACAAAGCTCACCTACACCCTAAGCAGGAATCTTAAGTATGCTTGGAATAGAGCAATGGAGAAGGCCTCTTGGACTACCACAGCAGATTTCCCATGTCTCCCTACCCATCCCTAACTCCTCAACCACCACCACAACAACAGATAGAAACTGCTGCTGGACTGATCTTTTATTTAGGAAAAACTGTATTCTGGTTTTTCTAAATCTTATGGATTTAGACATCTTAATCCTAAAGGAAAGTACTATAACTGTATAACTTCATTATCAGAGACATCCAGAATAGACATCCGTACAAAAATATATAATATGAAAACACTTTTTTGTTTATCTACATTTCAAGTTCCCCACATGCATGTTCCCTCCAATCAGGGAATATTCTTTCTTTTTTTCCTTTCTTTCTTCCTTTCTTCCTTCCTTCCTTCCTTCTTCTCTCTCTCTCTCTTTCCTTCATTCTCTCCTTATTTTTTTTCCCTTTCAGCCCTCCCTCACTCAAATCAAAGTCAATTGCAAGTCATGTCATCATTTCACTGATGTCATGATCCTCTTAAAAAATGAAAGACAAACACAACTTGTGAGTAGATCAAGCTGCCTGAATGGGGACCCAGCTAACTGGGTAGCTCAGCTGTCCTCTCCCTTTCCTTTTCATCTCCAAAGGAAAGTAAATTTTGGTGGCCAGAAGTTGCCCAGTTAACTTGGTGTTTACTGGCTAGATTTCTCTTTCTTTCTTTCTTTCTTCCTTCCTTCCTTCCTTCCTTTCTTTCTTTCTTTCTTTCTTTCTTTCTTTCTTTCCTTCCTTCCTTCCTTCCTTCCTTCCTTCCTTCCTTCCTTCCTTCCTTCCTTCCTTCTCTCTCTCTCTCTCTCTCTCTCTTTTTCTCTCCCTCCCTTCTTTCCTTCCTTTCTTTCTGAACACTAGGTGCCATAAAGGACTTTATATGCAAGTAAGTTTATCAGTGCTATTCAAGTCACTTACTGTTAATGTTAAGTTAATGGTTAAGGTCTGTCTATGAAAGTGAAGGAACCATCTGGATTCCAAGCTCCTTGGCAAATCATTGTCCAAAGTTGCATTGTAAACAATGAGAGACTGAGTAAAGCCAAAATAACAAATTGTGTTTTTCCTCACAGGCATTCAACCACTTCATAAAACAAAGCCTTGGAGAGAAAACCTCTCCATAACAATGAAAATTTCATTTGAAGAATAAAATCTCTAAATTTCCTTTTGGTAGTCTATATTATAATACCTACCAGGATATCCAAGAAGTTTTTTTAATACCATGGGAAAAGACAACAAATTCAGTAATTATATAATAAAATGAATAGTGGCATATTTAACACAGTTTTAGTTATAAACCATGCTTCCAATAAGAAAAAAAAAGTTAGTCATTTCACAAATTTGTAGTCCAATTAATCAAGATTACATTTCTAAATTGTCACCTGCTAAAGCAAATAAAATTATAATATTTCTTCTTTCACCAGTTAGTAAAGTGATATTTTTATCCTTTGTAATGGAGGAAAATGATATTTAAACACATATGGAGGAAGAAACTGTAAGTAAAATGAAATAGTGAACCAAAAATAGAAAAAAATATAGCTGAGAGAATTTAGACTATAATTCTGAAAGAGCAAAACAAAGAAAAATTGGGCAAAATGTGCCATATTCAAAATCATAAAACTCCTGTAATGGGGCACTACAGTTTTTGCTCTCTTCCTAAGATTCATTTGTCTATCTTTATTCCCCATACAAATGCATTTTTTAAAATGCACTGGAACTCATAAATGTTGCAACTAGTTCAAAAGGAAAGTAAATGAAAAGTCAATGTGTATTCACTTTTATACTAAAAATACTTTTAGGTAAAGAAAACAGTCTCCTATGACCATGATAATGAATATTAGAAGGACATTTCTAAGTAAGAAAAAGATGAGCAAAAAAAGGCAGGAAATCATATTAATGCATTTAATATCAATAAGTAAAATACTCTCAGGGACCAAATGTGTTGGCTACATAAATCATATTTGAACCAAGAGCACAGTAGCACAGATAACCAACATATATGACATATGGAGAAGATAGAGAGGAAATCACATAATCAGACAATTAAGAACATGGAGTCTGAATCTTTGGGAAAAAACCTTGAAAATCTTGGACATTCATTCCCCTGAATTCAGTAGGTTAGTTGTTTACATTTCTATGTTAATTTTCTTTTCTACTAAAAGGGGCTAATAAATTACTATGTTCTGCAAATGAATATACAAAAACTATATATACAAATAGATATTAATAATACAAATAAGTATTAATAAAATAAAATATTAATAGTGAGGCAGATAAATGCAATCATAAAAAATACAAGTAGATCTTAAGTAATTTTGTTCCATTGAAGGAAATCAGGAATCAGTGCAGTACTTTAAGGTGAATTTCTATGGTAATTGAACGTATGGATAGAATTGATTACTGATGTACATGATAATTACAATCCTCATTTTAGCCATAAATTTACAGTAACCCCCTTACCAAAACTGTCATCAGAGTTGTATACAGGATCTTTTAACAATGACAGGTTCATCTTTCGTCTCTTATCCTCATGAAGTTGTAGAAGTGCCTAAAACTGAACTGTGAAATAACCTGGGAAGAAGAAAAAAAATAAAAGTCATAGATAATTCAACAATTTAATTGATATTTATCACATAATTGGAAGCTAGCTGTAGCATTTCTTACTGTAATCTGAAATAATAAACTATCACTAATTATCCATTTTTAAGTCTGCATGAGAATTAAGTCTTTTTGCTTGAATATTCACATCAGATGACCTATTTATCAATTTATTGATATTAAATACATTGGCCTCTCACCACCTGCTCTAGTGAGGCATTCAATTTAAGGAGAATCACTTTTAAGTGATCCCTGTGGTATTTGGTATTTCCTATAATGGAATACGTCAGCAAAGACAATAAAAAAGAGCTATAAAGTAACCTTACAAAAGGAGAGGCTTCTGAAAGAATACAGGAAAAAAAGACCCAGGCTTGAAACCTATCTCTATCACTTTCTTCTACCTTGGGCAAGTCTTTTAACCTCACTGGGACTCAGCTAATCATCGGTGAAATGAAGGAGTAGGATTAGATGGCCTCATTGGTCTCTTCCACTTTCAATCTATGATCCAACAAGAATCTATAGTGATTCAACTACTGCAAATTTCCTGGGCTCTACTCTTTCCCTTTTTCTTTTTTTAAAGAAAAGTCACTGAGACTTTCCTAATAATAACAATTGTCACCATTATAATAAATAAAAAATG
>CM053771.1:347740663-347798072 GCA_028658325.1 Potorous gilbertii | reverse complement strand
GGTAGGTGCTGTTGTGATTCCCATTTTACATTTGAGGAAACTAAGACAGACGGAGGTTAAATGACTAACCCAGGGTTACACAGTTAGTAAATATCTGAGGCCAGATTGCAACTCAAGTCTTCATGACTCCACTTCTGGTGTTCTATCCATGGTGTTTTTAGCATCGGTGCCACATTCTTGGAAATTCTTGAAGAACTAAAACTTGCACAAAGTTGAACACCTGGAAAAGCTTTTTATCTCACCGTTGCAATCCTGCTCAAGAAAATATACTTCAGATTAAAATCTGCATATACAATCAAAATACAAAATTAAGTTTTAGTATTAATGGGGTAAAAAGTTGTTAGCCACAAATGAAAATGAAGTAACCTGGGTAATTCTTACTATCCACATTTGTGGGACTAGACACACCATTCCATTAACTATTTATAAAATTTAACTTTTATAAAAATCACTATTCTTCAAAGTATTGACCGAAATATAGATTTAAAAACTGAGTGTTCTTTCTTGTTTCTTGTTTAAGGAATATAAGCTGCAATAAGATTCCTTGCTCTTACGAATATTGGTTTTATTATTTGAATATTGAGAATCCTGATATTTTATAGTAAGCAATTAGAAATCGGATCTAATACGTCCACTTTTCATATCTAAGCAACCATGTTACCTGATTACTCGCTTGAGGATGAAATTAACAGTCCCAAATATTAAAGTTAGTAAGATTATTTATCATTATTGAGTTACTGTAGTATGACGTCCTAGGAGCCAGAAAACAGATTTTAGGACAAACTCTGCCGATACTACCTATGCACCCTTGGACATGTCATCAAATTAACCATGCTGAGCTTCGTCTATAAAATGGAGGTTCTGGACTAGGTCTTCTCTAAATGTACCCTCTGGTTCTAAAATATGATCTTATAACAAGGTGCACTTGTACATAATTAATAGGGAGAACAGAAGTAGTCATATTTTACTTTTCTTCATCCTGTTATTTTTGAAGTCTCTTAGAAGTAAATTTTCCCTATAAAACTAGTGCTTCAGATTTTGCTAACAATAATTTCTCAAATTCTTGGGGCAACTCAGCCATTTCTTTTGGGATTTTCTTTTGCTCTGTTTTTTGCTGTCTTAATGGCTTTTAAATACTTCAACTTTTGAGGCATTTTTGATGAAAACTGTTATTTTATTTGCAGTTTGGCCATTGGGAGTAAAGCCCATATACTGAACTGCTCTGGGTGCTTCTGGCTGGCCACTTGTATTGGCTCAAAACTAAAGAACTCAGACATTTTGTGATAATGAAGCTATGCCCTCCCTAGGGTCCTATGATAGAAATAAGGTATGTCTGCATCAAAAAGATTGGCCTTTGAATCAGTAGGAGTTTATGGAATCTATTATTACTGTGTATTATTATATTAATATTGGGGATAAATATTTGCAAACTAATCATCAGAGTGCTGAAGGTTCTCCGCAAGTCATTCTCTACTAGGTATTCAATCAATTAACATTGATTGAATGCCATTTATTAATTGCCAGCTTCTGTGCTAGGCTTTTGAATCTCCACATTACAACTTTCATTGTATAGATAATATTCTGTCAATTCCATAAAAATCTACTTAAGCAAATCTTGCCAGTTCCATTTTTGAATTCTTGAAGTCCATGATTAGTAGATTTAGAATTGATCTTAATCAAACAAAGGACTTGGTAGTTGATCCTTTGTTTCCCTGAAACTTCTTTTTCTCAAGTGGCTCATATATAATGTGTATTATTAAAACGAATTTCAAAGTCTAATCTGACTTTTTCAGTCATCTAACATGACTCTCAATGACATCTCACCACATTTGTTTGCTTTAACTTCAGACTGAAAATTAATATTATTCTATGATTAATATTTTCTATGAAAAAAGAAGATAAAAGGGATACAAGATGCTGCCCCAATATTCTCATCTATTAATATATCCCACAATATTATTCACCTATTTACCCCAATATCATTTTGGCCAGTTAGTGTTACTTCGGTATCAACAGCTGATTAAGATCATTAGCTTTCCAAAGGGATATTTACTGAGAAAGTACAGCAGGGACAGAAACACAAACACCACCACCTCATACCCTCAAAATGAAGTGCACAATCCCTTCTATACCTCCTTCCCTGTTGTGAATTCAAATCCACTTTTTCTAGACCTATGGCTCTGTAGACAAGTGACACACAGTCCTAGACCAGTGTTCCAAGGCTAAAGTGCCTGAATGCTTTGGTTTCATACTGATCTAAAAGTTCATCCAGGTGGCAGAGGTATCAGGACCCCAAGGTCTTCTATAATCTTTTTTTTAGGGGACCTTGGGATGAGAAAAAGGAAATAAGGAAATATTACTGAAGTCACCTCTTGGCTACCACCACCCTCCTCTTCTCCTTTAGTCACTACTTCTATGTCTTATATCATTTCACAGGAGATGAAATGTGTTTTAAACTGTTTGGCCAGTTTATCAAATCCTTAGCATGACTATTCCCTGCAAGGCCTAGTTCCCTTCACAACTAGCCAAAGAATTGTCAGGAAAATTATAGCTCCTTCTTTATAGCCTGGAACAGCTTAGTATGTCTAGGGCAGACTGACTACCACTTTATTTTAGTTTTCAACATTCATTTTTATAAGATTTTGAGTTCCAAATTTTTTTCTCTGTCCCTCCCCTCCTCCTTCCCCAAGATAAAAAGTAATCAGGTATAAGCTATACATGTACAATCATACTAAACATATTGTCACATGAGTCATGTTGTGAAAGAAGAATCAGAATGAAAGGAATAACCATGAGAAAGAAAAAACAAAAGGGAAACTAGTATGCCTTGATCTGCATTCAGACTTGACAGTTCTTTCTCTGGATATGGATATTATTTTCCATCATGAGTCTTGGAACTGTCTTAGATCAGTGTATTGCTGAATAGAGCCAAGTCTGTTATAGTTGATCCTTGTACAGTGTCACTGTTCTCCTGAATCTGCTCACTTCACTCAGCATCAGTTCATGTAAGTCTTTCTTTTTTTTTCTTAAATCTATCTGCTCATCATTTCTTATAGCACAACAGTATTCTATTACATTCATACATCACAACTTGTTCAGCCACTCCCCAGTTGATAGACATCCCCTCAATTTTCAATTCTTTGCCACCACAAAAAGACCTGCGATAAATATTTTTTATTGTGGCTAATTACCACTTATCTTCTATTGCCAGCTTTGGTTCTGGGATCAATGGTTCTGAAGCAGTGCTGAGCAGGGGCTGACTCAATGAGCCTGTTAAGACAACTGAAGCTAGTGAGTTACACTTCGTGATGATGTTCTATTAAGCAGTAGCTGTTACAGCTGATAAGGGCTGATGGAAGTAAGCATGATAGAAGACAACGTTGCTCTGATGGAGCTAATTCAAGCTAATTCGTATCATAAAGCTGTTATTCTGTTTTATCCAAATAACCCTAAAATTCCAGAGAACATCATGCTAACTTCCTTTGCAAGTTATCTCCAAAAGGAATCTGATCATCAGAATCCAAGTTCTCCCTAGGCTTGACCTACTGGTGGTATCAGAGAAACTCAGATTAGAAATATACCATCAGTTCAAAGAACTCAACTCAGTAGGTCCCATTGTTCTACTTTATCCCCATCTAGTTTGTAGGCTAAATGTTAAGGTTTCAATGAGTCTGTGAAATTGGAGGAAGGGATGGAGTAAAGATTTATATGAAAAGATTCATAGCAGTGGTTCTTGGAGAGACGTTACCAATTCTTATTTTATAACCTGGCTCTACTAAGACTGTGAAAACAAATTTTACTTCCAGTGGGTAGAAAGATTTTTTTAAAAAATAATTCAGATCAAGAATTATCAGGTGCTGGGAATTCAAAGATGAGGTGGCATAGTGAATAGAGAGCCCTGGGTCTGAAATCAGAAAGACCTGAATTCAAATTGGGCCTTAGAAACTTACTAGCTGTATAACCTTGGAGAAGTCACTTCATTTCTGTTTGAGTCAGTTACTTAACTGTAAAATGAAGGCAAGAATAACCTACTTCCCCAGGTTGCTGTAAGGTCAAAGCACATAATAATTGTAAAGGCAGTGTCTGGCATATAACAAGTACTATATAAATGGTAGTTATTAATATTAAACAAAAGCAATAATCTCTGATCTTAAGGATTTTATAGATACTGATAGCATAACAAAAGGGTTATTTTGTTTAGGCTGGATAAAAAATACATTATGATGCCCAGTGGAGGGGCCCTTTCCTGGATTCAGATTATTCTTTGTGCTTCCAGTCAAAATATTGCATTAGTCAAAAAAACCCTTGTAAGCGGCTCCTGAATCCAAAACTTAGCATATATTTGTAGCTGACTATATGTTTTCTAGATCTCAGATAAAGGAATTTAGTTTCTCTCTTATTTTTGGTAGCAAGAGAGAAAATGACTTTAAGCCCCCGGGGGAAAGATGCAGTTACAGTATCCAGGTCTTCCCAGTCAGGCCAATATTAGGTTGTTATCTCTGCGATCTGTACTCTTAGAGTAGCCCAGAGCACTGAGAGGTTACGCCTTGCCCAGAGTTACAGAGTCTACATATGCCAGAATCAGAACTTAAACCCAGCCTTCCTAATTCGAAGGCCCTGTCTCTATCCACTATACCTTTCTGACTCCCTTTAAAAAACAACAGGAGAGGGGAAAAAATGAGGCTGTGTATGTAAGGAAAGAGAATAAGGCAATACCTGTTATCCAAATAAGAGTTAGCCCAAGATTTCAGATGAACCAGAAACTAGAGTGGTAAAGAACACAGCAAAGGAACAGCCAGTAGAGTAGTATCTGGTAGACCGTGTACTGAACAAGGAGAAGTGATACCATGAACAATCTACTGCAACTCTAACTAGGGGTAAGCCCACAAGTATGTTCCTTAGATCTAAACCGAAGGCAGGAAACTGAAGAGTGCAAAGGTGAGACCACTTTGGAAGCACTGAAAGCTAGGAGATTCCCCAACCTGAGTTGTCCTTGATATCTTGGAATGACCTGACACACAACACACCCAAGAAAGTAGCAGCAGGACACAGGGTCAGCACAGAATTCCCTTCAGAAGTACCCAGAGTTTGGTCTTAACATAAAGTCTGAAGCCAGAAAATAGGTTGAAAGAATGGGCAAACAAAAAAAGAGTCCTACCATAAAAAGCTATTATGGTTATAGGGATACTTAAAGTACAAATTCAGAAGAGAATGGCTCCAAAATGTCTGCAAACAAAACCTGAAAGAAAAAGAGAGCATGGGCATACGTTCACACAGTATTCTCAAAATAGTATAAAAAAGAAATTTTAAAATGATTCTTAAAATGAAATTGCTAAAGGAAAAATTGGAAAAGAAATGAGAGCTATTGGTGGGGGGAAGATTTTGAAATAGAATTATCAGCTTGGCACAAGAGGGATACCTTACACAAGCAACACATTCCCTGAGAATTAGAATGGCTCAAATAAAAGTTAATGACACCACGAGATAACAGGAAATAAAACAGAATCAAAACAAGAAAGAAAACAGGAGAAAATATAAGCATCTTATAGTAGAATTAATAGACTTGGAAAAGAAAATTAAAAGAGATAATTTAAGAATCATTGTACTACCTGAAAGCCATAACCATAAAAAGAGCCTAAATGTTTCAGAAATGAGTAATATAATAATAATTCATTTGGGAAAAAATATAGAATGTCAAGAGAAATTATGAAAAGAGGGGCAAATGAGAAGAGCATTTGCAGACTTCAAATTATATTGTAAAGCAGTAGTCATCAAAACCATATGGAATTGTTTTTAAACCAGAAAGGCAGAGCAATGGAATAGTCAAGACTTGAGATTCAGAAACAATGGAAATCAAAAACCCAGTGTTTGGCAAGCTGGAAAAAATAAATTATCCCTTTTTGTTGAAACTGCTGGGAAAACTGGAAAACAGTCTGGAAGAAATTAGTGAGACCCACACTTTACGTAACATTCCACAATACAGTCTACATTTACACCATATTCCATAATACATGGTAAATAGAAACATCACAATATAAAAAAAGAACAGAACGTGACCATAAGCATTACACAGCTATCAGTAGATTTGTTCTTAGCAAAAAAGGGGATATAGGCAATTAGAAAAGAGAATAAGTAACTGATTACAAGAAACTGAAAAGTTTCTACACAAACAAAATTAGTATACCTGGGATTTTTATCCTTAAGATTGACTGGGAAAAATCTTTTTATCAAATTTCTCTAAAAAAGATTTCATATCCAAGATATATAAACATTTAACATGCATATGTGTGTGCATACGGTATACATGTGCATACACATAGATGTATGTGTGTGTGTATAAAATACTCGTAATTGGGCAGTTCTTTGGTGCTGTAAATAGAGTGTCAAGCCTGGAGTTAGGAAGACTCTTTTTCCTAAATTCAAATTTGACCTCAGACATAAGAGAAATTAGTATTAATAACGAATGATTTGGGGAGATCCAGAGTTCCCCTCCTTTTCTAAAGTCTCTATTTCAAAATCCAGTCTCTGAAGGCTAAATTATCCTTATCCTCAATATGCTCAGACTCCACCCAACCTTACTAGGAATTTAATCTAAGGTGGGTAAAATCAGTGCTCTACACAGGTTTTGTTGGGGATAAATTCTTTGAATAGATTTCTCAAGGTAGAGGCTAGTTTGCGTATAGAAGTAGTCCCTTTTGTCCAAGACTGACATGATGTCATTCTCCCAGTTCCTCATTAGAATAAGTCCACCTATCATTAATCGTTAACCACTCAGAGTTGATTGCCACCCTCTGGATCACCCACTTTTCCAAGGGCATATATGAGCTGACCACCATGATTGTCCTTGGTCTGAGAGAGATGGTCAAATGACCATTCCTTTTACTAATAAAATGCTAGCATTATTAATAAAATGATTAATTACCCAGAAATTGTCTCTTAAACTTTTAAAATGTCACAAGTACTTGCTAGTTCTGTGACCCTCGGCAAGGCATTTAAACCTATTTGGCTTAGTTTCCTCATCTGTAAAATGAGTTGGAGAAGGAAATGGTCAGTATCTCTGCAAGAAAATCCTCAATGGAGTCACAGAGTTGGACCCAACTGAAAATGACTGAACACATACACATTTATTGGGAATTCAAATACATAAGAATGAAGACTCTGTAAGAAGATACACAGAAAGGCAAATACTATGAAAACATAATATACATACAAGGAAGTAGTAATAAACAAAGAATGATGCGTCTCCCAGAGGAACAAAATCAATCAAAGACCTTGAAAACCATAAGTACAAGAAAACTTTTCCCAAACTACTAAATGAAGGAAACAAAAGGTCATTGAAATGAATTTGCAGATTTCTTCCAGAAAAAAAAATGTTAAACTGCAAACTTCAAGACACATTGTGGCTAAATTCAACAATTCAATTGACAAACAATAAATTCTCTAAGTGACTAGAAGAAAAAACTTGAAATATAAAGGAAAGAAAATTAAAATACCACAAGACAATCCTGCCTCCGCTAGCATCTATAGGAAGGAATGGAATATAGCAACGGATCTCAATATGCAAAATGAATATTCAATAAAAAGAGGTACTCCAAGCAGTCCTAGAAATACAATCAGAAATTAGTTACTTACTATTCAAATACCTTACTCCCCAGTATGTATTCTTCAGTTCAATAACATTGATCTCCTTGCTACTCTATGAACAAGACACTCCATCTCTTGACTCCAGATATTTTCTCTGGATGTTCCCCATGTCTGAAACACTCTCCCTCCTCTGCTCTTACTACTGACCCTCTCCCCCTGCCACCACTTGACTTCCTTTAAGTCCCAAACTTCTACAGGAAGCCTTTCCCAAACCCTCTGAATGCTAGTGTCTTCCCTCTGTTGTTTCCCACTTATCCAATATATAGTTTACTTGTATATATTTGTTTGAATGTCATTTCCCCTATCAGATCATAAGTTCTTTCAGTTTAGGGACAGTCTCTTGTCTCTTGGTATAGTTGCCTGGAATGTAATACTGCTTAATAAATGTTTATTGATTCTAATAACTCAGAAAACAGATATATAATAAAAATAAACAAGAACAGTGATTAAAGATGAAAATCACACAATAATGACAATAGAGAGATCATAAGAGATTTTTTCTAAATACATAAATGGAGACAAGAGTGAAAGCAGAAATCAAGCAGAAGTGATAGAGGAGAAACAAGCCTGAAGCAACGTAGACTAAATCTCTGAAAACCCAATCTACAAGTTAGTTTTCTTTTGTGGGATTAAATTACAGAATGACAAGACACATGAAAGGGAGGATGGAAGGAAAAAGACAGAAGGGTATATGTGCTGCCCCTTAATCATGTCAAAGGCTAACAACAAGTTAGTTTCTCAACAAGTTGAGAGCTTATAGTAGAATGGGTGAAAAAACTACAGGAGGGATTGATAAAAGAGAGGGGGAAATTGGGGAATCTTGTTTCAATGGTGAGAGGGGTTACCACTGAGAATGCTCCTATAAAAGAAGAGAGATAGTTTACAAAGGAAAATGGAGACCTTTCTTCAGGGATGCAGTGCTTGGAGAGTCACTCATTCTGACTCACAAGAAAGGGAATCAGAGATCCAGGAAGGCAATTGACACCCAGAAGAGTGGAAGGTCATGGACTCAGAGAGGATATTTCAAGGAAAGATGGAGGGGGAAGGAAGTAATAATGGAAAGGGTAAAGTATAGTCAGGGACAGGAAAATTTCTATCATGGGGCAATATCTTTATATAAGCATAAACATATATGCACTGGTATAGATGTCTAAAAGTAGGGTACAAAGGAAATAGAAATTAAGGGGCAAAATCTAGAAGGAAAAAACAGTAGCAATTTTGAAGGAACCTAAAAGAGGTACCTTAGAAACTTTAATTCCATAAAGAACACAGAGACTAAGGACTAAATAAATATAAGGACCATAAATCCAAGAATAAAATCCTAAAATAAACAAAAAGGGAAAATAAATAATGAAAAAAGTGAGGGAATGAATGCCTTTTCAGAAAAAAGGTGCAGAAAGTGAAATTAAAAAAAAATCTTACACATTAAAGAGGAGGAAACACAGGGGAATTCTATTTGACTATTTAAATAAATGGGGGAAAGTGGGAAAGCAATAAATAATTAGATAAAAATGAGAAAGGAAAAGGAACTAATAAGTTTAAAAAGGCTCCAAAAGTAGGAAAAAGGATAACAAGAGAGGGGAATGAGAGTGAGGGGAAGAGAAGAAGTAACAGAGCTGACTTAAAATAGATTAAGCTAAAATAACTGAAGAGACAGAGTACTATGTTGACAGAGGAAGGGCAGGAGGAATTCAAATTTGGGAAAAAATAGAGACAAGTGGAGGAAAATATCAATCTAACTTTCAAAACTTTAAATGTGAATGGATTAAGCATTATAATAAAATGAAAAAAATGCTGAAAAATTAGTAAAGAAAATAAAACCCAGAATTTGTTGCTTACAAGAAATATTTAAAAACAAAGACATACACTGAGAAAAATGAGAGACTAGCAAGAAATTGCTATGCATCAGATGAATCCAAAAAAGCAGGAGTTATAGTCATACTATCAAACAAAACACAAAGAAACATTCAAAGCATAAAAAAGGCTCAACAAGGAAACTACATTTTGGGATGCAGAGGGAGAGCTAAGATGGTAGAATACAGGCAACAACTCAACTCAATTCTTTTAGCATTTCCCCCCAAACAACTTTAAAATAACACATCAAATCATATTTTGGAGCAGTAGAGCCAACAAAAGGTCAGGATGAGACATTTCTCCAGCTTCAGGAAATGGGAGGTCAGCAGGAGAAGTCTATGAAAGCTCCCCGGAGACCAGCTCAGAGCACATACATTATTACAACACCAGCAGCAGGCCTTGAAGGCAGCTGAAACCATGGCAGCAGAAGCTGCAGAAGCCAGACACAGTGAGAGATCTGGACCATTGGTCAGAAAGAGATTATACGGGATCATTTTTTGACACTGGGTACAGCTGGTGCTGATTGGCCCACCCACAGTTCTGGATCCCAGTTACAGGGTGGAGAGGAATGCTTGTGGTCAGTCACAAGGGAGCAGGGACATTGATTACAGCTCCAAGACAGAGAGAGCTGTGACTGGTGCTAGTGCCTTCAGCTGAAGCGAAACAGGAGATCTAGTACCAGTGACAAGGTCAAGAGGATCACTAGCACTTGTAGCTGCAGGAGAGCAAGGGTCCTTCCTGAGAAAACAACAGAATGCAGATCAGCAGAACAGTGACCACACCCCTCCCCAGATCACACTTGGAAGCACTAAAAATTTTCAGCTCTGAAAATAGTAGCACAAAAAAGCCTAAAGCTTCAGACTGTGCCTCCCTACCACCGGATGATCAGAAACCAATATTAACATAAAGTTCAAAGTTAAGAAATAGGCTAGCAAAGGAGGAAAATAACAACAGAAACAACGACAACAGAAGAATTTGATCAAAAAACCTACTGGGGTGACAGGGAAGATGAAGACACAAACTCAGAAGACAACAATTTGAATAGATACAACCAAAAGCTCAAAGAAAAATGCTAAATTAAACACAAGTCAAACAAAAGAAAGAGATGAGTAGTAGAGGGAAAATAGGGAAAATCAATGAGAGGAATGCAAGAAAATTATAAAAAGAAAATTAAAAGCTTGATAAAACAAGCACAGAAAATTGGCTGGTTGGTTATTGTCCTATGTTCTTGAAGTGGACCAAAATGACACCATTATGTTGGAGTTAAGATACAATGTGTCTGACTATGACTGATCAGACCAATATAAACTTGGAAGGCTCTACCACAGGTTGGACACAAATAGCCCCCACATGAACCTTTGGAGTGGAGAAGTCTCTAAACTTGAGTATCTCATGTTTCTTTTGAGCTACAGCAATTCTACATTGCTCATAGTGCCTTCCTTGATATGGCACTTCATGCTGGATGGTCCAGTGACAGTGTCTCACTTGTCTCACAATCAATTTCAAAGGTTTTCAGAGAGACCTTGAGAGTGTCTTTGTATCACTTCTTCTGACCAACATGTGATCACCTAAATTGCATGAGTTCTTTGTAAAATAGTCTTTTAAGGAAATGTACATTTAGCACTTGAACAATGTGGCAAGTCCATTAGAATTGTGCTCTCTGCTGTAGATTCTGAATGCTTGACAGTTTAGCTCAAGAAAGGAGTTCAGTGTCCAGTACTTTAGCTTGTCAGAGGATATTCAGAATATCCCTAAGACAATTCAAATAGAAGTGATTCAGTTTCCTGGCATGGCACTGGTATACTGTCCAGGTTTCACTGGCATAAAACAATAAGGTCAACATAACAGCTTTATAGACCTACATCTTGGTAGGCAATCTAATACCTCTTCCCTCCTGCACTTTCCTTCAGGCTCCCAAACACTGAGCTAACTCTGGCAATGCTTGCATCAACCTCATCATCAATGTGTACAACCTTGGAAAGTATACTGTCAGGGTAAATGAACTTATCCATAGTATTCAAAATTTCTCCATTTGCAGTAACTGATGATTCCAAGTATGGATGATATGGTGCTGTCTGATGGAGAGCCTGTGTTTTCTTGATGTTAATTGTTAGGCCAAAATTATCACAAGCAACAGAGAATTGATCCATACTGTTTTGCATCTCAGCTTTGGAGACTGCATTGAAGTTACATTCATCTGTGAACAAAGTATAATGACCAATTCTCCCTTCACTTTAGTCTTGGCTTATAATCTTTTCAAGTTAAATAGTATATCACAAGTGTACCATTATCTTCCTCTTTAAAGGATTGCTGAAAACATCATGCTAAAAAGCATGGGAGCAAGCACACAGCCTTACTTCACTCCATTGGTGACTGTGAAAGCACAAAAGTATCGTTGATTATCCAGAACCCATGCAAGTATGCCATCATAAAACTGACATGCAATGCTGATGAACTTCTCTGGGCAAACAAATGTCACCATAATTTTCCACAAGCCCTCCTGACTTACAATATCGAAGGCCTTAGTCAGATCAATGAACGCTGTGCACAGACCTTAGCTCTGCTTCTGGTATTTCAAGAATATGAAGGAAATCAATGAGGAAAAAAGGGAAGGAAATTGCTAATCATCATAAGATCTGCACAAGAAGTGGAGTTTTGATCAATAGAATAGATTAGATATGAAATATATAGAAGTAAATGATCACACTAATGTACTGTTTGATAAACTTAAAAATTAAAGCTATTAAGCAAAAATTTATTATTTCACAAAAACTACTTCGAAAACTAAAAAAAATAGTCTGGCAGAAGCTAGGCACTGACCAGCATCTCACACTATATAACAGGATAAGCTCAAAATAAGTACCTAATTTACACATAAAGAGTAATATAATAAACAAATTAGGGGAGCATGGATAACATTACCTATAAGTTCTATGAATAAGGGAAGAGTTCATGACCAAACAAGAGACAGAGAGAATCCCAGACAATAAAATGGATAATTTTGATCATATTAAATTTAAAAGTTTCTGGGGAAAAATCCATTGTACTCAAAATTAGAAGGAAGAATTGGAAGCCAGAGAACTCAATAACTCATGGTTTAATAAACTGGAAAACAAATTACTTAGGAAAAACTTTTTATTCAATTAAAAAAACCATAGGGAAAATAGGAAATAGTTTGGCAGAAATTGGGCTAAGACCATTATTTTATTTCATATGCTACATTAATTTGCATTCATAATATTAAAGATCATAATATTTAAAAATAGAACATAAGCATATACCTCACACAGGTATGGGAAAGTGGTATATCCTCAATCAAGTATGGGATAGAGGCAATTACAAAAATAAAACAGATAATTTTGATTATCTGAATCTGAAAAGCTTTTGTACAAACAAAACTCATTCACTTAGGATAAGAAGGGAAGTGATGAATGGGGAAACTTTTTGCATTAAATTTATCTAATGGAGGTTTAGTATCTAAGATGTTTAACAAGTTTCCAGATATGTTTGGCATTAATTGATGAATATTAATGACCAACAGTAATTTCCCAATGGACAACCAATCTATGGAAATGAAGAGTTATTAAAAGAATGGCAAATTATTGACAATCATAGGAAAGACTGTTCCAAATCACTAATGACGAGAAAAATATACATTGAAATAGCCTTGCAAATGGACAAAGATTACAAAAGTTGGCAGTGTCAGTGTTGGAGGGGTTATGGAAAGATAGATCCATTAATGCATTGTTGGTAAAATCAGTATAATCATTTTGGAAAGTTATTTGGAATTATGCAAATGAAGTGACTAAAATGCCCATACTTTTTGACCCATAAGTTTTATTCTTGGGTTTATAATCCAAACAGACTATTGATAAGAAGAGAATCCCCATATACCACAAGATATTTGTAGCAGCACCTTTTTTCAATAGTTGTGTTCATCCTTTGTTTTCAAAGAAGACCATGACATCAGAAAATTGACGACATGACTTGCACCTGACTTTGTTAAGGGCTGTGCAAGGTCACCAGCCTCACTTTCTCCTCCTGAGCCATCTGGATCCAGTCAGTGACCAGATATTCATCAGGATGACTGGAGATGGCCCAGAATGCAATGGGAGACCTTGGAGAGACTTTTTAGGCTAGGCCTTTTGAAATACTCACTTCGAGGGAGGCAATACCCATTGAGTGAATAGACCTCTTTAAGTAGCAGTCAGGGAATGGCCCTTTTAATGAGCAAAAGAAAAAAAATAAATCAAACTGGGAGGGAAAGAGAAACTGTTACTATTGACAATCACTCTAAGTCAGCCATTAAGTGGAACTTGGACAGGGACTTCTTGTTATTCAACCTATAGGCTTCAGAGTGCACTGGGTTTGAGGTTTTGGGAATGAGAAGGATGGAAGGAAGGAAGGAAGGAAGGAAGGAAGGAAGGAAGGAAAACTCAAAGGAAGGAAGAGGGAGACAGAAGGGCGAGGGTGAGTTGCGTTACCCATCTAGCTGAGCTCCAACTCAGGCAGCTTGGTCTACTCACAGATTGTTTAGTCCTTCATTTTTGAAGACCATGACACCAGAGAGATGATGACATGACTTGTACTTGACTTTGTTTTGAGTGAGAGAAGGCTGTGCAAGGTCACCAGCCTGAATTTCTCTTCCTGAGCTATCTGGATCCAGTGACCAGATATTCATCAGGATGACTGGAGATGGCCCCTTTTCAATAGTCACATTTTTATAAAAGTAACAAAAGCACATTTATCAATAGAGAGGCAAATTCTTTCATGTAAAAACACTATACAATATAGAAAACCCTTGTCTCCCCCCATCAGAAGAGCTTACAGACAGTCTCAACATCATGTTTTAATTAATAGAAGAGTCAGTCCTGCTCAAAAATTCAGCTCTGGGATCTTGTTTTTTAAAAGTAAATATTGAGGAAGAAAAGAGAAAAAAGCCTAAGGGACCATGAAACTGCATCTAAAATAGCAGAGTCCTGTGAGCAGTCAGAGGCAAGGACAGGTTCCACAATGATTCACAGCTGTTTTGTTTGTTTGAGGGTTTTTTGTTTTTTAGTTTTTTTTTTAGTCCATCCCACAGGTCAGGGAATCAACATCCTCTCAGTAGAGTAAGAATTAACTTTAAAACAAACTTAAAAGTCAAGCCAGTTTCTATGAGCTGGCACAGAAAACAGTTATAAAGGAGGCAGGGCCAGAATGAAAGAGTAGGGGGAGTGTGTGCTTATTAGCACCTTCTGAATCACATAATGGAGCAGCTTGAGGAATCCAAAGCAGAAAGATGGGGAGACACTTCTACAGGAAGGTGGGGGTGGGGGGAGGAATTCTTTACTAACCTCTAGTAATGGGACTTCAACCATGCTGACCATATGTTCCAGTTATGTTCTTACTAGAGTGTTCTGATGAGAGATACCTGAAGCTTTCTCAGCCCCTGCCCTTTACTCCCATAAAGTAATCGGGTAGAGTGGAAAGGAGGGGGAAGGGATACCCTTTTCCAGTACAGCGGTCTTCTGTTTCTCTCCAACCAAGAACAGTAAATATTGCACAATTCTACTAACAGATTGCAGTCACTTTTAGAAAAAGACACTCCTCTTCTACCACTGGGCACTCAATGCCAAGAAAAAGTAAGTGTCCAAAGGTTTGTTTTTAGAATCAGCCTAGGAACAATATCGAGACCTGTAGAAATTGGGGCTCAGGAGAGAAGTGCCCTCAAAACACACTAACCAACCAGAGTCCGGTGGGGCTCAGGGATTGCGATTCTTCATAGATGCCACCAACCAAAAGGGCCAGAAAATCATTCCTCCATCAGGAGAGCCTGAGACCATATTGTACAAGGCTCAAGAACTTTTATCTCAAAAGGATGGGGGTGGCTCTAGTGACCAAGAACAAGGAGGAGATGAGAAAGAGGGAACTGTGCTTTAAAAACAAGACTGTCAAAAAATCTGAAGTTTCCTGTAGCTCTTGATTTCACCTCTCAAAGGGACTTCTGTGTGGTTCTCTAAGCAGGACAGCAGACAAGCTGCCAGTTCAAAGATCTTTTCCCGTTGAGAGCTCTTTGGGTCCAGTCTTCCTTTATAAACCACCCCCAGAGGATTCAGTACACATGTACAGAGCAGCATAAAGCAACATGAAGATTTTGTGCAGTTTTCCCTACCTTTCTATCCTACTCCTGACCCTCCATCATCCAAAATATGAATAAAAATAAAATCCTCAAATGTTAGAAATCACAGCTGGGGTGTCAAAATCCTTAGAACCCCAGAAGTATTATAAGGACAATTTGTTAGCTTCAAGAAAGGTTGATTGAGACAGGAGGAATAAGGAAGCTTGCCTTTTTTATCCTTTGCGCATGATCTCATCAGAGGGGAAAAGAAAGAGAAGAAAAGAAAATAATAAAAGAAAGAGATAGGCAACGTAGTTTCAAAAGTTCGGTCTTGAATTCCAGTTAGCAAAGGAGAATCAAATACTGAAATCCTGGTTGTAGATGTATGAAGCTCTAAATTGAAATTCTTGTACCCTTCTCCATCCCAGGGTACACCTTGATCTTTTTCATTCACAATTGGCAACAATACATGTTTTAGGGTAGGAGGCTCCTACCCTATACTCCCAACTTCACAATCATGAAGAGTCAGACACTATTGAACAACAAACAAAAATATACATTCTCTAGTAGTGTCAATTTATTTGCATCCACAGAGACAGGATGTCACTTTCTTATATTATAATTAAAAGGTGATATGGGAGCTACAAACCAAATATTGTGAAATATAACTTGTCAGAGTTTAGTAGGGCACTAAGTCAGATAGTGGGGCAGCTAAGAGGCACAGTGAATAGAGCAATGGACCTGGAAGTCATGAAGACTAATCTTCCCGTGTTCAAATCTGGCTTCAGACATTTACTAGTTGTGTGACCCTAGGCAAGTCACTTAACCCAGTTTCCTAAATCTGTAAAATGATCTAGAAGGAAATGTCAACCCACCTTAGCATCTTTGCCAAAAAAAAAAAACCTCCAAATGGGGTCACAAAAAGTCAGATACAACTGAAAAAAGATTTGAGAAGTCTTTTAAGTAATTTATCTCATTAGAACCTTACAACAACCTAATAAAGTGTGCCCTATTATTATAGCCTCATTTTATGGATGAAGAAAATGAGAATCAGAGATGTTGTGACTTTTCCACAAACACGTCTAATAGAAGAAGAAACATTAAAAAACCTATGAAGAATAGTGAAGGAATTGGCAAGTCAAGTATCAAATCTGAAAGAAAAAAATAAGATCACAATGAAAATAATGTAAAAGTGTTGTCAATCAATAAACAAATATTCATTAAGTGCTTGCTTAGGGCACTCTACTAAGCACTGAAGATACAAAAAAAGGGTAAAACTCAAAAAAATTCATCTCTGAAAGAGTTTACATACCAAGGACAGATAGAACATTTAAATAAACAGGTATATAGAAAACATATGCACAGCAGAAGGAAGGTAACTCTTTCAGGGAAGGGATCAAGTGACTAGGGGAACCAGAAAAGGACTCCTTCAGAAGATGGTGATTGAGCAGAGTCTTGAAAGAAGTCAGTGATTTCAAGAAGAAAAAGGTAAAAAGGGAGAGAATTATAGGTATAAGATATATGCGATCAATGCAAAAACATGGAGACAGGAAATGGAGCATTATGTGGAAATAATAGCAAAAAAAGCTGACATTGCTGAATCACAGTCCTTAACGGGCCCAAATATTTATGTATTAAGATATCCAAATAATCAATTGGATAGTTTATTTTAATCTACTTGTTTAGTCTTACAGAAATGGCGAAGAATAAAATATCTGAGAATTAACATCTGAACTGTTGTTTTGTATCATCAGTTCATTTAGTTGTCTCTCTGATAAAAATCTATCAATTTCAACGAATTTATGTATTATTGTATTGCACATATGGTATCATATATTAAAATAGAAAATAAGAAACGAAGATTTGGCAGAGGTTAAGTCTTCTCGTGTTCTTTTCTTGGTTTATGACTTGAGGATGCTTGAATTTATTTGATTTAAGTAAAACCATTTCTGTACTTTTAGGTTTAGCCTAAACAGCATGAAATTGACAACATACGCAAAACAAATGAAGACAGATGTAAATAGATGAAGAGCCTTTTAATGGTTCTCTTAAAATCCCTCAAGTTAAAGATGGTTTACATTTTTTCCTTAAAAGGTATTTGTTGCTGTTGTCCTCAAGTTGTTTTTCAGTTGTGTCCAACTCTTCATGACCCCATTTGGGGTTTTCTCGGCAGATCCTGGAGTGGTTTGCCATTTCCTTCTCCAGCTCATTTTATAGATGAGGAAACTGAGGCAAACAGTTAAGTGACTTGCCCGGGGTCATATAACTAATAAATGTCTGAGGCCTTAGAGACTCTTTTCCTGACTCCAGGTCTGGGGCTCTATTCACTGAGCTACCTACCTGCCCTAAAAGGTATTAGCATATACAATTAGAAATATTTACAGAGAAAGTGTTTGCTTTGTGAACTTGTGAGCATTTTAGTCATTTTCTTGGTTGTCTAGTATTCCCTAGTTTGACAGTCATTTCAGTTTCTTTTTGTAAGATCTATTAATTTTTCCCGTAGTCTCCACAGGAAAGAAAACAAAAATTTTTATGTCAAAACCCTTATTTATTAGAATTTCCTCAATAGGACAGAACATATGAGTAAAGATGAATCATTTCACCTTCAAATATGTTACGACGCTGGTAAGCAGAACATCAAGTTCGTCATGTATCTAGTTTTAGTTTGAAATAATTATGTTCTCATTCATTATAGTTTCCTCCCTAAGCATAGTTAGTTGAATCGTACTAGATGTTACAATTGTTGACATTTCCTTTTTGAGATTATGCCAAAGTAAAAAAAAACAAAGTTTGAGGTTCAGAGAGGAATTTCAATATTATCCTTATCCTTGACTAATTTCCCAAAATTTATTTTTCTAGAGAACAACTAGTTAAAAATGAATAAATTCCTGGAATAGTTCCTCAGTCTGTGGGGACATTTCCTCAAGAAGAATCATGGCAAGATAATTCATTTCAATGTGAATCATTTCCAGGCCCTCTGTCAAATTGAACTCCCTCTGTGACGCTGGATGATGATAGAATTCTGAGTGGTTCTGTGTATC
The DNA here is from genome assembly GCA_028658325.1 of Potorous gilbertii. Taxonomy (NCBI): domain Eukaryota; kingdom Metazoa; phylum Chordata; class Mammalia; order Diprotodontia; family Potoroidae; genus Potorous; species Potorous gilbertii. Next base: position 347,779,433 of record CM053771.1, on the reverse strand, counting down.
GTCAACCTTTATAAGAATATAAACATTTTATATAAATAAAAACATTTTAACCTTTAGTCTCTTATGGTTGCTTGCACGTTTAGTTTTTTATGTTTCTCTTGACGTGTGTGTTAAATTTCTACTCAGTTCTGGTCTTTTCATCAAGAATGCTTAGAAGCCCTCTATTTCATTAAAGATCCATATTTTTCCCTATAACATAGTACTCAGTTTTGCTGGGTAAGTTACTTTTGCTTGTAAACTTCTAAATCATTTTCCTTTTGGAATACCCTATCCTGAGCTCTCCACTCCTTCAGAGTGGCAGCTGCTAGATTTTTGTAGGATCCTGGCTACTTGAATTCTTCCTGACTGCTTATATAACTTTTTTACTTGACCCTGGATGCTCTGGATTTTGGCTGTAATGTTTCTGGGAGTTTTTATTTTAGGGTTTCCTTTCAGGGGATGACTAGTGAATTCTTTCAGTTTCTACCGCTGTCATCTATTTCTAAGGGATCTGAGCAGTTTTGTGATGTCTTGAAATATGAAGTCTAGGCTTGTTTTCGTTCATAGCTTTCAGTCTTAAATTATCTCTCCTCAACTAATTTTCAGGTTATTTTACTGTTACTTTGCTGTGAGATACTTCACATTTTCTTTTGGTTTTTAAGTGTTTTGAGATTGTTTTAGTATTTCTTGACATCTTATGGAACCATTAGCTCCTATTTGCTCAATTCTAATTTTCAGGGAGTTATTTTCTTGGGTGTAATATTGAAAATCTATTTTAATTCTCTTTTTAAGACAATGAGACCGGCATGGGTTTAATACTGTCCCAAGCAGTCTAAGTCCCTATTCCTTAACTTTGTAACTCTCCTTCTGAGAAATTTGTGTAATTGTCATATTGTCTTATAATTAACTCAACTCAGAACTTAATTGTTTTGTGAATTGAATCTTCATCCTAGTCTTCTCTGCCTTAGTAACTTCATCCATCACCTAGATTCAATCAAATTCAAGTTGATTCAAAGTTCTTGCAGGCTATACTCACATCTGCAGACTTATCTAATCACTTGAGGATTAATCCCATCTCCCAATGAAGAAATAAAGTGGAAGAGCTGAGGTGACCCACTTCCTTATTTACCTATCTACAAATATCCACAGGCTCCTGTGACGGGACTGTTGGCCAGAGAGAAAATACTCTGAAGTGACCTCAGTGGCAGTCCAGAATACCCTAAGTTTTTTTATAGAGCTTTGATAGATAGAACAACAACATTGTCATTTTTAAGTTAACTGGTAATATAAATTCAATAATGCTAATTCACAGAGAAATTAATGCAAAGAGAGTCTCCCTTTGAAACACAAAGAATGAACCAATAGTGAGGATGAAGTACTTTAATTGCCTGTGAAAAGGATGTTTTATTCTTATAACAGATAACAGTTGGACATATAATAGAAATATAAGTACTAGAAGCTCCTAGTGAGAAAACTTCCTCTACTGTATTTTACAGTCTTAGAAAATTGGTCACTGAGAGGCTGTGACTTTCTCAGGATTACAGACATTATGTGTCAGAGCATGGGCTTGCATCCTGACTGAGGATGGCTAGCTGTGGTGAAATTGATCACACAATAAACATGCTTCCCACAAACAGGAGGCAAATGAGTTGTGCTCCCATACTGGAGCTTCTCTTACTGTCCCTGAATATGCCATCTGTCTGAAAATATGTATTCACCCAATCTTCCTTGTAAGCATGTATTCTGTAAAGGGAGTAGCATGGTGTGGAAAGTGATGTGCACTCTGTTGGCAGGAGATTTCTGAAGACTTTCTTGACAAGTCAACCTTGTTATCACCAGATGAGCTAAAAACAGCAAGTAGAAGCAATAGAGAATATGCCTGGCGTCATGATGGAAGAAATGGGTGGTGGCAGCATGATGAACACAGGGAGCTGGAAGATGCTTTCTCCAAAGGTACAAAGAGCACTGAAATATTAATTGCTAGGTTTTTATATGTTGCTGATCTTGAAAACACAGTTCAGTATAGGAGAAACAAATATGGACAGTGTAGGAAAATTAAATGGAATATAATAGACATACCAAAGAAGGGAGTGACTGGACTTAGGTTGAACTGTGATTCTAATGTGGTTAACTTAGCAAGAGAGAGTTCAGATGCAGTAGATAATACTCCAGACTGAGATAATAGTATCAGGCTGAGACTTCTGTGCTGCCTCTAGTGTCTACACACGTTCCTCTGATGCTTGCATCATTTCTCTAGATGCTTATTTGCAAAACACTGAAGACAGAATGGCTCAAAGGAGTCACAGGGCAGGAGAGGAAGACCACAAATTACTCTGAGGCAGGGTACCAGCACCAGTTGCCTCCATTGAGGAAACATAATCAGATGTTAGTAGTGATAGAGAAGATATATCTGCTTGCATTGCACAACACTTATTTTCAACTCAGCAGAGGTGTTTGGTTCCAAATGTAAATCAGAGAGCAGCTGATAGATCTGCTGCAGGAGGCGGAGCAGTAAGTACCAGTGTCAGGTGTTGAAGACATGATGGACAGTTCACAATAAATGAAGTTTAAAGATGTCAGCCACATGTTCAAGAATACAAGTATGTCTGTAAAGGTATCTGTCCATGAAACATTACACTCATCCCCTAGTAGTGTATTTTGGGTTTAGAGATAGGAAAAGGGAAAATGAAGAATTGGACTGCAACTAAAATGTCTAATATGCCTCTGGAAAATTTACTTAAAAGTCAGGAACTTGGATGTTGATAGTGGAAAGCTACTTAGCCTAGTTTTTCCTTCTAAAAGTCTTTTTATTTTGTAGTTTTTATCCTTTCTTTTCTTTTTTTTTTTTAAGATCCTCAATCCTTATGTCCACTGCTTATTCTCTGTACATTAACTCTTTTCATTATCTGACTATTGCATTGAATTGCAGTTCTCTGCATGAATCAACATTTGGAAAGAACACTAAATTTGGAAGCAATATGAGATGTTGGTTATTCATAAGAACAGGATGCTCAATTTGATGTGCAAATAAATATGTATGGAAGCTATAAGACAATTTTTATCTTCAAGTTCCAAAGTGAAAATGTAAACAGTTAATAACTTGTTGCAAAATATTGACTGTAACACACTTTGTGGTATTTCCATAAGCTTTGTTGTCTAGTCCTTGTAATTTGAGGTTTCTCCTAAAGTCTCATCTTTTTCTTTTCTTTTTTTGTTACACAATTTATAATATAATAATTATAGTTTGTTGAAATAAATAAAATGTCTATCAATCAGGATTGTCATGATGTAATATCAGGCCAGTCAAAGGAAGAAACACAGCATTTGAGATTTTGCTTTGTCATTTTATAAAACCAAGCTGCCTTCCTTTCTCATGGTCATTGGCCTGAAGCAGCCAATCAACCCACTTTCTTGATAGTTTCATATGTGCTCTGTTAAGAAATTGATAAAGCTCAGAAATGTGTACCTGAGTTTACTAATTTCCTTTGTATCATAGGTAAGATTTTATATCTCGTTCTAAGTCATTAATTCTTTCATTATTATCTCTTTTTTTGCTCTTATTTGGTTTTAAAAATCATTTGTAGCTCTTTTAAAATTCTTGCTTTAACTCTTCCAGGAATTCTGGTTAGATTTGTGTTTGAGTTGTATTTTTCTTTAAGATTTTGCTTATAGATGTTTTAAACACATTTTCTTCTTCTGGATTTGTCTCTCATACTTTCTTGTCACCATAATATCACTTCATGGTGTGATTCTAGCCAATTTCTTGAATGTTTTTTTAAATTTATGTTAGTGCTGAGGCTCTATGTACTTCTTAAAGGAATGTCTGGTCTGAGTTTATGTCCTCTTCCATCTTTCTACAGTTAAGGTGAGAGCTCTGCGAGCTTTCGGTGTTACCAAAATGATACAATCTGGAGCAAAATCTGCCCACTACCCTCCTGACCTGAGCTCTGCTGTTTCTTGTCTCCAGTATCTGCCAGTGTCTACGTCTGCTTTCTTAAGCATTCTTGGATTAGGAAAAAAAAAATGAATCATTGAAATTTTCCTGGATTTCCCAATCAGAATTTGGTTTTCTTTATCTTTTTGAAAGAGGTACGGTGCATAAGCTTTCTGTTACTTCTTATTACTCCACCAGCTTGACTCCACTTTGTCATGTTAATGTAAAGGATATGAAAGGAGACAGTGAAGAAAAGTTACATGGCGGAAAAGTGTTTTTTGTAGACTAATAGAGAGATATAGATATAGAGAGATATTGACATAGGTATAAATAGATTTCCATATAGATCTGCTACAATTAAAAAAATATTTTAATTAGATTGAAATTTATCTACCACAGTTTAAAATGCACTCTTTTAAAGTTCTCTGACGTGACCTAAAACTCTTCGTGTTCAAAATATCACTCACCAGATCCATCTTGTACACACCTGTAGGACTTTGAGGTAGGTAAAAATGGTAAAATAGTACAGGTGATGTCTTTTGACTAGCACATAAATTGGATTTAAGTAAAGCAGAGTCATGTAAAGTCATTAGACTCTTTTCCAGAGTTATTGAAGTTCAGTAGTAAGATAAAAGTCAAGATAACTGGGTGATGGCCAGGAATGCAGTGGAGGACCTTGATGTCTTCAATGTCTGACCAAACTCTTGGTATTCCACAGAGTCTGCTTCTCCCCATTTTGTGGCCATTGAATAAATTCCCATTCCCCTGGAAGAAGTCATCATATGCTTGGGGTAGATGCCTCCTTAATTCACCAATGAGTTTGAGACCTGTCAGTTGCCCTCAACTCTGTTTAGCCCAGGTATATTTAGACTTATGTCTATATCTTTCTATATCTACATCTCTCAGTCTACAAAAACCATTTTTCTTCCATGTAACTTTCCTTCACTGTCTGCTTTCATATCCTTTATATCAACATGACTTAGAGTGAAATCAAGGTGGTAGAGTAATAAGAAGTAAGAGAAAGCTTATCCATCCGCTGAGATGGTTTACTGAGATGTGGCTACTGCACATACTACAACGTTTTTGAGCCACAGATGAGATTTAAGTGCCAGGTGGACACGAAGGTGAATGAGCAGCCCTGAAAAGAGCTCAACCACCCATCACACCAGAGTTGCTAGTCCTCCTCAAACACCCCACATCCCTGCCTTTTCAAATACTTAAACATTATTATTAATAGATAGCATTTATATTAAGGTTTGCAAAGTGGTTTACAAATTTCATCTGATTTTATCCTCCTCACAATAACTCCAGGAGGTAAATGCTATTTTTCATTTTACAGAAAACTGAGGATTAAGCTATCATGATTGAGCAAGAATTATCTGTTGAGACATTCATTTTTTAACTCTAATGAATCTGTACTCTGAGTGCCCTGAAGCAACACTTATGTAAGGGATACAAGGCATAGAGGGAAGCATTGTGCAATGCCCATTCCCAAACATACTCTTTCCTAAACTTAGATCCTCCTGCTTTGTTCAGCAAACCTTTTCTTTGTTCCTCCTTCTCCTTAATTGTTGGGCTTGCTCCTGAACTTGCATATTTTCCCCAGTAACTGAAACCTTGAGACTGCTAAGTGGTGCAATGGATAGAGTGGTCAAGTAGGGAAATCTCATCTTCCCGAGTTCAAATGTGATCTCAGACCCAAATGGCATCATGAAGAGTCATCGATACAACTAAAACAATTCAACAACAAACTGAAACCTCATAGAGCCCCCATGCGTAATATCCAGTGCTATCCTTTAGGATGGAAGACCAATTGTTTTGTATGTTGCCTATGGGCTACTGAGGATCCTGGGAGTCACATGATTCCCAAACCTGTAAGCATAATAAATGTGTTGCTTGTTCTGATCCAACAGTGTCAGTGTAAGTCTTTCTGTAACCTCTCTGGTTCTTTTGCCATCTTTCAAGCAGATGAAAGCAAAGTAATTTGCCCAGTCACCTAGTTAGTGTTTAAAGCTTTGAATTCAGGTCTTCTGCTTCCAGGTAAAGCACAGTATTCATTGTACCACCTAGCCACCATAAAAAACCCTGAGTCTTCCCCTTTCCAGTCTATATGTCTGGTTTCTCTTAGTAATACTTACGTAAAATGAACTCAAGATCCTTTTTAAACTTTAGTGCCAAGAGCTGAACATAATATGCCGGGCACAGTCTGAGATGAGAAGAATACATTAAAATTATCACTTCCTTTTTTTCTGGAAGCTATGCCACTTAATGCAGTTGGTAAACCTTCTGTTCATAAATATTCATTAAGTGCCTACATAACCTAGGTCCTGGGCTAAGTGCTGAGCAGGCATATATCTCATTGATTTGTATTAGAAATACACTAAAACTCTCAGATCATTTTTAGAAAAATTGCTGTTTATTCATACATCTTTTTGTCTTGTATTTGTGGTCAATTTGTTGAACCCAGTTGCAAGATTTTAAATCTGGGACTATTAAATATAATTTCATTCAGCTCAGCCCTATATTCTAGTCTATCTATTATTTATCATCTATCTATCTATCTAGGTCATCCTGGTTCAGTCATCCATATCAATCTTTTCTAGATTTCAGTCATGAAAAATTGACTAGCATTCTATATATACTTTTATCCATAACACTGATATCAAATGAATAGGCAGGATCAAGCACAGATTCCCTTGGTGCACTACACTGGAGATCTTGTTCCAAACTGACAAATAATCAGTTGTTAATGAGTCCAGACATCCACACAATTCTAAATTCATTTAATAGTGCTACCAACTATTCATCTTACCATTTTCCCATAACATAGTCTGAGTTACTGTGGCAAATCCTTTGCTAACATCTAGGCATATTATATCTACAGAATAATCTTATCAAAAAAGGAAATAAGGTTATACTGGAATGAGCTGTTGTTCCTCATTAAGCCAAGCTGGACCTTTGCAATCATCATTTTCTTTTCTAGATGTTTACTAGCTGTTTAAAAATCTTTCCTAAAATTTTGCCAGCTATCAAAGTCAAGATCACTGGTCTATAGGATACAGATTCCATTTTCTACTTTTAAAACGTTAAGGCAGCATCCCAGAGACTGTTCTACATAGTCTTTAATATCAAACAATATGGTTTAGTGTACTTTGAGCAGAGGCTAAAATAAGACACTTTGAGGAAGTTATCAAGGCTTAGAGGGATCAACAATCACACAGAGCAGTAGAGAATGCTTTAGGGAGAGCAGAACAGCAGGTGGATGGAGTTGCTGTTAAGGCAAATGGACCACTCAGTAGCCTAATGACCACCATGACCATTCAAAGTTACACCAGGGCTGAAACCTGGCTAGCCTGGGTTTGGGATGGGGGTGGGAGTGAGTGCTCCTAAGAAAAATAATAAGAAAATTATAATAGGAAGAAAAATTAGGTCTGGGAGAGAATTAGAAGGATCTTTGCAACAGCCTTTTTAGACTTCCCTGTTCACTGCCCCAGCCAGCTGCTTTTCTGTCTTTGCTGAGTCTTTGCTATAATAATACCACAGCACAGCTGGAGGGGAATGTTGCTGTAATTATCTAGGGAAAAGGCCTCCCTATTTATCTTCTTCTCGCCAGTTTCTCCTTAAGCCCTGAGAAGCTGCTGGGATAATAGACAGATGATGATCATGCTTGAAGAGACACACCGCAGAACCAATACAAAAGACTGTTGTATGAGATCATTAATTGCAGTTAAAGCCCAACTGTTTCCAACTTTTCCAAATTTCATTTCTCTTTTTTTTTTGTATTTTTTTGCTTATGAAAGTGTCTACCATGCCACCTCCTTTCAAGGAGCTAAAAACCTATCATAGCCACTTTTGTTTGGGGAAGAGAGTATAGGAGACAGATAAAATACAAAAAGACAGGGTGAACAAAGGGCATCTTTCAGTTCCAGATATAGAAGTCTGAAGTTACTGCTATCTGACCATGGAGAGAAGAATTATATGATATATCTGTTCATGAGCCTGGCCAAGGTTCCTGTATCTGTAATTGCCTAGTTATATGACTAAATGACTTATGGTTGCATTCTCAAAGGTGGGCCAAATAAAAGTGACTACTCTAATTAGATTTATTGAAGCTTCCATGTGGATTAAACCAGTGATGCTGTAAGGCTCCTCTATAGGTAGTCCTCTTACTGGTACTTTCCTCTGCTAATACTGTAAACACAAGCTTATTCTGGTTCAACAAAAGCTATTTTTGCTACCACAAATCACATGCGGTTTTCAGTCCACATTTGCTCCTATGAATGATGCCATCCCCTCAACCACTCCTACCCCTGGCAGGGTGTCTAAGGAAGTAGAGAGGAAGAACAAAGGTGATGACAGGGATACTCTTTCCTGGCCATTGTTAACATTCCTAGAAACTGTTAACATTATTGTTAACATCCCTACCAAAAGAAGGTGAAACTGAACTGTCCAGAAAACTAGAGATAAATGTAAATATCTGGATCTTTAAGCAATGTTTTTCTAGTGGCTTTGGTTGAGATAAACCCTTATAATTACTAAACAAACAGTAACCTGTGATAAACATTGTAAAGTACTATTTGTTAAACTTGCATAGCTTTGTATATGTGAGTGATTATAATCTCCAGGTCCTAAGGACTTTAATTTTGGGATTGTCTAAGAACTTTGATGAATGACTCTTTATTGAGCATTTAAAAAGCCATTAAGAACCATGTGTACTTTGCTGAGACTCTGTAGTGTAAGACGCATGAGGAGGTATTTGAAAGGACAATATTGAGCCTCTGTGGGATCCCAGAGAACTTTCCAATGTGCCAAATGAACATTTACTAAGTGATTCACTAAGGAGATCAAAATTATAAGAGGAAAGTGTAGTGGATCAAGCACATGCCCCACCGCACCTGCAACCATCTGCAGGCCCTTGAACTATGTTTGGGGACTAAGTGTAAATTCCAGGTGATATCCTGGTCCCCACTATCCTTGATGGATGATAAATCTTTGTCTCTGTTGATTCATTTTTTGCGCTCTAATAATAGGGGAAAGTGAAACTGTATTTGCATAACTGTCCAGCCCCTCATGGAAGAAGAGGAGTTAGGGTGGGGGCAGAGCAATGTCTCATCTGAAGCCTGGAAAGGGGCAAAGATTAGAAAGTGGTGCAGTGGATAGAGTGCTGGGACTAGAGTCAGAAAGATCTGGGTTCAGATGTGACCTCAGATACTTACTGGACACTAGGTCAAGCATTTAATCCTGCTTGCCTCAGTGTCCTCATCTGTAAAATGTACTGGAGAAGGAACACTCCAGTTTCTTTGCCAAGAAAAATCCAGCTGGGGTCAGAAAGAGTCAGATACGATTGTAATGATTAAACAATACACAGTGTGTTCCAAAGGAGGGAGAGCTTGTAGCTGTGGGCCAGGGAGCTCTGAATGGGCAGTGATAGGGGACGAGTTTGGTGTTTACTTGAACTTCAGAGAGTTTGCAAGAAATAATTGTCTGGTATATTGTTACTGGGAAGTACAACAGCGGGGACTCATAGGTGATAGTACAAAAACATCTAGGTTCTCGGATTACCCCTAGAACCCTTGGGAGATCCTACGTGGCAAGTGTGAGTCTGGTACATTTGATTCTTTTGTGAAAACCCTTCTGTGTCCTAGCTAGATTTCTTATTCAAAGAACCAAACCTTAAGACCCAGTTCACTCTGGAGCCCATAGATTGGACAATAGGTCCCTGCCCAAACACGGCTTTTAATGGGTATGTTTTGCGCCCTCCTGGCTCAAAGTGAATATAAACAATAACTGTTTCTCTTCTGGCCAGCAACCCTGATGGTCTTCCGGTTTTGTTTTGTTTTTTTGAATGAAGCTATCTCTTGACTCACCTCTTCAAGAGGGCTATTCACTCAACTGAATGGGCATTATCTCACTCAAAGTGAGAACCTGAAAAGACCTTTGCCTAAAAGGACCAGGATCCCCTGTTGTATCCTGAGCCATCTCCAGTCATCCTGCCACTGGCCACTAGACCCAGATGGCTCAGAAGGAGAAAGTGAGACTGGTGATAGCGCACAGCCCTCCCTCACTCAAATCAAAGTCAACTGCAAGTCATGTCATCGTCTCCCTGATGTCATGATCCTCTTCTTCGAGAGCAAAGGACAAACACAACAATCTATGTTCTATAACCACTATTAAAGATTAGAACACATTTAACATAGGAAGAAACTGAGACCTAAAAGATTGTCACTTTCTAGGACATGTTAGTATGCATAGCTTTTCTCTTTTCCATCATGAGTTCTAAAATGTAATAATCTATCTTCCTCCCCCACTCCAAAGTTTTTATCATTTTTATTCCAGTATTGATGCAAATCAGACCTCAGTATCTGTTGTTCTTATATCTTTCTCCAATATTAGAAGAATAAAATTTAATTAAACAAGTCAAGCATTTATTAGTTGTTCTGTTTTTTGGCAGAGAGAAAGCTCCAGCAGATGTCTGAATCATTAGAGTTTCCCTCACTGCTCTGTTATGCCTTCATGCTATGATTTATTCTTTCTTCTGTCCAGTTTGTCATATATTAACATTATAAAATCAATTCTATATCTCTTCTATTTGATTTTTACCCAAAAAGATTCTTATACTTCTACCTATTGAATTTCCTGGGTTTCCTCATGTGAATATATCTTCTTAATATAGCTGTGGTACACAGAGATAACTTGTATAAACTTTATTACTACTCTCAAGGGGAAGAGAACAGCTGAGGAAAAGTCTCAGTGTGCCAGCTCCATTCCCCCAATGGACAATATACAAGGAAGTTGGGGGATGGGGACAGAGAGCATCCACACTCTAGTCAAAGGTCTAGAGTCCTGAAGGGTTCAAATTTATATTTTGTTTGAGATAAAGGACCAATATCATAAAATGAGTTTACTTTCTAAAATTCCTAATAAAAAATGAGGAATGAGAAGAGGTGAAGTAGGGCATTTCAATCTAACAGTGCTATCACCAGCAGCTCATAATCCACCCCTTGGTCTCAGCTCTCCATCACCCAGAACCAAAGGTCTTCCACATAGAAAATGTCAGTAAAGGACAATGAAGGAATTAGTGAGCTGTGCTGGATACATTGGAGCACACAGCAGATTATGATCAGGACTGTGGCTGCGTCTGTCATGCAGAGGGCTAGGTTTTGGAAGACACTTCAGGTTTGCTGTCAGGTTTTCCTATAGCTGGGTGACAGATCCATCGGCTGCTAAATTTAGCTGCCACTGTTATTGCTTGAGACAAGGATAGGATCAGTGCTCAGTGTTATTGACTCCATAATAATGTACTCAGGAGAAAAAAAGGCAAAAACACCGAGAAAATCTTTGAAAAGCAGGAAAAATTTCATGATGCCATCTGGGTATAACTGCCTCCACAATATGGGTGATAGCCAGGTCCTAAGGCCAAGGAGAAAATCAAACAAATCAACAGCAGTAGTGAGAATAGAATTGGAATATCTCAGTTGGTTCCCATCCAGTGTCAACCTTGAAAATTTTAAAAAATAGAAAGGATAGAGGTCACAATGTATTCTCCTCCTCACCAGCCTAAGTCCTCCCTTCCAAGTCTAGCCACTTCCTTTCCCATCGGCCTATAACTGGACTGTGTATTGGGCAGGATCCATAATGTCCCTCCAGACCCATGAATCACTGTCTTCACTGGGACCCATTTATCACCACCTGCTGGTTTCCACAAGTTGTCCCCTTACCTGGGGACAACACCACTTCTGTAACAACTGTTTGAATTAGTTATATGAGCCAAATAAGTTTCTCTAGGCTATAAGTTGGCTGTCCTAGGGAAGGTGAATCCGACCTAGGGCAGGGTGAATGGAAAAGGTTAGTGTGGCATCAGGGAATGGCTGGCAGAAGTCAATGCATCTCTAAATGATGGGTCTTAATGAGAAGACCATCTACCCTCCTTTGGTATGACTTGGGCTAGAAAAAGGAGGGTATGCTCAGGTGTGTTGGCATTGGTTATGGACTGCCAGGTGTAAGCTAGTGGCTCTCTTCTCTCTTCCCCCTGATAATGGGTCATCTGAGATATAGTTTGTGGGGAAATGGAAGTGTTTAAAGGGTAGAATGACTAAAGCAGTCCATCCATTGGAAAAGGTTATGTTCCAGGGGCAGCTAGGTGGTGTAGTAGATAGAGGCCAGGCCTGGAGTCAAAAAGATCTGATTTCAAATCTGGCCTCTGACACTTACTAGCTGTGTGACTCTGGGCAAGTGAGCTAACCTTGTTTGCCTCAGTTTCCTCATCTGTAAAATGATCTGGAAAAAGAAATGGCAAACCACTCTACTATTTTTGCCAAGGAAACCCCAAATGTGATCACAAAGAGTCAGATACAACTGAAAAACAACTAAATAGCAACACTGTCATTAGATCATAGGCCTTGTAAGCAGTTGTTCCATTGTTTCATAATGCCTGCTGAGAATGAGAAATGGAAAATCTGTCTTATGCCCTGATTTCAGGGTCATTGTTGAATCCTACAAGAAATGGAGTCCTGTTGTCAATAAAACAGAATCAGGATAGCCAAGATGGAATGGTAGTCCTCGTGTCCAGGAGAGCAGAGGTTGTAACCACCCCATATTCTTTATAAGGATCCTAAGCCCCTACATCACACAGGCAGGGTCTACATAATCTTGTCAAGAGGTCATTATCCCCAAGGACCTAAGCATCCCCTTTCTTTTTCAGATGACTCCAGAGGAGAAGTGAGGCTGGTAACCTTGCACAGACTTCCCTCACTCAAAACAGTCAAGTGCAAGTCAAGTCATCATTTCTAATGACATGGTCTTCTTCAGCAACAAAGGACAACACAATCCAAAATTTCAGAAAGTATGACTAGCTTTAGCTTCCTTGGTTTCTTCTCATTTGAAATCTAGACTTTCTGGTGGCTCACTCTTGCATAGGGTGTTCATTTTCACTGCTGGTACATGTGGATCCATTACATTACTCAGATGATTTGTCAGGCACAGACTTGATCAGGCATGCATTCTACTTAGATTCCTGGGGGAAGGGTTCCCTTAGGTCACAAGCATGGTGTATGCTGTCAGTGTTTCCCCTTCTCCCATACTGGGTTAGACTTGATTTTCCAGTTTGTTGTCACTGACTGGCTAGATCACTTTCCATGACCCAAGAGTGTCAGTATAGGTGAATATCTCCTTTTGAGTTCTCATTTTAAAAATGAGGATCACTGCCCTGTAGGTCTTCCCACTGTGCTGAATGACTGTTGTCATGATTGGTATGAACCCTACTTTTTATGCTGCTGTATTCCACTGGACTTGGCCATTTTTAATGTGAGGGGTTCCATCAATAAACCAGGTCTCTTCATCCTCTGAGAGGCAGGACAAAGAAGGATACCAAATCACTTGAAGTGTAGACTTTGCTATTAGGTTCAGGCTACTCTCTAGTGGCTCTGTCAGTCACCAGCTTGTGCAGCTTATTCACTCTATGGGCCCAGGGTTCACTTGACTGACAGTTGAAAAGCCTCTTGCCTTGTGAGGCATAGTCTCAGTCAGAACCCATTGAAATGTAGGGCTCTCAGGACTCAATGTGACCAGAATGTCCCTAGTCAGTCTCACTGTCTCAATTAGTATCAGACCCAGTATCAGGCTAGCAGGGGTGGGGAACCTGAGGCCTCAAGGTCCATGTGACCCTCTAGGTCCTCACATGTGGCCATTTGAATCCAGACTTCACAAAACAAATCCCCCTAATAAAAGGATTTGTTCTATAAAATTTGGACTCAGTCAAAAGGTAGTACTCAAGGATCCTGAAAGCCACATGTAGCCTTGAGGTTGCAGGTTCCCTACCCCTAAACATTGCTTCTCAAAGGTGAAGGGAGTAATTGATTGTTGCCCCTCTAAGCGTGCAGATCCAGAACTTGAGAGGTCTCTGGGTAGAGGCTGCATCCTTCTCCCATAAGTTTCAGTCTGCTGTTACTAGAATAATTGATGCCTAGAATTCCATGGCATTGCTGAATGACGGGGGTCCAAGTGGAAGAGCCCATTGGACAGCCTCCCGGGGAGCTTTCAGTGTTGCTTGCTGCTGTGATTTCCACTCAAACCATACAGCATATCACACCACACCATAGAGGGACCACATAATGATTCCTAAATATAAGATATGCTACCTGCTGCCGCTAGACAAAGACCCCATTCAGTGCCCAAGTCTCCTTTTTGGTTACTAGGAGCTTCAAAACTCCTGACTCTCTTAGGAATCTAGGCCTTTGCCCATTGGACTCCCTGGAACTTTACCTGTGGGGATGGTCCCTATATCCTGTATAGGGTAAATTCTACCCATCTGGGTCCAATTAAGCCCTTAAGGAAGTGAGGGTAGTGCCCACTTTTGTCTCAGCTGTTCAATATCCTCAACACAATGCAGAACTGTAATGTCAGAATTAGACTGGATCTTGGCCACTGTCCACTGCACACATTGGTGACAGAGGACTAGACTATTAGAGTATCCTGGGGGCCGGAGGGTAAAGGTGTACTGCATTCCCTGTTAAGTATATAATAATAACTGACATTTATATAGTGCTTACTATGTTTCAGGCACTTTACAGTTATCCTATCATTTGATTCTCACAATAATACTGGGAGGTAGGTGCTATCATTTATTCCCATTTTTACAGGAGATGTGAACAGAAATTAAGTGACTTGCCCAGGGTCACACAGCTAGTAAGCACCTGAGGCCAGATTTTACTTCCTGACTCAAGGCCCAGAGCTCTATCCACTGCTCCACCTCGCTGCCTCAAATGAACTGTGATCTTCTGCCCTTCATGGAATAAAAAAGAGAGCAGTATTCAAGTCTGCCACACCACCATCTTCACCAGGTGTGACCACCAGAATTTTAGTCTCACTCACTATGGTAGAACACAGTAGGATAAGTCACGTTCACAACTTGATTTAGCCCTTGAGAGTCACCAAGCACCACTGGTCTTCCTTATTGGCCACGAACTGAGAGATGGTCTAAGGATTTTTTTTATTAGGGCAGTGATCTCTCTTCCTACCTGGATCCCTACCTGGCATTCCATATTACTTGAATTGAACCATCTCCATGAGGGGTGCCAAGGTGGTGCTGAGGGGGATGGGAATGAGGAAAGGAAGATCATAAACTGCTACCCACGACATAATAAGTGGTAGGAGATGGGAAATGGTAGAGGACCATGATCAGTCAGTCTGTCACACTCCCCATAAAAAGCAATTTAGCAGATCTATGTCTATGATCTAGTCTTCAGTGGGGATGACCCTTATAATACATTTGATAGACTGGAATGGTCTCCCAACAATTGGGAAGTCCCTTGGGACTTAGGCTGAAGTCATTGAGGAGTATTTTCTTGTCCCTTGTATGTGTAAATCCTAACACTATAGTCAATTTACCCCTGATGTCTAGAAGTTCTAGAAAATGTCTTAGTTCCTCTATTTAGCTATTTTGTCATGATTTAGACATATTTCCTATTAGCTCCTGTGGGAGTAGCTAGTCTGGGGATCATGCTCACCCCTATTGCTGTTTGCCCAATCTGGGAGATGTCTTCTTCCCCTACACAGGAGGTAGGTAGGGATGATAGGGTATAATATCAAGCACTGTAGCACACCCAGGATGGCCTGCTAGTACAGGTTCTTTGTTTTTCTAAAGGAAAGATAACTTTAAAAGCATCAACAATCTTCTTTTAATTACATTCCCTAGTTCGGGGAAAAGGTCAGCACCCTGAACATGGAGAAAATACAAGCAGAAATTAGCACAGACATTCAACAGACAGGGCTCCTACTGTCTGAACAAAGTAATATAACCACCAGACCAGGAGAGAACAAACATCTGAGTAGTTATGGGCTCTTAACAAACAGCTTAACATCTTAACAAACAGTTCCATCCAGTCAAGCAAAAGGTTCTTGTCATAAGCAAACCCCCAAAGCAAAATACCACCTCAGAACATATACATATATATATATATATGTAATTTCAGCAAATAGGTTCAAAGCTAGAAGGCCTCACAACCCTCATGACTCAGTGCCTAATTAGCTTAGTATCAAAAAGTGTGAAAGCCTTCCTACAAGTAAGCCTCCCCATAAACAAGCTTCCCTTTAGGTAAGTTCCTCCCCCAGTGGGTTCTATGTGACTAAGGATGTATCACAGTTGTGACTGACCTTTAGATCTGGGAACATGGCTCCTGTTCCAAGGGAAAAGGGGACACATATGGTCACATAAGCCTATTAATGGATGGGGAAGATCTTCATATTCCATAAACATTACATAGGTTTGGGGGCTGCAGGTATCTATCTAGGAGATACAAACAAAGAGGAACTAGCTTCTCTTACTCAACATTCTTATTCTCTGAGGTGCTCAGGGTTCCACTGCAATCTGTTCTAAATGTGACCATCTTCCTGGCCCTAGGATCTTCTCATCCTAATCCTCAGGTTTAACTCACTCTTTTTAGTGAGTTTAGTTTAGTGAGTTCCAACCAGCTATATCACTTCCTTAAGAATGTCCCTATAGCAGGATTGCTTTAGAGATCTCCCTTGCATTGCTCTCTTTCTGCCAAAGGAAGTTGTTAGGGACCTGATGTATATCCCCCTCTATCCTCCATCCTCCTAGGAATTCCACGACCTGGTAATCATCACAATATACCCTTTTGGGTGGGAGCTTCTGGGAGAATATTCCTCCTATCCCCATTTCCTGATTCTCTACTCACAGAATAATTGAATCCTATCTCAGAGTAGAAATTGCTTCCGTATGAGGACCACTGCCTGTCTGGAGGGACCAGGAAATTCCCCTGTGAATTGTGTTTGATGGCTGCATAAAGTCATTCTAATAGGGCAGTTTCTTATCCCTATTCTACCCACTGTGTAGCCATTGTATTCATCAAGAGTGGAAGCAGAGGGAGAGGGGAGAGGGGGGTCAATGGATAAGCCCCATAGGATAATCCATTCATCTTCTACAATGGAGATAATTTGGGAGCCTTTATTAATAATGTGAACTATCCAGAATTTTAAAGATTCTTTGTGACTTTGCTGGGCCCTGTCTCAAATCCGAGCAAGCTCCCTCTCACCAACATCCATCCATACCAATGTCCATAGCTTGCTGGGTTGGGCTGTATGACAGTGGTTGCCAGGAAGATTCTGACTGATTTTACTGTTCGTGAGTCCGCCCCTGCCATCCCTTATTCCTTCTGGGTGAGTGCTTCTATCACTGTGGGGAGCAGCCAAGGAATGAAATCCTTTTCTCTCAGTTAATTTCTTGTTCCTAAGCAAGTCATCACTCAGAATTCTGGTGGAGTGCAAAGAGATAAGCCCTCTTGGCCACTGAACAGTCTTGTAATCCAAGTCTCCTGAGTATCTGGCCATCAGACTCCACAAGAAGATTCTCATTCCTCTGGCACTTCCCTCCCCCCTTTCTCTCTTTATTTTTCTTTGAAAAGCTAAAGTCGGGAATAAGCTTTTCATTTCCACTGCTGACACCAGATTGTAGTGCAGGGGAGTTCATATGAAAAGCAGCAGCCAGCCCACATAGAGATAGCTTTAACAAACTTTATTGCTATATATAAGAGAAAGAAGAAAATAGTTGATAACAAGGAAAGTCTCAGTATGTGGCTTCTATACCCACAGTGGGCAGCCCAAGTGGACAGGAGAGGTCATCCCCATTCCAACTGACAGAACAAAGTCTCTCAGGACTCAAAATCCTATCTCATTTGAAACAAAGAGCCAGTATGACACCAATGGGAGATTGCCCTGTTTTCTGCAGTACAGTGATGGTATTTTCTACATTGCCTAATAAGAAGTGAGGAATGAGAAGCTGGGAAGTATGAAAAATAAGTATCACAGTACCATGTGACTAAGAGGCTGAAAATGGGTAGCTGTGGCTGTCCCAGTCTAACTGATTTTCACTAGCTACTCTAGTCATTCTTTTTATCTATTTTATTCCTATTTTCTTGGGTAACAGTACATGGTAGTGTTTACAGTACTGTTTTTGGAATATAGATGACTTAGTCTCAAGTCCTACTTAACCATACTGGGCATATAACTTTCTATGAGTCACTCAAACTCCCAGTGCCTACAGACAATACTGAAAGTCTAAGTATAGACAAGTTGCCAATCTTCATTGGTAGAAGGCATTTGTATACCAGAAGATGATTACTTTTAATCAAGAACCCTTTCTGCCTGAATGGGCTGTGAGATGTACCTGAGATACAACTCAAAGAATCTAAAATTTCAATTATAACCATTCTAGGAAAGATCTAGAAAGATTGCTCTGTCTATGACTGAAACTGTTATAGAAGAACATGCTGGTTTCAAAGACATTCTGGTCAATGACATCATTGTAGGAAGTGAAAGCCTTTATGTATCACCTAGAGTACCAAAAAAGAATGGAAAGGCACAGATATATGGACAATATTCATCTTTGAACAAAAGAACTACATGGTGATTTTGTCTCAGATTTGCATAGTAGATATTATCAGATACCTATGACTGAGGAAGATTGCATTCACCAGTTTAAGCATATGACCAAAAGATTTCAAGAAAACCTCCACTTTCTAAAAGCTAATGGAAAAAGTAGTTACACACATGAACAACCTAAAAGTGTTAGTGTATCTTAAAGACACTGTTTTTGGAAAGACCCTAGAAGAACATGAGCAGAGACACATGAAAGGCCTTGATTGTTTAGACAAAGCTGGTCTCAAGCGGTCAACAGGCAAGTATCCGTTTTTCAGTTTCTGTTAAATATGTCAGTCAAATGTATTCCATAATATATGAGCATGAACCCAGAGAAGGTAGAAAAACTTCTGGATTAGGTTTGCCCGCATAATCTTAAAGAGTTAAAAACTTTTCTGGGATTTGATGGTTATTAAAATTTTGTTAACAATTATTGATATTGCTGATCTCACTGAATGATCTCACTGGTGTACATATGATTGAACCAGAGGGGTAAGAAATGTGAATTTGTCTTAAAACCTACAAAGTGTTTTGGTGATGGAAGGAAAGAAAAGTATAAAATTCCTTCCAGCACTTAATCAACTGCCATGTTTCATTATTAACTTATTAAGATCCAAACAAACCTTTTGTTCTCACAGATCTCAGCTGAGAAGTTTTCAGTTATATCATACCAAGAGAGCGATGGTCGCCAGAGACAACTGCATTCGCCAACAGAGGTTTAAATGACTAGGAAATTCATCATCCAATCCAAAACCTTGAATTCTTCTTTTAAGATCATTAAAATAGCACAGAATCACTCAAAGGTCCTCTTTCAAATTAGCTCCCCTCTATAATATCTTATGAGGTTGGTGTTCTGAAAAGCTATATGTATCATTTTCCCTTATAAGAATGTAAATGATTTAATCTTGTTTAATCCCATATGATTGCTCACTCATGTTTACCTTTTTATACTTATTCCTGTGTTTGTATATTAAATTTTCTACTCATCTCTAGTTTTTTCATCAGGAAAGCTTGAAATGTCTCTATTTCATTAAAAATTAATTTTTTCCTATAGGGATTATACGTATTTTTGCTGGATAAATTATTTTTGGCTATAGGCCTAGATGCCTTCAGGAAGACCATATTCTAAGTCTTTCTTCTTTTCTTTTTTTCTTCTCTTCCTCTTCCTTCTCTTCTTTTTCCTTCCTTCCTTCCTTCCTTCCATAATTGTATCAAGTGTCTTGCACAGGGTCACATAACTAGTAACTGTCTAAGGTCACATTTGAACTCAGGTCCTCCTTACTTCAGGGCCAGTGCTCTATCCACTGCATTTCCATTTCTTTATAGTGGTAGCTGCTAAATCTTGTGTAAATTCTGAATTTGGCTCCTCAGTACCTGAATTCTTTTTTTTTTTTTTTTTTTACTTCTGACAGGATTTTTTCTTTTACTGGGAGCTTTGGATTTTGGCTATAACATTCCTGGGAAAGGTGTTGGAGTCTTTCAATTTCTATTTTGCTCTCTGGTTCTAAGAGATCTTGGCAGTTTTCTTCTATGATTTCTTGACATATTTGTGACTTTCAGGTAGTACATTGATTCTTAAATTTTCTCTCTTCAATCTGTTTTCCAGGTTAGATGTTTATTTTATTTTATTTTACATCTTCTTCTATTTTTTGAGATTTTTATTTTATCATTCATTGATATCTCATAATCATTAGCTTCCATTTGGCCAATTTTAATTTTCAAGGAGTAAGGTTTTGTACCTTTCCAAATTGTTAATTCTCTTTTCATAGCTTTCTTCTCCACCTCTCATTTCTTTTCCCATTTTTCCTCAATTGCTCTGATTCATTTTTTAAAAAATTACTTTTAACTCTTTTTAAAAAACAAAACAAAACCTTTTACTTTAACATTTCTAGAAATTCTTGTTAGTCTTGTGTCCAAGTTGCATTTTCCTTTGAGGTTTGGCTTATAGGTATTTTTGCGTCTGTCACTATAATAGGCTTCTATGGTGAGATTATTTTTTGTTTTGTTTTTTCCTTCTTTCAGCCTACTTCTTGACTTTCGACTTTATGTTGGTGGGCTTTGCCCACTTCTGGGGGCGAAGTGTATCTGATTTGATCTTATGTACTTTTTCTGCTTCCACAGATCAGAGTGGGGGGCCTGAGAGCTTTCAGTCCTCCCAAGGTGGTGTGAAACAACCTAAGGTCTGTTAACTGTCCTCCTAGTGCAAGTTTTCCTTGTTTCTGACTTAGATTTGGGTCTGTTGGTTTGTCCCTGGGTGAGAGTTTCAGTAGACTGTTGCTGGACTCAACTACTATTAGCCCACTGGGAGTTTTCCACAGGTTCAGAGTAACTAAACTGCCAGCCTCCATTTGGATTAGGACTCCTGCCCTGGTTATTCCACTGAAGGCTTACATGCTATACTAGGCTAAAGGCTAAAACTTAGTCATTGCTCTGCCTTGGGATCAAAATCATATAGCTACATTTCCAGAAGCTTTTCTTTGCTCAAAACAAAACTAGGGCCAATGCTCACATCTGTTCTACTCTGCCCTGAATGTGTGACCTAAAATGGAGTAGTAAGCCACAGGGCTGCCAGATGGCATCTCTTCCTGCACCTAGTAATAATTCAGGGATCCCCTGTAATCTATTTCTGCCCTGGTGCTTTCTGTGCTGGTATCCAGTCTCAGTCATGCACTCTTGACAAATAAATTTCATCTGGTCATAGTGTGTGATAATTGTGAAATGTTGTTGTAATCTGTTTACTAGTATTTTGTTTAAAATTTTTGCATCAACATCCATTAGGGAAATTGTCTATAGTTCTCTTTCTCTGTTTTAGCTCTTCCTGGTTTAGGTGTCAGCACCATATTTGTGTCATAAAGGAATGTGGTAGAGTTCCACCTATTTTTTGAAACACTTTACATAGTATTGGAATTAATTGCTCTTTAAATGTTTGGTATAATTCATTTGTGAACTCATCTGACCCTGGAGATTTTTTCTTAGGAAGTTCATTAATGGCTTGTTCAATTTCTTTTCCTAAGATGGAGTTACTTAGGTATTTTATTTCCTCTTCTGTTAATCTAGGCAATTTATATTTTCATAAATATACATCAATTTCACTCAGATTGCCAGACCTATTGGCATATAACTGGGCAAAATATTTCCTAATGATTGCTTTAATTTTTTCTTCACTGGTGGTGAATTTGCTGTTTTCATTTTTGATACTGGATAGTTGATTTTCTTCTTTTTTAAAAAAATCAAATTAACCAAAGATTTGTCTATCTTATTGGTTGTTTTTCATAAAACCAGATCCTACTTTAATTTATTAGCTCAATAGCTTTCTTACTTTCAATTCTATTAGAGTCACCTTTGGCTTAAAGGATTTCCAATTTGGTGCTCAGTTGGAGACTTTTATTTTGTTCTTTTTCTAGATTTTTAGTTGCATGTTCAAATCATTGATATACTATTTCTCTGTCTTCCTGATGTAAGAATTTAGAGAGATAAATTTCTGCTTAACTACAACTTTGGCATGTTGTCTCATGTTGTCTAATTGTTGTCATTCTCTTTAATGAAATTATTGATTGTTTCTATGATTTGTTTTGTGATCTACTTATTCTTTTAAGATTAGATTATTTAGTTTCCAATTAATTTTAATCTATCTTTTCACTGCCCTTTGTTGAATGTAATTTTTATTGTATTATGATCTGAAAAGGATGCATTTAATATTTCTGTCTTTCTACATTTGTTTTTGAGGGTTTTATGGCCTAATACATGGTCAGTTTTCATGTAGGTACCACTTACTGCTGAGGAAAAGATATATCCTTTTTAATTCCCATTCAATTTTCTCCAGAGGTCTGTCATAGCTAACTTTTAAAAAATTCTACTCACCTCCTTAGTTTTTTACCTTGTGATTTTTGGTTGAATTTATCAAGTTCTGGGAGTGGATAGCTGAGGTTTTCCACTAGTATAGTTTTGCTCTCTATTTCCTCTTTAACTCACTTAATTTCTCCTTTAAGAATTAGAATGCTGTACCACTTAATGTATATATATATTTAGTCTTGATATTAGTTCACTGTCTATGGTACCTTTTAGTAAGATATAGTTTCCTTCCTTATCTCTTTTAAAAAATTGCATCTGTTTTTGCTTTGTGTGAGATCACGATTGCTACCCCTGCTTTTTTTTTTTTACTTCTGCTGAAGCATAAAAGATTCTGCTCTACCCTCTTACCTTTACTCTGTGTGTGTGTCTCTCTCTGTTTCAAGTGTGTTTCTTATAAACAACATATTTTAGGATTCTGGTTTTTGATCAACTCTGCTATTTACTTCCATTTTATGGGAGAGTTCATCCAAATTCACTTTCACAGTTATGCTTGCTAACGATGTATTTCCCTTCATCCTATTTTTCCTCTTGTTTGTCCTCTCTTTCCTTTTACCTGTTCTCTCCTCACCAGTGTTTTCCTTCTGTCCACCACTTCCCCCAATCTGCCCTCCCTTCTGTCAATTCTTCCTCCCCTTAGTTAATCTTTCCTCCTACTTCCCTATAGGGTAAGATAGATTTCCATACTTAACAGATTGTATATGTTATTCCCCTTTTGAGTCAGTTCTAATGAGAGTAAAATTCAGGTGATATCCATTGCCCACCCTCCCATCTCCCCCTCCACTGTAATAGGTCTTTTGTGCCTCTTCATGTGAAATAATTTACCTGTTTCAACCTTTCTCATACTTCTGCTCAAAGTATAATTCTCTTTCTTACTCCTTAATTAAGTTTTTATGTCATTCCCTCAAATTCACCCTATACCTGTATCTTCTGTCTATGTACACTCCATCTTACTGCACTACTAGTGATGCGGTTCTTAAGAATTATAAGTATCATCTTCCCATGTAGAGATGTGCAGTTTAGCTGTATTGGATCCCTTATGTTTTTTCTTTCCTTTTTACCTTTTTATGTTTCTCTTGAGTCTTGACATTGAAAATCAAATTTTAAACTTAAAAGTCTTCTATTTCACTGAATGACATTTTTTCCCTTGAAGGATTGTGCTAATTTTCACAAGGTAGGTGATTTTTGGTTGTGATCCTCACTCCTTTGTCTTCCAGAGTATGATATTCTATGACCTCCAGTCCTTTAATGTTGTAGCTGCTAAGTTCTATGTAAACCTGACTGTGACTCTTTGATGTTTGAATTATTTCTTTCTAGTTGTTTACCATATTTTTTTTTCCTTGACCTGGGAGTTCTAGAATTTGACTATAATGTTCCTGGAAGTTTTCATTTTGGGATCTCTTTCCAGAGATGATCAGTGGATTCCTTCAATGTTTATTATATCTTCTGGTTCTAAGGGTATCAGAACAATTATCTTTGATAATTTCTTGAAGTATGATGTCCAGGTTCTCCTTTTGATTATGGCTTTCAGGTAGTCCAAATTATCTTAAATTAGCTCTCCTGGATCTATTTTCTAGGTCAGTTGTTTTTCCAATGAGGTATTTTACATCTTATTCTATCTTTTTCATTCTTTTGATTTTGTTTAATTGATTCTTGATGTTTCATACAGTCATTAACTTCCACTTGCCCGATTCTAATTTTTAAGGATTATTTATTTTAGTTAGCTTTTGTACCTCTTTTCCATTTGGCCAATTCTACTTTTTAATCAGTTGCTTTCTTTTTCCAAGCTGTTGACTCTTACTTCATGATTCTCTTGCATTACTTTCATTTTTTCTCAATTTTTATTTCACCTTTTTTATTTGATTTTTAAACTCCTTTTTGAGCTCTTCCATGAGTTCTTTCTGGGCTTGAAACCAATTCCCTTTTTACTTTGGGGTTTTGCCAATAGGTGTTTTGACATTGCTGTTCTCTTCTGAACCGGTGTCTTGATCTTCCCTTTCACCATAATAACTTTCTATTGTCAGATTTTTTTTTGTTTGGTTGATTTTTGTTCATCTTTATTAGTCTTTTTCCTTATTTTAAAATTTGAACTCTGTTTCTGGGATGGGAGGGGCACTGTCCCAAGCTTCTTGTGCTGCAGGCCCTGGCTGTTTGCCTGGTGCTTCCTTGGTGCTGCCCTGAGGCCCATGGAGAAGGGGAAGGGACCCTCATGTCTGGGGTAGTACTGAAGAGGGGGTGTGTCCCAGTGCTAGCATCATTCTGTTCTAGAGCTGTGCTGGGGCATATGGGGGTTCTGACAGTGATATCTGCCTATTCACCCAGTGCTGGAATCTGTCCTTGTGCTGAGACACATAGTGGGTCCCAACACTAGCATCTGCCTATGTGCTGAGGCACATGGGGGTGTCGGAGAGCTACTGTCTGCCTATTAGCCTGGGACTGTGCTTAGGCATGTGGGAGGTCCTAATGTTGACATTGCCTGCTCTTGTTGCACTGGAGTTCAGGATATCCTGCTGTCTTGCCAGGATGCTTCCTGTCCTGGACTATACTTCCCTTTTATCTGAGTGAGACAAACCTTTCCTGCCAACCTTCCAAGTTTCTTAGGCTAGAAGATTGTGTCATTGCATCTTTTTGCTGATTCTGCCATCCCATAATTCATTTGAAGGTGCTATTTTATAATTGTTTGGAGGTGACTATGGGAGAGTTCAGGCGATTTCCTGCTTACTCATCATATTGACTCCTGGAAGTCTGAGCACAAAAATATTTATAGCCAGTATAACAATATGGTAAGTTTGGCTGTTGGGAAGCAAGTTTATAACCATAATGACCACCTCATACTATCTACTGACTGAGGCATAGGCGCAGAGAACAGGCAGGGGAGTTAGATCCATTTGTTAAGTCTTATAATAAGTCAAAAGTTGGAGCAAAGAGAACATCTATCAGCCTGGAACTGTGCTGTGAACTAAGCTCATGTGGTCCTAAGTTTTGGCCTGGACATCATTCCATTGCCAATACTCCACCTCAGAATAAACACAAAAAGAATCAACAGCAGGGCCACACACTCCTCGCAGTAAGGAATTTCCTTTATTTGAAAGAAAGATGAGCCCTGGCATATTTGGTCGGAATCCCTTGGAGTTGTGTGTGCCATCCCAATGTGGTGACTTCAATTATGGTGGACCATCCAGGAGTAGGGGCACTCTAGTCTGAAATGCCTAACTAGGTAAAAGGGGGCAGAGCCAGACCTAGGCATAGAAGAGTAACACATCAACAAAAGAGACAGGGTCAGGTTTTAGAATGCTTTGTGCTGCCATGGAGTGAAGTCAGATCTCCATTGTAGTGGCCATCACACAGCAATGTCAATCACAGTGGTCAAAGCATAATAGTGTAGGCCCTATGAGGAGTGACACTGTCTTACAAATTATGGTCTATTTCATTCTTTCATAATCCTACTTGCTACATTCCACATCCAACATCTCTTTAAGGAAATGTTCATTATATAAAATACAAAGCTTTTGTGTCATCTACAAGTTTTCACCTTCATGTTTTCCTAACCATGCTCTCCCATATTGTTGTGCTTGTCCTTCATTCTCAAAGAGGACCATGACATCAGGGAGATGATGACATGACTTGCAGTTGACTTTGATTTGAGTGAGGGAGGTTTGTGCAAGGTCACCAGTCTCACTTTCTTCTCCAGAGCCATCTGGGTCCAGTGGCCAGATATTCATCAGAATGATTCTTTTCTTTTTTTTCTTTCTTTCCTTTCTTCCTTTCTTTCTCTACCATGTATCTCTCATGATACTCACCTTCCCTCATTTTTCCATTGAATTGACCAAAGAGTCTTGTCTAGTTCTTCATAGAATTAATCTTCATGCTCTTCATGCTCAACAACTGATGCTAGTTTATGAGGTGTAGCTATTTTCAGGGTAGTCTTCTTATCTCAGGCAGGTAGGTGGCACGGTGGATAGAATGCCAGATCTGGAGTCAGGAAGACCTAAGTCCAAATGCAGTCTCAGACCCTTATAAGCTGTATAACCCTGAGTAAGTCACTTAATCCCATTTCTTCCATTTCCTCATCTATAAAATGAACTAGCAAAGGAAATGGCAAACGATTCCAATATCTTTGTCAAAAAAAACCCCAACAGCCTCAAACAGAATCAAACTGAAATGACTGAATAACAAGTCTCCTTGCAAACATTTGTCATCAGTACTGTAATATAAGATATTATATGAAATAAAGTTTCTTGCTGCCTTTAGTGTACAATAAAATCAAGTCTCTCAGCTCTTCTCTATGTCTCTCCAAAGAGTTCCTTTGACCCATCTTTCTACTTAGTTTCAACTTTCTTCTGGTTTCATTTACAGCAAGAATTTCAAGAATGAGAGAATTCTTCTCTTTTTGCTCAAAATATTTTACATTGGTGTTAGACACAATATCCCATTTAAAATACCAACAATCAAATGAAGGCTTATAGAAGTTCTTAAAAACTGCAATTCTTAGCACAGTATGACCCCTTTTTCTGCTATTTTTGGAAGTTTTCATTTTGGGTTTTTTTTTAAGAGGTTATATGGAGGATTGTTTCAATTTTTGCTTTGCCCACTTGTTCTAAGAACATTGGGAAGTTTCTATTTATGATTTCTTGAAATAAGGTGTCCAGGAGTTGGGATAGTTTTGGGGATAGATTTTGGGATAGATTCTGGGAGGCTGTTCCATGATTTTTTGGTAATTTAATGGTTTTAGACGATCTTCCATTACCTGTTTTCTTTGACAATTGTTGTTGATAATGGTCTGGATGTTGGTCTGATCCTCTTTCCTGAAGTGGAAGGGACAGGTAGGTGATGCAGTAAATAGAGCAACAGACTTGGATTCAGAAAGACCTGAGTTCAAATTTGACCTCAGATACCTACTTGCTGTGTGACACTGGGCAAGTCACTTCTTTCAAATTCAGTTTTTTCAACTGTACAATGAAAATTATAATAGCATTTACTTCCCAGAATTGTTATGAGGACCAAATGAAATAATATTTGTAAAGTATTTCTTAGTGATTGCTATAGAGTAAGTGCTTAATAAATGCGCTTCCCTTCCCTTCTTTTCTGTGTGGCCCCATTTAGTGCTACAGATGGGAATGGGATTCTTGAGTCTCTGTGTTGGGAACTGCTCAAGTCATGTCCTATTGTGGAACTGGACTTTGCCTTCCACTTACCCTAGTTTGTCTGTATTCTATATTCCTGTAGGATTCTGGCAGTCTTTTTTTGTGCATCCTGTACCAGATGGAGATGTTTATATCTGATTCTGGTTTTCTTTATCATTAATCCTTTTGGTGCTTCTTTAGAACTTTACTAATATGCTTGGAATAGGGGAGGATATCTGGGCTTCCTGTAAGTCCTAACATACCACCATGTTCCCATAATTTTCATATATTTTAATGGATAACAAACAATTTTCAGAAGCAAAATAAATTGACACAAATTGAGAAAGTATCTAAATTTGAAGACATTCAAGTCTATTGCCCAAGTTACCTATGTTCACTGAAGTTTGTTGGAATTCCCAATAATGCCCCCCTCTATACTTATTGAGGATAACTTCCCTCAGTTTCTCCCCTCCATTAAAGGACTTCACTATCAGACTGCCCCATTTCTTGATTCTAGTTTCTAGCAATTACAGTTTTGAGAGCCTAACATTGTAAAAATAGTTACCACAATATTTCTAATATTATATGAGGGAAAACAAGTTTATAGGTTGACATGAAGAAATTAGATATGGGGGAGAAGTGGAAAGAACAAAGAGGGGGAGAGAGAGAAGGATGAAAGGGAAGGAGGATAAATGAGTCATAGCCATAGTACTGTAGACTAAGGAAGGGTTGTGTATGTGTTTTTGGGGGCAGAATGAAGCAGGGTGTGATGCAAAAATTTAATGAGAATGAGGCCAAGAGAAAGCTTTGTCTAAAGATAGAAAGAAATCATAACTCAATGAAACAGTGATTTATTCATTGTGATGCTAAGAGCTTGGTCATCCCAGCTCTGATATACAGAGTAGTTCTTTGTATATAAAATGCCTCAAATAACAACTGTCATGATATTTTTATTTTTTCTGTAAAAACTAATGTTTGATACAACTAGTATAAGAAGACTAAAAAATATTAAGAAATGTAATAGACCTTCCAAGGAAACATTCTTGTTAAAAATATATAGATTATAACTCCCTGGAGCTTATAGTTATTTTAACTATAGATAAGTGAAATTGGCATTTGTTCTTTTTACAAAATAAATAATAATTTATTTTTGCATTATTTTTAAAAGTTCTATGCTTTTTAAAAAATTTCTTAGCATTCTTCTAAATTATTATAAAATATTCAGAATTCTCTTATTTTGAGCCTAGACCACTCAAAATTATTACATTATTTTTTAGTGTTTCTTAAATAACAATTGAACTAGACAATATGGCAAAGTACTTTGTGACTCAACTTTTCCCAGTAGACAGATTAATTTCTAGATGAACTAAAAAACAAACAACTCTGAAAGACTAGGAAGCATATTGTCTTTTTTCCCTATAAAAACAAATGTGCCAAGTATTGCCATTGGTGTTAGAAATTTTCTCTTCATTTATGTTAGAAGCAGATTATACATCTAGAAAAGGGGCAAAGGGAGAGGATACCTCTGTAAGTTCAACTCACCTCTTCAAATCAACAAGAACTGTAGCCTAGGTTGACTGACCTAGGAGGGTCAGTCCTGAAAGTATGCTCAGCTATTCTCTGCCTGTTCCCAATCCAATCAAGTGGAAAATTTGAGGAGCTGGTTTCCAGCCATGAATGACTCAGGGAGCTGGTACTGTGTGATGTTAAAAATGGCTATGAAGCTGCAAGAACTGATAACTCAGCAGCTGTTGAATTGGAACTCAGTGTGCATACAAAAGGGGTGAGGTGACCTGCCCATCTTTTAATCTTTTTCTTTCTAACTATAAGGAATTAGGATGTAAAACTATTTTGATCTTATCTCAAGAATTGAATGAGAGTCAGGCATCAGTTCTATCTCTCACCTGATCACAGCAGCAATGGATATAATTGGATGAGAGATGGCCAATTCTGTCTCCTTGTGTTTATTGTTTCTGAATATTAGGTGAACAGGATTCTTCGGTGGGTATGCCAGACATGGAAAATGCAAAGTACAAAATGAAGCATGAAATAATACCTAATCTCAAAGAGTTTGCAATCTATTAGAAAGTTGAGGGGAAGGGGACGGGAATATACATTGGGATAATAAATAAAAAATATTAAAAATAAATAAATACAGGTAATTTCAGAGGTGGGGAAAGGCACAACCAACTAGAGGAGGTTAGGAAAAGCCTCATGGAGATGTGGTTTCTGTGGAAAATTGGAAGGAAAGTGAGGAGAGAGTTCCAAGTAAAGATCAGGTGCATTCAAAGATTGAGGCCCAACATGTTCAAAATGGAGAAAAATAGAAGATCATGTCAGCTTACCTGAGCTGTGGAGTATATAACAGAGAATAATGTGTACTAACTTTAGAAAAGAAGCCTTGGTCAGATTGGAAAAAGTCAAATAGAAATTTGTATTTTATCCCAGAAACACCAAGGAACTACTAGGGCTATATGAGCATGGTTAGACAACCTGAGTTTTAGAAAAATCACAAGTATGCAGATGGGAAAGGACTTGGCAGGCAGGTCAAATAGGAGGCTATGATGGAAACAATATCCTGAGACCTCTGGTCCCATGCAGCTTAGGTTAGCTTTTCCTTAAAAGGCATTAAAACACCCTTGACACTTGATTGACTCAATGGTCTAAAGCTCAGGCCATTGACATGGTTTATTTGTCTTTCAGGTACATAAGGTATAGGACCCTAGGAGTCTTCAGACCATGGGTAGCATGAACAAAACTGGGAAACTGTGCTCAACTTAATAAATGCTTTATCATGTAAGAACAAATTAATTAGTCACTCAATAAACATTTATTAAGTCCTTGCCATCATATTAAGCACTTAAGGACACAAAAAGAGACAAAAGACAATCCCTATCCTCAAGAAGCTTACAATCTAATGTGGAAGATAAAAAACAAATAATTATGCATAAGCACGTTAGTAAAATAACAAACAAAATAATTAAAAGAGAGAAGAAATTAGAATTTAGGGGGGTTGGGAAAAGTTTCCTGTAAAAGATGGAATTTTGATAAATCAATAAATAAGAAATAAGTCAAGGAGGTGAACAGAATTTTAGATATGATAGATATCTAGAGAGAATTGAATGGAAATAGAAAGGAACACACCTTTTCCTCAACAGTATATGGTACCTTTACAAACATTGATTATGTATTAGTGCATAAAATTTTTATATTTAAAAGCAGAAAAGCAGGAATATTAAAAGTATCCTTTTCAGATCACAATGCAATAAAAATTATATTAAATAAAATTAAATAAAAATATAAATTATATTAAAATTTAAAACATTTATTAAATGCAATTAAAATTATATTACATTAAATCTATGGAAATGTAGATTAAAAATTAATTGGCTTAAACAATCTAATCTTAAAGAATGAGTGGGTTAAAGAACAAATAATTGTAGCGCCAATGCCATATTCACAGCATCTACAGTGGCCATGAATACCCTGGCGCAGTTCTGTATCCCAAAATACAACAGACTCTCCACGTGGAAGACAGAACTGAAACACTTATTCAGACACCAGAAAGCCAAATCCATCACAATCTATGCACAATAACAATGCATAGGACAACACTATCCCCATGGCTCCCCCGTTAGACTTCCTACAAACCAACTCCCTTAAACAAATCACAAGTAGGCTCACTTAAAACAAAATTACAAACTCTTTCACTTGTGCTAGTGAGCTACCTGCTTGTCTGCACTCTTTCTAGCTCTGACTGCTCTCTGACTTACTTTCTCTCAGCTCTGCTCTAGTTCCACCTCTTCCTGTTTCACCACTTCAGCAAACTCCTCCCATCACAAGCTTCATGTGACTCAAATTGATGTGACTTAGGCTTTCATGTGACTTAAGCAGGTCACAGGAGTTTATTAATGAATGGGAAAGAGCTTCCCATTTAAATTACCATTGCAATCATAGAACTGACAATTTCATGGAAGACAATGATAATAAAGAGACAGCATATCAAAATCTAGGAGATACAGCAAAAGCAATAATCAGAGGAAAACTTATATTTCTAAATGTTTGCATCAATAAAATAGAGAAAGAGCAAACCAGTGAATTGGATAGGCAATCAAAAAGTACTAGAAAAAGGACAAATTAAAAATCCCTAATTAAACTCTAAATTGGAAATCCTAAAACTTAAAAGTAAGATTAATAAAATTGAGTGTAAAACATCCATTGAATTAATAAAGAAAAGTAGGAGTTAGTTTTATGGGGTTGGGGGGAAATCCAGTAAAATAGATAAACCATTGGCTAATTTGAATTTTTTAAAAAAGAGAGAAAACTGTATTAGTATTAAAAATGAAAGTGTGAACATACCACTAATAAAGATGAAAACAAAGCAATTATTAAGAACTATTTTGCTCAATTTAACAATTTAAGTGAACTAGAAGAATATTTACAAAAACATAAATTACAAAATATAAATACATACAAAAATATAAATTAGCAGAACAAATTGAATCTCTAAGTAGACCTATTTTAGAAAAAGAAATTGAACATACCATAAATAAACTTCCTAAGAAAAAAAGCACCACAACCAGATGGACTCACAAGTGAATTCTATCAAACATTTAAAGATTAATTCCAATATTAAATAAATTATTTGGGAATAATAGGCAAAGAAAGGATCCCACCAAACTCCTTTTTTTGAAGCAAATATGATACTGATCCCTAAAGCAGAAAGATAAAAAACAGAGAAAGAAAATTATAGACTGATTTCATAATGAATATGAATGTAAAAATCCTAATAAGATGCTAGATAAAAGGATATAATAATAAATTACAAAGATTATACATTATGATCAAGTCAGATTTATATCAAGAATGCAAGAATGATTTAACATAAAGAATACTATTAACATAATTAATTACATCAATAATAAAAGTTTTTTTAAATCATATGATTATATCAATAGATAGAGAAAAAACTTTTGATAAAGTACAACACTCATTTCTATTAAAAAAACACTTGAAAGTATAGGCATAAATAAATTTTTTTCTTAAATTGATTAAAAGTATTTATCTAAAACTATCAGCAAACATTATTTGTTATGGAGATAGGGTAGAAGATTTCCCAGTAAAATCAGGTATAAAACCAGGATGCCCACTGTTACTAATATTATTCAGTATTATACTGGAAATCCTAGAAATGGCAACAAGAGAAGAAAAGGAAATAGAAGGAATAAAAATAAGGAATAAGGTAATAAAACTATCTCTTTTTGCAAATAATATGATGAAATACTTGGAAAATCCAAAAGACTCAACTAAAAAGTTAGTTGAAACAATGATCAAACTTAGTAGATTAGCAGGATATAAAGTAAATCCACATAAATCATCAGCATTCCTACATATCATCAACAAAATCCTGCAAGAAGAGATAGTAAGAAATATCCCATTTAAAATAACTCTAAACAGAATAACATATGTGGAAGTGTACCTGTCAAAACAAACCCATACATAAAATTTGTTTACATAAACAAAATTTGTTTACATAAACAAAATTATTAAAAAAAACTTTTTATATAAATAAAATCAGATTTCAATGATTATAACAATTTTATCTAAACTAATTTATATATTCCATGCCATCCCAATTAAATTACCAAAAGTTATTTTTCTGAATTACAAAAAATAATAGCAAAATTTTTTTGGAAGAACAAAAGGTCAAGAATATCAAAAGAAATAATGAAAAAATACAAAAGGAAGAAGGTTTAACCATACCAGATCTTGAACTATATTATATAATAGTAATTATCAAAACTATCCAGTACTGGCTAAGAAACAGAAATCAGTGGAACAGAGTAGATGAACATTTATAGCAGCAAATAAATATAGTAACTTTATATTCGACAAATGTAAAGACTTAAGATTTGGGGATAAGAATTCATTATTTGGTAAAAAAATTTTTGGGAAAACTGGATAGCAAGATGGCAGAAATTGGACATAGACCAATATCTTACACCATTTACCAAGATAAGGTCAAAATGGATATATGATCTAAAGAGAGATATTACAAGAAAACATGAAGAATATGGAATATATTACTTATTAAACTTACCAATGGGTGAATAAGTTATGAATAAAGAGGTAGAGAATAAAATGAAGTGCAAAATGGATAATTTGATTACATTAAATTAAAAAGAGTTTGTGCAAATAAGATAAATGCAGCCAGGATCAGAAGGAAGCAGAAAATTGAAGGGGAGAGAGGAGGATTATAAATAGCTTTTCAGTTAAAGTTCTCATTCAAATACATATAAAGAATTTTGTTAAATCTATAAGAATATGAGTCGTTCCCCAACTGACAAATGGTCAAAGGATATGAACAGACACTTTTCTGATGAAGAAATCAAAACAATTAATACTCATATGAAAAATACTCTAAATCGTTACTGATTTGAGAAGTGTATCTTAAAACAACCTTAAGATATCATTTCACCCATCAGAGTGGCTAAAATGATTGAAGGGGAATGTGACAAATGTTGGAGGGAATGTGGAAAAACTGGGACGCTAATTCATTGTTGGTATGAATTGATCTAACCATTTTGGAAAGCAATCTGGAATTATGGCCAAAGAGTTATTAAACTGCCTATATACTTTGACTCAGAAATACCTCTCCTAAGTCTATTTCCAAAGATGATTAGGGAAAAAAGGAAAGGTATCTATAAAAGCTCTCTTTGTGGTGGCAAAGAACTGGAAATGCAGGGATGACATCAGTTGGGGAATGGCTAAACAGGATGTGATGGAATACTACTATGCTATAAGAAATGTGCTCAGCGACCTTAGAAAAACATGACTAGGTTTGTGCAAAATAATAAAAGCAAAATGAGTGGAATCAAGAGAATATTGTATACAGTAACAGGAATAATGTTTTAAGAGCAACTTTGAGTGAATAAGTCATTCTAATTATTATAAATACCCAAATTAACTACAAAGGATATATGAAGGAAGACAGTATTTGCATCTAGAGAAAGAACTGATAAATGGAAGTATGTATAGAATAATTTTACATATATATATATACATACTTGTGTCTAACAGCTGTCATCTCTAGGGTAAGGGAGGAGGAAAGGATATTTTTGTGATAACTATTATACACTTAAAAGGAATAGCTAGATGTACATAATAGATCTGCAGTTTCATGTGCAATAAACTTCTTAAAAATTATACTGTTATAGAAATGCTTGTTTTATTTCATCAATTAAAAATTAATAAAACTTGTTTTAAAAAAGGCAAACCCCAAAAGAAGTGTCTAAGTATAGCACAGGACATATGGGAAGCCTTATTTGAATTAGATGCAAAGTCAGGTAAGTAGAACTTACACACATGCAAGCGCGCACATACACACACAAATGACTACAACAACATAAATCTGAAGAATAACAACACTGAAAATCTAAACTGAGTGCTGCAGAACTTAAAAAAAAAACCCAGCTGGATTCTGAAGAAGAAATATCATTGTAGGATTATATTTCTAGAACATGTGGGGACCTCAGAAACCATCTAGTCTGACTTTTTACTCTATAGATGAGGAAATTGAGGCCCAGGGAATTAAAATGATTTTTTAAAGTTCAGGTAGGTCACACGAGTCATATTTCAATGCTGGTCCTCTGACTCCAGAGTCAATTTTCTTTCCAATGTATCTTGTTTTCCTCCCTTCTTTAGAGGTCATGGAGTGGGTGGAAGAGGGTATTATGGATGTGGAATATTGTATACACTTTTGTAATTGACATTGGTTAATTTTACTGAATTGCTTTATTTTCGTCTTTTTTGTTCTTCGTTTTAAGGGATGGCTTCTTGAGCAGGGAGAAAGGAAGGGATATATTGGGAAATGGAGGTGATATATAAATAAAAGACATCATTAACATTTTCAAAAATAAATGGGATTTTAATTGGGACTTAGAGAAAGCCAGTAGGCAGAGTTGAGGAGGGAGAGCATTTTAACCAGAGAAAATGGTCAGAGTTGAGAGATGAAGTCTTGTTCAAGCAACAGTCAGGAGGCAACAGTTACTACTGATAATCACTCTTAAGCCAGGAGCGTCCAGAAGAGCCCCTGGGTCCAGAGAGTAAGATGTAAAAAGACTAGAAAGGCTGGGGCGGGGCAGGTTATGAAGGGCTTTGAATACCAAACAGAGGATTTTGCATTTGATCCTGGAGGCAACTGGGAACCACAGCAGTTTATTGACTAAGAGGGTGACATGATTACACCTATCTATGCTTTAGGAAAATCACTTTGGCAATTGAATGGAAGGTAATGGAAAGAGACATGAGGTAGGCAGAACTACAAGCAAGCTATTCCAATAGTCCAGATGTGAGTTAATTAGGGTCTGAACCAAGGCCAGTGGCAAAAAAGAGCATGCATTTTAGAGAGAGAAGTTGCAAAGGTGAAATAGACGGAGTGTAAAAGATGGTGAGGAGGTGAGGTGGATAAGACCTAAGCTGAGAACCTGAGGGACCCGAGAGGATGTATCCCTTCCCTGCACTGAACATCATTCTCTGCTACAGTTAAGTAGCTTCTATTAGATTATGAGTTTCTATTAGATCATGAGCCTCTCATTGTACTACAGTTTCATTCTCAACTGCTAGGGGGCTTACTTGCCTGAGTCAGGTCCAGACTGTCACAATTCGTGATAGTTGCAGGGCAGGAAAGGGGAAGAAGGAACAGAGTTGGACAATGCAGGAAAAAATGTGGACCTCCAAGCTTCTGATAATAGCGGCTGCTTACTTTGAGACTTCAGCTATTGCCCCTGAAGGATTAGTGAATAAATTGTCCATGATCACTCAGCAAATTAGGGACCATATATCCTTAAGAATTGTACCTTGAAGATAACAGCAGGAAACTATATTTTAGGACCACCAACTGTGTTGTCCCTCGAGCGTCCAGTCTGGTAATGTAAGCCTCCTCCGAGTTCTACTAAGGGATTTCTTTAAAACTCAAAGCAGATGGCAGGGATTGAATTTTGGGGATTAAAAGTGATTTTTTTTTCCCCTGTAGGAAAGGACAAATGCATTCGAATGAGATGTGCCCTGAATTTGCTGGCACCTGATGCCTCCGTATTGTTAATGTTCATCACCTTGAGGGAATCCTACCAAGGAGAAAGCTCCTGTCAGCTTAAAGAGAGTTTTCTACAATGTAAATTTAACATCAAAACTTGGTTGTTTAAATGGAATGATTTTTGTCCTTTAGATCTTACTCTGAGATTTGCATTTAAATGAGGAAAAAACTCTTTAGATTTTTTGAAAATGGCAGTACAGTTGAATAAATTCTACTCAATTCTATAATTTTACATAGATATAACCAGCCATTTGAGGAGTGGCATGAAGGATCCCAACAATGAGAGTATACAAACCAATACAGGTGCCTGTAATTTTAGGATTATCAAACTGTGCTGAAGGAATAGTTTGAGAACTTTTATAATGTTCAGGAAATCCTTTAGGAAAGCCATGTGAATTGTGTTGTGATTCTTTGGTGCGAAGGACTGGTTAGAAGATCTAAAAGGACTGCTTAATTTCCCTCCAGAGCTCTGCCTCTGGGTGTATGGACAAATATGCCAATTTTTTCCTAGTTATTTGCTGAGTACATGGGTTACTCTATCAATTTACAGGGAGAAAGAGAGATTGTCTGTTTCTCTCTTTCTTTTAGTGGAAACTCACTACGGACAGTTTTACTCCACTCTCCCCAGCAGAACTCACTACTGTTTGCGCATGGCAGATCAAATCATCTATTGGCCTAGAGGAGTCTCTAGCTTTGTGAATTTTTGCTTTTGTTTGTATCTCTTTCCCTGTCTTTGTGTATTTTGCTTTTGCACAATCCCTGAACATAAATGCATGACCCTGAACTGAAAATTCCTAGTATTGGTGGCAACCTTGTGAGTTCAAGATGTCAGAAGCTTGTGACTCCCTCAAAGAAAGCTGATTGGCAGTAAGAGGTATTTTTTATTTGGGGAAGGGTGACTACTGAAGAGAAGGGAAACCAAATCCCTGGTGTAATCAGTCAGAATTCTTTCGAGTTTGCAAAACTATCTCATATTAGGGTCCCAAACCTCATCAACTATGATGGACCATAGTTGGGAAATGACTCTTTAACCCATAGCACCCAGGCAAGGTATAGGGGGATAAAGTTAAGTTCAAGAATGAAGTGCAACACTTACCCCAGTATACAAAGGCAGAATCAGGCCCCACAGACATGGTTTGCTGCATGCAGAGTGGGCATGGGCACGGGCAGTGATAAAAGCATGCCTATCGTAGTTATAGATTATAATCTATAACTGATTGATCCCTCCATATTGCAGCCAGTATATCACTCAGGGGTTCTCAGCTCATAACATTATCAAACAATTTTGATGAGTCTGATTTATGTCTTTCTTGATATTGATCCTAAGAGGATTGATCACTGAATAAAATAATCCATTGTCATATGTCTCATGTAATCTTGCATGATTTAATTTACTGATCTCTCTAGCTTCCTTCAAATCCCAATTATCATCCCACTTTCTGCAGGAAGCCTTTTCCAATCTCTCCTAATTCTAGTGCTTTTCCTCTGTTAATTTTTTCTCATTTAGCCCATATAAAGCTGTGTGTATCTATAT
Source organism: Potorous gilbertii (assembly GCA_028658325.1). Lineage (NCBI taxonomy): Eukaryota > Metazoa > Chordata > Mammalia > Diprotodontia > Potoroidae > Potorous > Potorous gilbertii. The sequence goes on along the minus strand of CM053771.1, from coordinate 347,741,487 downwards.
ACATATACATGTGTATACACACACACACACACACACACACACACACACACACACACACCTATGTTTGCATGTTATCACCTCCATTAGAAGCAGACTGATTGGGTTTTTTTTTGTTTCTTTTTGTGTCCTCAGCACTTTGCACAGTGCCTGACAAATAGTAGAGGCTTAACAAATATTTATTGCTTATTTGATTAAAATGTTTTCAGTTGAATAAAGTGGTTCTTTCTTTTTACCTTTCACAGAATGTCAGAATGTGAGCAGGATTCAATGGCCATTTAGTCCAAAATATACTTAAAAAAGAATTCCCACCAGGAGATAGCTGGTAATCCAGTCTGTGTGAAGACCTCTGGTGGTAGTGGAGGGAGGTGAAGAAAAGAAAACACACTAATTCCCAAAGAAGCTCATTCCATTTACAGATAGCTCTGTGATTCTGTTTGTGAACTTTCCATACTTTTGAAAGCTACCTTCTTTGAGATAACTTTTGAAAACTTAACCCTAGTACTTTAAAAATTATATTGCTTTTGTCAGATATTTGTCTTGTATATATTCAGGGCAGTTAGATGGCACACTGGATGGAATACTAGACCTGCCTGGAGCCAGAAGACCTGAGTTCAAACTTGACTTCAGGTATTTAATAACTATGTGACCCTGTGCAAGACATTTACCTCCTGTTTGCCTCAGTTTCCTCCTCTGTAAAAATATTAGCAACTATATGCCAGGGTGATCAAATGAGATAATAATTGTTTTTTTTTAAAATAAATTTATTTAACTTTTTACATTCATTTTCACAAGATTTTGGGTTCCAAAATTTTCTCCCCATTTGT